>JANIJH010000007.1:12968184-12979706 GCA_024520975.1 Erythroxylum areolatum | reverse complement strand
CTGCATTAGTGTCCCATAGAATTGTATTTCAAACTGCTCTGTATTTATCGTGGGCCCAATGATTGTTATGTCATTACTATTGTAAATTGTTATTGACTGTTTGTAATAATTGAAAATGCTTCCTTTTACATTTGGGCTCAAAATTGTATACTGTGCACATGAGGGTACTGAAAAAAAATATAATAAATAAATAAAAAAAAGAAGAACATATTGATACTGAGTTTCGACTGACTGATGTAGCACGCCACCCTCGCGGGGCACGGACTCAGATATCACCAACGATGTCAGGTTCGGGTCACGCGGGAGTGGGGTGTTACAGTAAAGTTAGGCGAACCCTTCGTGACGGGACATGTTTTTAACGGGTGCGCTTGGGTAAGGATCACGAAGGGTAAAATTACAAAGGTTTTGAGTGGGATGGGGAGTATAAGGGTCGTAGGGCAGGACGAGATCCCTATAAAAGTATAGAAGTAGTTAGGAGTTGTCGGTATTGAATGGTTAGTTCAACTCTTTAATGTGATCCTAGAGTCAACCAAAATGCCAGATAAATGGAGATTAAGTAGGTTAATCCCCTTATACAAGGCCAAAGAGGACATCCAACAATGTCACAACTATAGAGGCATCAAATTTTTAAGTCATACCATGAAGCTGTGGGAGAAGGTAATTAAAAAGATAATACTGAGAGCTGCTTCTGTATCAGCCAACCAATTTGGATTTATGCCTAGTAGGTCTACGACAAAAGCAATACATATACTCCATAGACTCATGGAATGCTATAGGGAACGAAAATGGGATTTGCATATAGTTTTTATTGATTTGGAGAAGGCGTATGATAGGATTCTTAGAGACCTCTTATGGAGGTGTCTGGAGGCAAAGAGCATTCCTATTACCTATATTAGAGTAATTAGGGATATGAACGAAGGAGTATTGACTAGTATAAGGACAATAGGTGGCGACACAGAAGCGTTTTCTATTAGTGTTGGACTCCACCAAGGATCTACGTTAAGCCCTTTGTTATTCACATTAATGTTAGATGAAATTACTAAACATATTCAATGAGAGGTACCTTGGAGTATGTTATTTGCAGATAATATTGTCCTAGTGGATAAGACCAAGGAGGGGGTCAATTCCAAGTTAGAATGCTGGAGAGATACGTTAGAATCAAAAGGTTTTAAAATAAGCAGGTCTAAGACGGAGTGTTTAGAATATCACTTTTTAGGAAACCAGATGGTACATGAGGTGGTGGTAGCAATTGGTACTAACGTCATACCACAGAAGATGAGTTTTAAATATCTCAGATCTGTCATTCAGAGTGATGGTAATATCGACGCCGATATAATACATCGTATCAAATTAGGATGGGTCAAATGAAGAAGTATATCAGAGGTTTTATGTGACAGAAAGATTCCTTTAAAACTCAAGAGAAAGTTTTCTAAAACGATAATCCGTCCAACCATGTTATATGGGGCAAAGTATTAGCCTGTCAAACGTAGGCATATAAGACAATTGTTGGTAGCAGAAATGCGTATGCTTCGGTGGATGTATGACATTACTAGGAGAGATAAGGTCCGGAACCGGGTGGTGAGAGATAGACTACAGGTAGCTAGCCTTGCCGACAAGTTGAGAGAGACAAGGCTTAGGTGGTATGACCATGTGCATAGGAGGTCCTCTGATGCTCCGATACAAAGATGTGAGGGAATAACACTTAGTAACTATAAGAGGATAAGAGGGAGGCCTTACAAGAACTACCGGAAAGTAATCAAGGAAGATATGTCAGAGTTGGCCCTTAATGAGATAGTAGCTAGTAATAGAAAAGTTTGGCGTGATCGGATAAGGGTAAAGGATTAACCTTTATAGTTAGCCAAAATAGTATAGCGATTATTAGGTGATGATGTTTCACGATGCACAGATTAGCACGTAGGAAATCATACCCAACGGTCTCTCTCCCCCTTTATAAAAGTAAGTATTGGACAAGGCTTACGGGCATTAAACTTGACTTCACAGGACAGGTGCAAGGAGACAGTAGGATGTCATTCCGTCAGGGTCTATGAGGAAGGTCTCGCTATTTATTGGAGATGAGAAGGGTTGGACTTTATAACTTATCAGGTACTCGCAGATCTGGACTCCATCAAGTATTTCCCTATCACTTGTATTTTCATTTATTTATGTTTTTATTGTATTTTTAGTTACATGGAAATTTTCTGTGCTAGTTTTTACTTTTGTCTGTAATTTGCATCATTTTTATATTGTCTTATTTGAATGTGGGTCTACCAGAAACAGTCTTTCTACTATATAGAAGTAAGGTTGTATATTATCAGACCTCCTAAAATTCTGCTTTATTGTAAAATTTTAGACTGAGTGATGACTGCGAAGATAAAATTAGGAGTCAAATCTAAACATAAAATTGTTGTCCTCAATGATCAGAACTTCCTCGAGCCCGTAACCCTTCCACTGACCTCTAGCCCAAGCAATTAAGGCACGGAATGTTGGTCTTTTTCCAATAAAGAAGCCAACTAGGGTAACGTTCCAGTTTTTAGCTCTATCATGTAAAACATGAGGTGGGGTCCAACAACAACTGGTTTGTTTGGCTGTGGCAATGTCTCTGTGGTGTAAGGATGTGAATTAATAATCAATAAAATTGTCTCTTTCAATAATTAATAGAAAACTCAAATATAATTTCTTGTTTGATGCTTTTTCACAGACACGAACAAACGGACAAGTATTGGACGTCTTCGTAATGGAATTGCCTTCTTTCGCCAGTTTCAGAATTTTCAATTTCTTGACTTTTCAAAGCTTGCTCCTTTTGTACTTGCCACAAAAGGTTTGCAGGCGAAAGTCAAAAAGGGACGACAAATCGATCGCCGAATGTCGAGCTCTACACGGCCTAAATTCTAATGCTAAGACTAGCTTGCACATCCGTAGTTAGGTTCGAGTTTGGTTTTGTAGACGTGTGCAGACAAAAGTTTGACTTACCTACCAATACTAACATTTCCAAATCTGAGTTTGATATGTACTTGCAAGGACTTTGGGAATGTATCACTGCAATCATTCATCAAATCAGAGCCTAATTTGCTGATTACAAGTTGTTGGGGCTCATACCAACTAAAACAGCTCAACAAAGAACAAAACCAAGGAACTTTTATCTAAACCCTGTATGAAAGGGTAATTAAATTTCATATACCGATATGATTCTATCTTATACCTAAAAGGGTCTGTAAAATCAGATGTGTAATTCTTTTACTATTTCAACTCCCAGTTACCTGTATATCAACGTCAGTCCAATTTAGCCATTATGGGCTGAGATAAGAAGCTATCATTTTCTGTTCATGTCTATTGATCCTCTAGCTCAAGTTCGCTTTCCAAGTAGCGCAGCCACATTCGGTTGTCAACTTCCCAGTTATTGCACGAGTCATTAAGGTTTAAGCTATAGCAACTCTCGGGAATATGCAAATGGAGGTCTGAATTGGACTGGAAGGAACTGAAGCCATCTAACATGTTCCAAAAATCATAGTCATAATCTGACTGGATCCCATCAGCAATATCTGGGAATTCTGGCTTGTTCACCTCATCTAACGCAGCACGGCCATTATAATCTGAACGCGGATCTGATTGTAATTCTTCTGTCTTTGAAACGAAAACTTGGCCAGAGCTTGTCATATTGGAGTTATTGGACGACGTTGGGAATTCTTTTTGCTCCTTAGTTTCTTTAGGTTCATTAGAATCTTCACTTTTGAGACCCTGTATGCTGTCCATGGTCCGAGGCTTCTTGGTCGTCATAGAAACTTGCTTATGATCATGGTCATGTGCATTTTCAGAATTTCTTTTTCGGGACTGCGGGGTCTCACTAGAGAAAGAACTTGAGGAAATGGTAGTAGTGGAGGACTCATTGGAGTCATCTGTCTTAGTGTTATTCCCATTTTTGAATGAGAGTCTCTTTTTTAAGTTGGTGTTCCATACATTCTTGATCTCGTTGTCTGTTCTTCCTGGCAGTCGGGATGCGATTGTTGACCACCTGTAAAATAAGAGGATAATAGTATACTCCTAAGACAAGAACCAATACTTTGAATCATTCTATAATTATCGCAGCTGCAGCGACATGGCAAGCTTAGATAATTGTCAAAACTAGGATTGGCATTGAATATGACAATTCAACGGCAACTGTAATACTGCTGACAACCAGAAATTTTATTTTTGTGTCTGCCTGTCAACAGCAACGCTGTACAAGAAGAAACAAGAAAAGAAATGCTAGTGACTAAAGTTACCTGTTACCTAAGGCTTTGTGTAGGCTTATTATGGCGTCCTCTTCCTCTCTGGTGAAGTTCCCACGCTTGACGTCAGGTCTTAGGTAATTAATCCATCTTAAACGACAGCTTTTCCCACATCGCAACAACCCTGAAGCAAACGAACAAAAGTTAACAAAGTTGTATCAGAAAATTTTGTTCATTAGTTAGTATAGTTTCAACGAGGTCATATATAATATTCCAACCACCTTGAGGTTGAAATTTCCTGCTCATTTCTTTCTTACATCATCCTTGCACGTCTATCTAGAATTTGAAATTACCAAAATGAACTCAATTTTAAAAACAAAGTTCTGCTGTTAGTATACTAAAGATTCGTTACAAACATATGAACATGGAGGATATGTATGATATGGCCAACTTTATACTAAAGATTCGTTATAAACATATGAACCTGGAGGATATGTATGATATGGCCAACTTTATACTAAAGATTCGTTACAAACATATGAACATGGAGGATATATATGATATGGCCAAATTCTCTACACCGACAACAGTGAGCAGATCTGGTGATCATATATAGGGATTGAGAGGGAAAAGGGGAAGAACAGAAAACGTTTTTGTTATGCCAAGAAATGGTAAATCACATAAACATGTGGTTGGGTTTGGATTATGCATTGGGCATGAGCACAAACGCAAACCGGAAACTGACCAGCTTGTTTAGGGAGAGCCCTCCAATTTTGATGTCCATGTTTCTGAATGAAAGAGACAAGCCTCATGTCCTCGGCAGGGCTCCATGGACCTTTCTTCACTTGATTCTTGTCACAGCATGGAGCTCTTCCTTTACCCATATTTACTTCCCTTAACGTTGGATACGAAAACTCCTTACCCCCCACTTTTCTTCCCTCTCTCTCTCTCTCTCTCTATCTCTCTCCTCTCTTGCTCTTTTATAAGACAAAGTCTGTCTGACGAAGTGAAATAGACAAGGTTCATGCCTATTAAAGGAGATCCCGCAAGCGTTGCTAAATGTCCACTAATCCAACAAATCTGTTTTATTTATATATAAATTTCTGTATCAACTCCACACTTCCCTGCTAGTTCAGTGATCTCACTATGCTTAATTCCTTCCACTTAACCAATTTTAAAATCCCTGGCAAAACCATGCTTTAAACTGAGTGTGAACTCGGTTGCTATTGTGGGGCCTTCCCCATCACAAAAATGGCATTAACTTGCCATCTCTTTTTTTCTTGGACGTCACACTTTCTCATATTCTTTACCTGTAAAATTTTCAACTGAAGGATATGGTTTTATATAATTACACTTCAAGTACGTCCAATATGTTCGTGGATATCAAAGCATTAACAAGAAGAAGGCATGGAATATGACGGCGTCTTTAGCCGGGTGTCTCTTACATCCTGGTACTAATAGGCGAGTCTAGATTTTTTGTCTAATTTTATGGTGTTTTATGATATCCAGTAAATCTCAGTTATTCATTTATATGAGTCCCGTATGAGTCTTGCATAAATAAATATAAGTTTCGCATAAATAAATAGCTAAGATTCACTTGATACAATAAAATACCACAAAATTGGACGGAGAAACTTTTCTGCTAATAGGCGGAGTCAGTGCAATATGTTAGTGCTCTCGTCACCAACTAATTCTCATCGTTTTCATGCACTGATAATTCCAAAAAGCACGGTCAGCCCTTCTCGCACAAGTCCTGGGCCCGGCATCTGCAGTATCGTCAAAGAGAAGACAACTGGGCCGAGGAAAAAAAATGTTTGGTGACAAAAATGGAAATGAAAATCACCGTTTAGGTGCATGTATCTCCATTTTCAAAGCAACCGTTGGTCTGATGAGTTCTAATCCAAATTTAGGAGAAATTGCTGATTGTATAAGAAATCAAATCATACATACGTGATAATCACTAATTTCTAGAGAAAAAGTAATCCTTACTCAAGCACCCATCCTCCGTAGCCATTTGTTACTATTGTTGAAATATAAATAAAAAAAACGAAAAAAAGAATAAAAAGATGGAACCAGGAAGATAAATATGTGTATAGTAGATATAATTCACTACTGAACTTTGAGAATTTTTATTTATGAATAAAGTCTTATTAAATTAGAAAATAAGACTTATGCAAATGCAAATGAAATTCAGGTGATGTGTACAGGCCAAAAATTTAGTCAGATCACATCAAAAACTTATTATCAAAACAAGAATGATTGTAGTTCTATTAAAAGATATTCTCGTCAATTACTGTCAATCCTTGAAACATCTTTTTGTTTTTGTTTTTTATGCCCCTTTTATTATCTTTCGATCTTTCCACTTTTTCATCCTCTAATGTTATTTCACCTTTTTTTTTAATCCCTCCATCACTCTCTTCTATTGAAATTAAGATTGATATACTTTAGGAAGTCAGCATAAGATATCCTCTTTAAACCTCCGAGTCAAGGGACTCAAGTATCTATAATACTCCCTTACATCAAAATTTCATACACTCTTTTAAAATGATCTATTGAAGTCAAAAAGCTAGAACCATTGGCTATGATCCAACCCTAATTGAGGGATATTTGCTCACTCACTATAATAAAGTTGACATTTGGCTACTTACTATAACAGGTTTGTTTTCTTTGCCTTCATGTTTTCTTCCCTTAATTTTATTAGAAAGCAAAGTCAGTAGAGAAAAAATGAAACACCTCATAATCAAGAGTTAAGATCATTTGTAGTTGTCGCAAATGAATATCTAAAATCTTTGTTTGCAAGTTATAATTATATCAATAAACACTATATTATTTCTTCTACCTTATATTTTTCTTTCATAAAATAGAGTTAGAAGGAACTACTTGGATAAAAGAGTGATAGGATCATACTATATAAAGTCACTCGTTGTAAGGAACATAAAAGGTGGATGTCAAAAGTGTTAGAGAAGTGCTCTAAAGGCAATCACCTTTAGCACTTATTGTACAAATACTTTTATGATTAATAAAGGCATTTTTTATTATTTCGATATTCATATGTTTATGGATTTGATGTTAATCTTAAATTGATTTAATGAAGTCCTTAATACAAAACATAGCTTGGAGGAAATCATGATGAGATTATGATAATGAGATTCCTATCATATGTAATTATGTTAGTATCTAAACTTTCCCTAGTCATACGATAAATGAGATGAAATTTCATTAATTCGGATATATTAGTGCATGTTATACTCCTTGATTAAATCAAACAATAAATCTCATAACCTGTAGATATGAGTTACTTAGAGTTAACATGTAAAAGCTTACTAAGGGTAGTAAGTACATTGGATTGACCTACTATGAGACAATCATATGAATATTTTATTCCAATGTCAATGATAATCTCATCATAGCAATGGTGCAAGTATCATTTGACTTAAGGTGCTCAAGGATATCTCAAATACTGATCTTATGCTTTAACTCTATTCATCGACGCCTTTCAGGGTTACTCATAGGGTGGTGATTGGGTATAGCTTGAGATATTTAGAGATAATTGAGTAGTCAATAAATGATTCACCACTCCTGATAGAAGGAGATGATACCCACGAACTCTTATTGGGGTCATTACTTGGGAGTCCTTGACCAGAGCAAATATGTGTCATGAAGAGAGTCTTCAATGTTTCATGGAAGAATGAGATCCTCAGGAAAAGATCTAATAACACTTGAACCAAATGTGACGTAGTCAGTCTAGTAGGAGTTGACATTTTGACCATATTATGAATCAAGTGGGGTATAGATGGTAAAAGGACGAATTGTATGGCAACATTTGTTGGCCCCTGAAATAAAAAAAAAAGCATGATTAGATTAATTTTGGAGTTTTGCTTGATTAATATATGTTGGAATTGATTAGCATGTTAATGTAAATAAGATAATATGACATAGGTTAAGGGTTTTGAAGTATTAAAAGTAGTAAGAATTCATAAAAGGTAGACTTTTCTCAATCATTAAGGGTAAAATGGGGAGAAAGAAGTATTGTCTTCTTCCTAAAGAGGGGGAAAATGAAAATGGGAGAGGAAGAAGTGAAATAACAAATCAAAGAGAGAAAGAAGAGAGGTTTCAGTGGATGAGAGTAAAGAAGAGAGTTTGAGCTAGGGTTTCATCTTTCCTAAACCTTCTAGAGAGATTTTGAGATTGTGCCAGAAAGGAAAAAGGTAGAGAAAGACAAGAGCTTTCTTTTGAACCAAACATTTCTTCATTTGGTGAAGATTTAAGGTAAGAGCATTTTTAATGCTTTGGATTTTTATTTTGGTTCAAAGAGCTTAGAAAATGCATGGGTTTAAATACTCTAGGAGCAATCGTAGTAAATGTACTTTGTGGATCTTTAATTTTGCAACCCATTTTGAACTTGAGATTTTTGTCTATGAAAAGAAAATCAAGAAAGACAAGAGGAGCAAGAGGAGAGGCACATTTGAGTAAGTTATAAGCAAGAAAATTCAAGGTGCATTCCACTTTTATAATTAAGTAATAAGCCATTAAAGTTTCTTTCAAGAAATGGAAATAAATGATTCCAAATACTTCTAAAATGTGCAATTATTGTTTCCTTAAATGTTTTGAGAACGTGCTACATATTTTTGCTTATGAAGTTTTTTTAATTTATGAAAATGATTTTTTTGAAAGGATATCAAGCTTAAGAAAAGAAGTTTCCGAAATGTGCCTTTTGGGCAATATGTTTTACAAGCCATGAAATACATGTTATGTGGGTTTGTGGTGGTCCCCTAAGTTAAGTTAAGTGTACTTTAACAAAAGGATTTTCCTGCCTGCCCGCTAGTGGCTTGGAGCTCCTTTATGATCTCCCATAAGTTCACGACTACGCAAGACCATTATGTAGAAATTTGTAGTACGTTCTGTTTTGGATCCACCGAATCATTTTGATATGCTTATGTGCTTACAATAAATTGAAAAGAATGATGCATACATAATTTTGTGCTCATGATAAATTGAGAAGAATGATGCATACATAATTTGCATAAATGTAAATTTTGCAATGAAAGTGATTTTATAAATGGTTTTGCTTATTACCGATTATAAAACTGTTACCTACGGGCTTTACGCTTACCCCCATTCTCCTACCCATATTCAGGTAATGAGCAAGATATCGAGTAGTCAACGGTCAAGGCATGACTCCAATATTTGTTTATTTTGTATTTGAAGCAAATCTTATGAAAAAAGGCTTTAGTTGCATTTTGAACAAATCATGGTTCTTGTATCTTTTGTATTTTGAGATTTTGATGTATTAATGTATTTGCTGCTTAAAATGTCCACTAAAGCTTTGTAAAAATTTTATCTTTTGATGCAAATGGTATATGTTTGCATTTTTGCTCATGACACTCTCAAGTTTGTACATTGCATTTTTTAAAGCTTTCATAAGGGAAAATTTTGTGTTCTATCTTCAGGAAAAAATCTGGATTGATATAGGCTGAAGTAGAGAAAGGTTTCTTCTAGAAATTTGTAGATCTTTCTTTTATCTTTCTAACGATATATAGTACATAATTTTTAGACTTCTGAGTTGAAAGTTATGGTCCTTATAAGGAGAGATGCTCAGGAGTATAAATGTATCGTCTGTGATAACATCATATCGTCTATAATGACATCATATTGTCTGTAAAAATGAATTGTCTGTGATGATGTCATATCGTCTATGATGACATCATATTGTCTATAAAAATGTATCATCTGTGATGACGTCATATCATCTATAGTTGACTTTCTCCATCTTCTGTTGTTGACCGCAACTTCTCCTTCTGTGTACTATCATCTGCTCCATTTTTGACCATTCAAACGATAGAATCTGTCTTTAAGGCCTTCATGAAAGTTGTAGATCTTGAAGTCCTCTTCAGAACCATATAAATAATACTATAATCTGATATTTTTAGGAAAAGCTATGGCAATTTTCCCCATTCATCTACTTTTTCCAATTCATCTGCTTTTTCCTTTGGTTTCATCTAATCCTATCGTCTGCTCCATTTTTGACCCTTCAGAAGATAGAATCTATCTTCGAGCTCTTCATAAAAGTTGTATATCTTCGAACCATCTAAAGAACACCCTAATCTGATAACTGTAGGGAAAGTTATGGCAGTTTTCCCCATTTATCTACTTTTCTAATTCGTCTGCTTTTTCTTTTGGTTTCGTCTGACCCTATAGTCTGCTCCAGTTTTGACCCTTCAGATGATAGAATCTATCTTCAAGGTCTCACAAAAGTTGTATATCTTGAAATCCTCTTTCGAATCATCTAAAGAACATCCTAATCTGATATCTGTATGAAAAGTTATGGCAATTTTTCTCTTTCATCTACTTTTTTTCCAATTTGTCTACTTTTTCCTTTGATTTTGTCTGACCTTATCGTCTGCTCCATTTTTGACCATTTAGACGATAGAATTTGTCTTTAAGATCTTCATAAAAGTTGTATATCTTGAAGTCCTCTTTCAAATCATCTAAAGAACACCAGAATCTGAAATTTGTAGGGAAAGTTATGGCAATTTTCCCCATTCATCTGTTTTTTTCCAATTTGTCTATTTTTTCATTTGGCTTCATCTGATCCTATTGTCTGCTCCATTGTTTCTCCTTCAGAAGATAGAATCTATCTTCTAGGTCTTTATAAAAGTTGTACATCTTGAAGTACTCTTTCAAAAAATCTAAATAACGCTTCAATCTAATATTTATAGGGAAAGTTATGGCAATTTTCTCGATTCATCTACTTTTTCGATTGGTTTCATCTGATCCTATTGTCTGCTCCATTTTTGACCCTTCAAATAATAGAAACTATCTTTAAGATCTTCATGAAAGTTTTAGACCTTGAAGTTCTCTTTCAAACCATCCAAAGAACACCTCAATCAAATATCTATAGTGAAAGTTATGGCAATTTTTCCGATTCGTCTGCTTTTTCGTTTGGTTTCATCTGATCCTATTGTCTACTCCATTTTTGACCCTTCAGACGATAGAATCTATCTTCAAGGTTTTTATGAAAGCTGTAGATCTCGAAGTCCTCTTTCAAGCTGTCCTAAGATGATCTTAATCTGATATCCTTAATGATAGTTATGCTAATTGCCCCAAGACTGGTGCAATATGATTGAGGTCAAACCCTGTATGATTCTTTCATCCATAACTTTGTTATGGGATCTCCAAACGATATGATTTCTTGTCTCTAAATAAAATAGAGACATAGAGCAGCAAACGTTCTGAACAAGCCAATATGAAATTTCAATTTGAGGTTTCCCAAAATCTGTTCAGAAATATGAGGAATGAGTTGTTTGAGGTTTGTCC
>JANIJH010000007.1:12948737-12963471 GCA_024520975.1 Erythroxylum areolatum | reverse complement strand
TAATAATAATAATAATAATAATAATAATAATAATAATAATAATAATAATAATAATAATAATAATAATAATAAGTTTATGTCTATTCTAATTATAGGAACTCAATCGGTAGTACTGAAAAATATGAATAACCATACAAACATAGTTGGTAAGTTAATAAAATGATTCGTCACACTAAAATAATTAGAGATAATGTTCAATTTTTCTTAATTAATAATGATTTAAGAAATTCTCTAATCAGAATAAATCGACATTTGAAAATATATTTTCAAATATCAATTATAAATTAGTTACTAATTAACAAAAATAAACATTATTTGATTTAAAAATAAATACTATATTCATATTCTATAAGAACATTAGATGACAAAAGAATTAAAATATACATCATAATCATGCAGGTTAAGTTAAATTACTTTAACATTCATAATATTTGAATGGTCATGAAATGTTACTCTCTATTCTGTAGTTATTGTTAGAGTGTAGATGCTTGGACAGCTCGTGGTTGACTCCTTTAAAATACGTTCCATAGGAATTCAAATTATGTTCAATTCAATTATTTTTATAATTCATATTTTTCAAGTTATTAAATTATTAAGATCCAATCAAGAAGGCATAAAATTTTAATTTTCTGCTATGCTCGGGATTTGATCATAACTAGTGTCTCAACAATGGTATCAAAATCTCCTCTAATTGATTAACTTGGTTATTATTGATTTGATAAAAAAATAAATCCTAAAACTATCAATTAGGGTTTGTTTTAATTTATTGAAGATTAAAACCAATTATCCATGTTTTCTGTTCTCTGGAAAACCATGTCTCCCATACGTATCTGTGTAATTTGTGTTAAAACTAACTCGCAAGCTCCCATTCTAGATTTGTTTTGGCTTGCTTGATTTGGTACTAGAAAACTCAAAATCGCACGTCCCCCAGCTTAGTTTCGAGAACGCCAGAAGATACCTCCCACACTTTTTTGTTTCTGGAAATTTGGTACTTATATTTCATCGCGTGCCAACTTAGTTTATTGTGTTTTAGAAAACAATTATGGATGCCCTTAGTTTTTGGTTCTAATCAGATTTTGCATTTTGATGTTCTGTATATGTGATGGTTATGCAATGGGATTGAAATGAGTTTGTTGTTTTTGATTGGGACAAAGTTGGCGGCTCCTGCGCTGGATTTTCAATGAACTGATGATGATTATCGCCAGTACTGGTGAAGGGCAGCAAACGCAAGTGGCACGAAGTAGTAGGAGGAGGTGGCGGTGAGGAAACGCTGAGAAAAACTCAAAAAGTCCAAAATGATGGGGCGTGTGTCCATAGGGAATCAACATCTGTGGATGGACGCTATTGGTGCTTGTGCTAAATGCCCCAGTCAATGCCAGAGTTGACTGAGGCGGAAAAGAGTACGCGTCGATCAATCCCTAATTTAAATTTTATGTTAATTTTATAGGTTTTAAGCCTTCCTTTTTTAATTAAATTGATTTAATTGAGATTAAATTAGTTTAAAGTCTTAATAAATTTAAAAAAAGTTTTTGTCTAATTGTTTAAAAATTGTTTTCAAAATTTTATTTTTATTTTTAAAAAATAATTTATAATTTAATTTACTTTTTCAAAGAGTTGAATTATTAAATTAAATTAGTTATCAAATTAATAATTCAAATCAAGAAAGTATTTTAAATTATTTCTTTCATAATTTTGATGATGTTAGAAATTATCAATATGATGAAATTATATTATTTTTATGAGACCTTAAATTTTGAAATTATAAATTCTTTAATTAATTGTTAATTACACATTAAGAACATGATACTTGTCTTTTATTATTTAAGAATAAAACCAGAGTTCAACTTATTATAAGGTTTGTTGAGCAAATTTAAGATCACTTTAACCCAAATATATTTTATTTTAAATTAATGAGTTCTACTTAACTACATTTGTATGATTTGGATGAGCAAACTTATAATCATATGAATTTAGAGGTAGGGTTAGGAATAAAATATATAGGATATATTTTTGCAAAGAGTTATCATCTAACGGATCTAAGAATCACATAAGATGTGATTGATAAAAGTAGTTTTCTATCTAATTTAAATTTAGTTAGTTTATTGAGCAAACTCAATGTTTACTAGGTCTGAATGGGATCCTATCCATTAGAAAATTATTTGATAATTTCTAGATTTAATATTAAGGGCTATCATTTTGAATAAAACAGTGAGAGTAACTAACTATTTATTAAAGTCATTATTTTATTTGATTTCATGGCATAAATGAATACTTGTTCTTTTATATCTTTTGCTTGTCAAAACGAGATGAGTACTGATCTGTCCCTAGTTAGCATTTTGGATGTTAATAAGCTTGTTGGATCCATTTTTATGGATTGGTTTCGAAGCTTAAGAACTATTTTTAGGCCAAAAAAGAAATTGTATATTCTTAACAAATAGTCCACTTCCACTAGAGCCTAGTACAAATGCATCTAATGAAGTTTAACAGCCATATCAACATCATATTGATGTTGAACAAGCTAAATATGTGAAATAAGCTAGCTTATCTCTTGAGCTTCATAAGCAACATGAAAACAAGGATGCTCCAACTATAATTATGCATCTTAAGGAGTTGTTTGTGCACAAAACAAGGTGGAAAGTTATAAGACTTCCAAAGCATTATATAGATGCAAGATGGCAAAAGGATCTTTAATTGAGTTACATTTACTGAGGATGATTGGCTATATTAAAAAATAAAGCCAATTTGGTTACATCATAAACTATAGGTTAAGCATTTATTTGTTGCCTTAGCCTTTTACTTTGAGCTTTTCACAGTTCATTATGAACTTCTATATGATTCAAAAGGATGTTTCATTGCATGAACTGTTGGATATGCTTATGAATGAAGAGGGATGCCTTAAGAAGGAATCAAATTCTATTATTTTTAAAGATTCTTCCAGGAGCAATGGAAAGAGCTTGAAAAAGAATAAGAATTAAAAAAAAGATGGCTTATGCTAAAGTAGCAAAAGATGGAGTTAAGAAAAAGGACATTGATAAGCGAACATATTTACATTGTAAAGACAATAGACACTAGAAGAGGGAATTTATAAAGCTTTTCTTGCTACCCTGAAAGATAAGAAGAGTAAGAAAGTTACTTCTTTAAGTAAATTTATGATTAAGATTAATCTTTCTACTTCTATTCCACATTCTTGGGTATTAAATACTAGATGTGGTTCTTATATTTATAATAATATGCAGATGTTAACAAGGAGTAGATCGTTGATAAAAGGAAAAGCAGACCTACAAGTTGACAATAGAGCAAGAGTTACTGCATTAATCGTAGGAACTTATATTATAACTTTACCTTCTGGCCTAGAACTAGAACTACATAATTTTTATTATGTTCCAATTATTACTAAAAATGTTTCCATTTCTTATTTAAATTTGAATGCATTTTTCTTTATTATTAAGAATAAGAATTTTTTATAAATACATATTTATTATCAATATGGATTACTTAAAAATGGTTAGTATGAATCAGATCTTGAAAGGCCAATCATTAACATCAATAGCAAGAAAATAAAATTAAGCGATCAAAATCCATTTTATTTATGACATCGTAGGTTATGTCATACCAAAAAAAATATATCATAAAGTTAAATAAGGAAGGATATTTGGATCCTTTTAATTATAAATCTTATGAAACTTATGAATCTTGTTTTTTGGGAAAGATGATCAAACTAACCTTTAGTGAAAAGGGAGAGCCTGCTCGTGAGTTATTGGATCTTATACATTCAAATGTTAATAGCCCTATGTCGACTCGCACTAGAGGTAGATACTCATATTTCATTATATTCATAGACGATTATTTTAGATAGGGTTATATGTAATTAATGAAACAAAATTTTGAATCATTTGGAAAGTTCAAAGATTTTTTGCTTAAGGTTGAGAAATAAATTGGTAAGAGTATTAAGATACTTAGATCTGATCGAGGTGATGAATACTTGGACTATGAGTTTCTTGGTTACTTAAAAGAGAATGAGATTCTCTTATAATGGACTCCTCCTAGAACTGCACAACATAATAGAGTGTCTAAGAGTAGAAATCATACTTTATTAGATATGGTACATTCTATGATGAGTCATGCAATCTTTCCTATCTCCTTTTGGAGATATGCTCTTGAAACTTTTGCCTACCTTCTAAATAGAGTTCTATCTAAATTGATTGACAAGCTATCATATGAGATATAAACTCATAATAGAACAAAGTTATGATACCAAAAGATTTAGGAATGTGATGATTATATAAAGCGTGCAACATTTGATAAGGGCTAATATATATTAAATAAATACAAATTTGTGAGATGTTTTAAACAGAATTTAGATATCAATTTTTCCATCCTCTTAAACAAAAGGTGTTTATTTCAAAACATGCTACATTATTACAAAGATAATTTATTCTCAAAGAAAGTAGTGGGAGTGAGGAACAATTTAAAGAAGTTCAAGAACCACAAATTTACATCCAGATGGAACAGGAACCTTAAATTAATACATATGATGTACAACTAAGGGTTCAAGTGACATGTTGTCCATGATGCACTAGTAAGATACATTATCCCCTCACTAGATTATATTTATATATTGAAAAGGGGAAGGACAATGTATCGCTCATAAATGATGAGCTTACTACTTTTAAAGAAACAATGCTAGACATTAATTATTTAAAATGGCATGAAGCTATGAGATTTGAAATGAAATCCATAGACACTAACCAAGTATAGACTTGGTGGATCGTCCTAATGGTATTATACCTATTAGAGTAAGTGACTTTTTAAGAGAAAAACTAACATTAATGGTAATGTACATATGTAAAAAGCAAGGCTAGAGGCTAAAGGTTACAAACAAAAATAAGGAGTTGATTTTAGTGAAACCTTTTAACTAGTAGATATGCTTAAATGCGTAAGGATCTTATTGACTATAGATACTTACCCATGATCATTAAATATAGCAGATAGATGTCAAAACAACATTTCTCAATGAGAATTTACTTAAGGAAATATATATGACACAACCTAGAGGGTTTAAATCTAAGAGTTTTTCTATTCAAGTATGTAAATTGCAAAAGTCTATTTATGAACTTAAAAAATAGTTACAGAGTTGAAATATCCATTTTGATGAAACAATAAAAATTGATTTTACATAAAATAAGGAAGAATCATATGTTTATAAGAAGGTTAGTAGGAGTAGTCATATTCCTAATGCTATATGTGAATGATATATTGCTATTGTAATTGATATACTAATGCTCCAATCTGTAATGATTTGACTATCTAAGAACGTCTCCATAAAGGATATAGGAGAAGTAGCCAATATTATAGGAATAAAGATCCATAGAGATAGATAAAGAAGTTGCTTGACTTATCCCAATCTACATGCATAGACAAACTGTTAAAGAAGTTTAGCGTAGAGAATTCTTAGAGGGGATTTTTTCCCATGTTGCATAAGATTTCTCTTTTATAAAGTATGTGTCCTAAGACATAAAAAGAGAGAGATAAAAATAGATTTTGTTCTATAAACTTTGACAATTGGATCAAACTTGTATATGATGCTTTATACTAGACCATATGTTTCTTCTACTTTGAGCATAACGAGCAAGTTTCAAGATAATCTTAGTGATGATCATTGGATGACTACAAAAAAAAATTTATAATGCTTGAGAAGGACTAAACATGTTTTATTAGTTTATAGAGGAGCTGAATTAAGAATTTAGATGTATTCAAATGCTAGTTTCAGTTAGATCCTAATCATAGTTAAGGTACGTCTTCACTCTAAATGGTTATGCAGTAAGTTAGAAGAGTTCCAAAAAACTGGCCATTATAGATTATATAAATAAGGCGCAGTACAATTCATTGCTAGAGGCAGTAAAGGAAGCAATTTGCATCAAGAAGTTTACCACTGAATTTAAAGTAGTTTTTAGCATTGTTGAGCCAATAGTATTATCATATGACAACAATAGCGTCATGGCATATGTAAAGAAACCTAGGCCTCATCAACTATTTGACCATCTACTTAGGAAGTTTCACTTTATCAGGGAGATAGTAGAGTAGAAAGGCATATCATTAGAGTGAGTTCTCATTAAAAAGATTCTTATAGATTCTCTTATTAAGCCATCATCTCAAAAGAGAGGTGATCAACATATGAATGGATATGATATTAGATAATAAACGATTAGCTTTAATACAAGATGGGATATTGATGAAATGGTAAAACTAGCACACATTATATTTCTTTCTTATAAAGAAAGTAATTTACTTATAATTAAATTATGGAGATACTTAAGCAAATGTATGGGTGCTTTCCAAAGAATAAGTTCATTGAACTAACTTGATTATGAGGATCCAAAATGGAATATTTCTTATTATTCCTTATACTTAAGATTACTGGAGTATCTCATATGGGAATTATTGTGTTTCGATGCTATTTATGACCTATTCTAATAAAGGTATCTTAGTCGGTAGTACTTGAATAAAATATGACCTATATAAAGATAAATGAGTAAGTTAATAAAAGATTTGTCACTCTAAAGTACTTAGAGAGAATGTTCCACTATTTTTTATTAGTAATGATTTAAGGAATTCTCTAGCCATAGTTAATTGACATTTGAAAAGGTATTTTTAAATACCAATTATAAATCAATTACTAATTAGCAACAACAAACATGATTGGATTTAAAGGAGTAGACGCTGTAACCATACTCTATATGTAATTGGAATATTGGATGACAAAATTATTAAATTGTACATCATAACCATGTATAGAAATGTTAAGTTAAACTATTTTGACATTCTTAATATTTTAATGGTCAAAACATGTTGCTAAACCTCAATCTTGATCTATGATTATAAAGTATTCAATTGAAGAATTAAAAATAAATCAAAATTAAAAAATTAAAGATGAATTCAAATGAATTTTAATTTATCTAATTCTAATTATGACTTATAATTATAATTTATAATCATTACCAACATATTATGAACCTAATAGATCACACATAAAAAGAATTTGAAAAGAGAAAAATCAACTTAAATTAAGTTGGACTTAATTGTGAAGTTTTAGAAACTTTGAGGATCAAATATAAGATATTTGATTTTATTAAAATTAAATATTCTAATTATGATTAATATTTTTTCGATTTATAGGAAGTAAACGTAAGGGATTTAGCTCTCATGCTTGTTTCTTCTAAAAAAGATGAGTTTTTTCCCTCTACTTTGTGGATATTGATCATGTCGTTCGAGCTTTAAAATTTATAGGCTCTCAAATACTATAAGCGCATGGGTTGCGATTATAGTATAAGAGGTGTCAATCCCACGAGGAGGGAGACTAAGCTAATTCTATGTTATCTAAGGCTAAGGAAATTGAAATAATGGAATTAAAGTTCTCTCTCTGCACAATTACCGATTTAATTCATTATGGGTTATATTGAATCGCTTAACTCTTATTAATTCGCTCCAATTGTTTTTTATTTAGTTCAGCCTCTCAGATTATTACCAAATTATGCAAGAAATGTAACAAATCACAATACCCAATTCAATAACACAAAATCAATAAGGATAACACTAAATCAAAATAAAATCTCGAAGAAGAGTTTAGAATATCATCAATATTTCAAATCCTATCATCATACTTTCCATCTCAATTCTATACATAAATAAAATCGAAACCAAATGGAAGGCAGCGATGTTAGAAAACTTCCTAATCCGGGAAGCACATCGAGTCAACTTCATCTTTCTCTTCCTTCTTCTCCTTTCCCTCTTTCAGTATTCTCCCTTTTGGGTTTCAATGGTGGTTTCCTGAAAACTCCTCTTTTTCTCAACCTCTTTATGTTCTTTTTATACACTTTTGTGTTTAGGATAACCCTAGGGTTTTTCTAGTGTCTGAAAGGTCCTAAAATTCCTTGAAATATGAAGTTCGCGAGTGTCTGCTCGTCTGCCCGAGTTAAGCTGTGATTGTGGCTTATATCTTAATCAAACCCTAAACCATACATTTATTCATATTCAAAGAAAAGAACAACAAGATGAAAGAAATATAGAGCAGAATGGGGATTTAGATGCCTCAGAAGGGCAACAGTCGTGAAGACCCACTCCTTTCTCCTCTTTCTCTTATTCTCTGTCTTCTTTCTCTCTCTTTGAGGGTTTTCCAAAAGTGGCAGAAATGACACTCTCTTTAGGGTTACATCTCTTTCCTTTATATAATCCTTCCAATTAAGGTAACCTTAAGGTCTTTTCCAGGTCCGAAAGATCTAAAAAATCCCTCTAAAACTTAGAGCTGGATGCATCCCCACATCTATCCACGCGTAGGCCACGATTGTGGCCTTTGGTCATGATCGTGAAACTTCCATCATCCTTTTATCACGATCGTGGCCTTGGGTTAGCTCCCAGGTCTTCTCCGAATCTTCTTCGTTTTCCATTCTTTACCATAAAATATTAACAAACACATCAAGGCACCTCAAAAATATAAAATTGAAGCTTAAAAGCATTCTCTAACTCATAAAGCACTTAAAACACAAATATCTACTAACTAATATAATTCTAAACTAAACACGCACTAAAAAATCAAATTAATAACTAAATACAAACTAAGCTTCCCACAAAACATGATGCAATCTACAACTATCAGGGGATGATATTCCTTGAGGAGAAAAAGAGGAGAGAGTGATGAAAAAAAAGGAGGGGAGGAAGAAGAAGACTGGATTTCTAATAATAAGTGACTAAGATTGAATCTGTTCCTAAATCCCTCTTGAAAAAATTGTGATGAATTTAAAGAAAATTTTACTAGAAATACTGATCTTTCAATGCTTTCTATATGTGTTCTAATTGGTTGTAAAAGGGTTTAAGGAAATATGGTTTAGTTTGTGCAATTAATATTAATAAGTATAGTTAGTCTATTTTAGACATGAATGATTAAACTTTTTACTCTAATTATTTTGAGCTAAGAGTTACAAGCATAAAACATAAAATTTGTTGAAGTTTATTCCCATAGAAAGGAAAGTACCCAAATTTTATAGGCTAAGAGATATGGTCGAATTTTTGAAACTAGTAAATCTAGCAAGAATAAAGTTGAGTCTGGGATTATACTCATGATTTAAGTGCCTAGAGAACTGATGTAAAAGTTGGTTAAAACATGAAAGTTCTAGTTTTATATATTGGGTAATTTTTTATGATGTGATTTGTATAAATTCATAATAGTTTGGGACATATAGCTGATTTACCATAGGTTGTTTAGGTTATTAGGGCATCAACATGTTATGTTGTTGAGAGCTAATTTTGGGGACTGTAAGAATTGAATTTGGGAAGATTTTCAACATAAAAATTGTATGTGTGTGTGTGTGTGTGTGTGTGTGTGTGTGAGCGAGAGAGAGAGAGTAATAAGTGTGAAAAATTTTGCAATTTATATGCAAATGATTTTTAGGTTATGCTTGATGGGAATTTGTTACTCTATGAATAAATTTTGTGATTGTTGTGATTCATTGTAAATGTCCTATGAAAAGGTTTTTTTTTTATATCTTGAAATGGATGGTGAAATATGTGAATGCTTATGAGAAACTTTTTAAGTTATCAATGTTGTTATGCATGAATATAGTCTTGGTTATGAAATGCGGTGAAATTCTATAGCATATGCCTTGAACTTTTTCCTAGAATGAAAATTATAATGTTTGTTTGAAAAAGTGCAGTGAAGTGAAATGTCGTCCATGAAAAATTGATCATAAATGAATTGATTAAATAAAATGAATAAAATAACTAAGGTAGGTAACTTAAGCAAATTTTCTTAAGCAAAAATCTAAATAAGGTGGCTTAGGCAAAAAACGAAAGCGAGGTGGCTTAGGCAAAATACCTAAGTGAGAAGACTTAGGCAAAATTTCCTTAAACAAAGACTTAAGAGAGACGTTTTAGGCAAGAGAACTAAGCGAGGAGAGTTAGGAAATGAAATAAAGATCCCTAAGTTAAAGAGTTAATGGAAATGAATAAAAACTTAATGAAGGGCATGTGTAATGAGCTATTTGGATGCTTTATGTTTGATACGACATTGCTAGTTTAAAGAAATGATATATTATTAAGAGGTTGATGATTGTGCTTATTAATGAGCTTATGCTTTAATGACTATGATGATACTTGATTCTAGAATGGATGTCTTACTTAAACCTTGATATGAAATGTGACAATTGACCTTTTGTCTTGATGTAGGTGATGCTTATGTTAGAGTGTTATTAATACATTAATAGGCATAATTGTGTTAGAACATAGGTAGTAAACTAACTACTTGTTTTTATAAAACAAAATAGTTTTCAAAATAAAAATGAATTTTCTAATACATGACTCCTCACAAGTAAAAATATTTTTCCCTTATGCAATGTAATAATCAAGTTTTCATTAATTTTCCCCTCCAAAAAAAAGGAAAAAAATTATTAAGTCAACGAGCTAGCAACAACAACAATGAGCAAGGTGTAGACAAGGTTGAACAAAGTTATCTAATTGATCTCATTCTTCTCATGTATTTGGAACATTATATCTTTGAATATCAATATTGACCTTGATTGCATTAGTTTTGTAGTGAACTTGTAAACTGGAATTATATGTGGTTACCAGGTAGGATTTGAACTTAAGTAGTGAATGATGATCGGATTACACTTAGACTATTATAATGAAAGAATGATAGGATGCCTATTTGTACTTAAAATATCTTGTTAATTGAATGGCGACTAGATGGATAGAATATATGAAAAGGCTAAGTCATGTGCACTTGTACCGTTAACTTAGCACCCAAGTGTCGAGTTAATAATATGTGATCCACCCTGGACCTTGTTAAGGTGGGGGTGAGACATGGATTAACTAAATATTGATTTAACTTATATTGAAATGGAGTATTCTTTATACTCAGAGATGGTACTCCTATTATTTACTATACTTGTTACTTATTTTTAAAGCGTTATGACATCTTTTGTACATAGAGCTGGTATTACATGTATTGAGTCATAATATAGTTTTTATTGAGGTATTTTATTATTTTCATTGATTTATTTTATTCTTGTTTAAAGGTGAAGTTGTTACTTATCAGTAATAAATGATAGTATTTTTTGTAAATAGTTGTGATATTGGATAAATAGAGTATTAGAATAATTTTTTGATCCAGGGTATTCTTTGTACTTATAGAGGATTTTCTTATTTTCACCAAAACTTTTACTTATTTTTATACATAGCAATATTATTGAATATACTAAATTCTAGTATAGTTTTTATTTTTCACTCAGTCATTATATTCCCATTAAATGTATAGGTGTTACTTATCTATAATGAATGATGGCATCTTTTGTACATGGTCATGATATTAGGTAAATAGAGAGTTTGTATTGAGCCAAGATATTCTTTGCACTCATAGATGGTATTCTTTTTTTTTTAATTTACTGAAGTTGTTACTTATTTTTAGAGTTTCATGGTAGTTTTTTTACACAGTAATGGTATTGAATATTATAATTCATGGAATAGTTTGTATCGAGGCATGATATTCTTTCTACTTAGTCATTATACTCCCTTTCAAACATGTAGGTGCTAGTTAAGTGTAACAAATGATAATATTTTTCTACATAGGTTTGATACTGGATAAAAATAGTACAAATATAGTCTGTATTAAGCCAAAATATTCCTCGTACTTAGTATTAGTATTCCCATTTTAAATTGTACGTGGTACTTCTTTTTAATATCTAACAATATTTTTGTAGATGTAGTTTGTATTATATCTTGATATTGTTTCTATTGGGTCATGAAATTGTTTGTACTCAATTATGATATTCCTATATAAATTAAAGTTATTTATTAATTAAAACGAACAATGTTACTTTTTGTACATATGTGTGGTATAATATATAATGAACCACGGTACTGCTTTTATGAATTTTTGGTGGGATATTCGCATATTAAATTTTAAGTGTCATTAATAAGTATGGAGTCAAGTCAAGGGATTAAAGTCTTCTATGTTGTCTTTGAACAAACTTTTTTTCGTGGGGGTGTAATATTTTATAAAGAAGCCTTATATTTTTTCAAATATAGAGACATGATATTCAAACATTATTAAGGCTTTTTATTTGTTACTTACAATATTTTACCAGAAAAATCATATTAATAAGGATGGATAATAACATTATAGAATGTCCATAACTCATTTTTCTTGCCAACAAATGCTTCATTTTGGAAACTCAACAAGTGGAAAAATAAAAAAATGTACTAGGAAATAGCAAAACATAATTCTTACAATAATTGTTAAACAATAATCTACAACACAATCCTTGCATTATACCATAAATACTACCATAGTAATCAGTATGCATTACATAAACTATACTACTAGATAATATAATATATACCAACATATGTTAAAAGTCATAAGAAGACATTTCAAAATAAACTATACACAATTTGATTGCCTATTTTTAATGAAGTAGAGCTTAAGTGGGCTAATTTGGTTAAGTTGCCAGGTTTTCTATGATGTCAAAATGGTACTCAACTAAGATGGAATGATGAAGAAGTCAAGATTGTCCATTATTGACAAAACAGAGTTTATCTTCGTCCATCATCAACAACTCAAAATCTCTTCTTTTTTATCATCATTATTGATTTGCTAATGTGGTCATGCTTCATACCTTAGAGACAGAGAGAGAAAGGAAGAGGAGATACCATATACTAATAAACATAAAAAAATAGGTTAGGAAATTTAATAGAGATATAAGTTCTTTATTTTAAAATTCTATAAGAGAAATTGATACAGAGCTATTCATTTACATATTATATTATAATATTACATAATTAATTTTATAACTCTTACTTCTGTTATTAGTAGGACATGGTTACTATGAGATTAGGTTACTCGTCCTTTTCAAAAATCTATTTTCAGTCATTATAAAATAGCAAGTGGAATGAGGTGACATTTTTTACGTGCGTGTCCGAGACAACTTGATGACAAGAAATGATTTGTAGTCGTAGGATTTAGGTGAGCCGCCCCAACTTCGTGTCATTGATATTTAAATACATAGATCTTTGACATTTGCATGCTGTAGTTCAATGAAAGAGTGCTTTAGCTCAATGCCATAATCTTTCCCATGCGACCATCAAAGATGACAATAATTTATTAAGGATATAACAATTTTCAATGTGGTTGACTACTAACCTTTTGAGTCTTTAGGTAGGGAATCTAACATTGTACGCCTTTGACCATATGGTACCAAACTTGACATCTTTTTCTTTTGGTACTACATGCTCTACTAACCATGGCAGACTTTTGACAACAACCTACAACCTACAACCTACAACCTAGGCTGACAAGTCTACGACTCGTAATATTTTAAAGAGAAATAGATATAAGATGATTCCTAAATTACATATGTATGACGTTTTGCTTTTTGTTAGGATGTCGAGAAGCCATGTGGCATGCTCTAGAGTTTATTTTATTATTAAAGGGTAGGTGGATTTTCCAAGTGCACGAGTACCTGCTTGGACTTGTTCAGTTCTCTGATTGGGAGTTTTAGTTTGACAAGAAGGCTTCATATCCTGTGTGATATGATGAAGCTCATCTTGAAAATGTATTCACATTAGAAGTAGTTCGTGCTACAGGTACTTTTAGTCATCATGTTGTCATCAGTTCTCTAATTTTCTTGAAGATGAAGTATAACATCATATTATATGAATAGTATTTGGGTTTCTAATACTTATTTCATAAATTATCTTTCTAAAAATCAACAAGTAACAAGAGCTTTACTCAAAAATAAAAATTAGGATTAGTATTAGTTAATTGCACCGCGTAATTTAGTAAATTAAAAATTGATAACCTTTAGATCTAAACACCCTCGATTTTGATATAATAACCGAAAATATTTATATATTCATTTTCTTCACTGCAATTCATAAATAGATATGTGTAAAGATCATACTTTAATATTAGCTCGACTCGTAGGTTAATTAAAACAACTCATCCATCTTTAGATCTATTTAATTAGTTTGTAATTATCCTATTAAAGCACTTATCACATATAAGATTGGTTGGAATAGTTGTTAATTTTATATTAAAAATATTTGTTAAGGATTAGAAACTGGTTCTGCCGGATTCTGATGAGGCTGTGAATTGTCGATTGGATCCATGAGGTTGATCAACTCCGTCTTAAAGGTTCCTGCAAAACAACGAAGGCACGTCGGGGGTTGTTTCTCGATAAGCCCCTCCGACGCTCAAGTCAGTCTTTTTGGAGAGTTTTTAGGCTAAGGAATCAAGAGAATTAGGGTTTTCTCAGTGTCGTACCTCTTTCATGATAAAACAGTACCTTATATATGGGATAGACGCTAGGTTTATGTCTTTACGTAGATCTCTACTTTTGCATGGGAGGTTTTCGTCTGCAAGCTGCAAGTGGGCCGTCTATATCTGGCCTTGGGCTTGGGCCTAGCACAGCTGACCCGACTATAAGCCCCCTTGCTCCTCGAGCCTGACCAAGGAGAAGGGTCGAACGAGTACATACAGATTGCGCGGCTTGTCTGCGGGGACAGCTCGTGATAGGCCCAATCGGTCGGACACCGATGAGCAGTTCACAGCGGCTTGGGGTGAGGCCGACTGATCGAGGATGGAGATGTAATTGATCGATTGATCGTAAGTGACAGGTCGACCGATCGAATGTGGTCGCCTCATCAAAACATCGAACTTAATCATTACTTGTAGCATGCGCGC
>JANIJH010000007.1:12935043-12948637 GCA_024520975.1 Erythroxylum areolatum | reverse complement strand
GAGATATTATATATATTTTGTAATATTTAAGAGGAAATACTGGGAAGGGTTTAAAGAAAACTATTTTCATACATCAAAATACTTTAAAAACCTTTTTAAAAGGTTTGGATTATGTGTGAACTGTATGTGTTCATTTCAGGGTGTTTTTAAGCATAATCAATATACATTGGTTGACTAGTATGTCATATTAGTTGACTAGTATCCCAAAAAGAAAGAAAAATGATGTATTCAAAGTTTGCAACCACATTGGTCACTAAAATGGTATACTAGTATGAAATATTGGTTGACTAGTGTAATAATGTAATCGACCAATACTACTATTATTAGTTATTGTAATAGCTAATTTTATTTTTAATTTTAATTGCTTCAGGATAAATTGAACTTAAGTCCATTGTTTAATATATATTGATTCTTTGTTCATTGGCGTGAGTAAGAAAGGGATGTTTTGAGTTTTTTAGTTGTGAAATTGATGCAATTGAGAAATTTTTTTTGATACAGACTGTGATGGTTTCTCTTGACCTTAAAATTTTTTCGTAAAGGATTAGTTTTAATATCCCATCACTTGAATTTTTGAGGGATTAAAGCGTTACATTACTGAGTCTTATAAATTGCATCATATAGAATGAATTTGGTACATTTACAACATGATTTTATGATTTCAGTCATATGCATGATAATAACATACACATATGAATTGTGATTTAGACAAATTACACTCAATTGATATATTCTGAGGTATGAAACTAAAATGAATATGCATTTCCAATTTCTTGTACTTTGGCTTACCAATAACAAGAATTGATGGATTACAATAAGAAATTTGGAATTAATTGTTACAATTGAGAGATTAATGAGTTAATATGTACATTTAGCTTAGAAAAAATGTCAAGTGGCAAGATAAGTTGACACATGAAAATTTTGGATAACTAGGCCTATAAAATAAGTGGCACATGGTAATAGAATTGAGTGACAAATGGCAGAACAGTTGAGTGACATTTGTCAGTGTATAAAAAAAACAGGTGGCTTACATGCACATATGACAGGTGTCATTATAGAATAATGACACTTTGCATATAATGAATTGAACTATTGCAGAAGATTGTTTCATCTTTGCATTTGCTATCTTCTTTCTTCTTCTCCTCCCTCTCACCACCAAGAACTCCCTTCTTCCTCACAGCTTTCAACTTTTGCCTAAGTTCTATCCATTATCACCTTGTACTTGAGATGGCCTTGCATGCATGGAACGTTAGGTTAGCTTGATAATTGAGGAGGCAATTGAGCTGATCAAGTAAGTAAAATACTGATCTTTTGTGATATATGTTAATAGAACTAAATGATGACTAAATTGGGGATGTATTGATTGTGATATTGGTGTTACATAAGTGCTGGAAAAATGATGCATGAATGGTAGTTTTTGTTTTGTTTTTGATGCGTAAAAATAGTAGGTTATAGGCTATTATATGGGTGAATTAGGCTGAGGTTTAAAGTATAAATGAAGTTAAATTCATGCTAAAGATAGGTGTTATTGAAGTGGTCTTGAATTTGGAAAAGTTAGAACTACATGTATGATGTTCTAAAATGAATGGTGACAAAACAAATGAGTAAGGTTTTGTGAGATTTATGTAACGAAGATGGAAGCTATTTTAACATAAATTGAAGTAGCTTTTGAGAGTATAAAATTTGGAAAATTTGAAGTGTTAATGATAATCCTAAGTAGATGAAATTCATAGAGAACTGAGGAAAATTGGATAATGCACATTGGGGCACTCATCCCATGATTATGAGAAGATCTCCCACGATTGTGGTCAATGCTTTGAAATGAAAATTTTTTGTTTTGTGTAATTGTTGAACCATATAAGGATAAGTCACTTTACTTTGGTGCATTTGGATTTGATTGGGGCTTGAAATGAACTTAGATTTTTTGCTTGATTAATTGGTTAAAAGCTTTATAAGTTTAGATTATTAATTGATGTCATAACTTAATGAATGGTTTGTCTAGACTTTATGAGTTTTTAAAGGAATAAAGGTGTTTTTTATGAATGTAAACATGAACTTAAAGATATGAGTAATTTGTATTAGGCATGAATCAATGAGCATTGATGAACATAAGGAAAGCATGAACGAGATTGATGAATTTTAGAGTAATCAAACTTAATCAAGGTATAAACCTGAATGCAAAGTGGTAATATACAAGCTATAATATTTGAATGGTCAAGATCTTTGTATATGAATACCTACTCAAAAAGTCAATTGAGCATGCATTTAAACATGACATAAATATATGTGAATGATTGAATAATCATATGATTAACCAAGTTAGTGATTTATGAACTATGTGTGTATGTATGACAATAAACATGAATGGTGATTGCAAATATCCAAACATTATCAGATCATCAAGGCAATAACTTATCTGGAGAATATTATGAGTTAACCAAGATGTTTCTCACTATGATTGAATTGTTTTGGGTTAACTTTTAGTTATTAAATAGTTACTTATATGATTGCTAAGACTCCCAACATTGTTGGTTCGAAGAGTTTGATACTTGGGATTGTATGTGGAAGTGTTTTCAAATTGTATGTATACTCAAGTTAATGTTGAATGCTAGACTCAAGTCTGAAGAATGTGATAAATGACATGAACAAATTGAGTGAAAAGTATTGATATCATAATATGTGAATTGATGCATTTCATTACATTGATATGCATGATTAGATAAAGGAGTTATGACTGGAGTGACCAATGTGAAAAAGAGCTTTAAGATTAGGAATTGTGCACAAAGAGTCACAGGTTCAGTTAATAATAAGTTCGGTATCCACAACGACTACGGGATAGTAAATAAAATAAGCCTGATATTTATAATAGATACGGGAAAACAAATAGGCGCTCAGTCACAACAAAGTAAAATAAAAATGGTGCCACGTGTGCTTTTGCATATACAATTATACTTGTATCATATGAATGATTGTGATGAATTATTAAATTGTTCTGAAATAGTTATATGCAATGTTGATATATAGTACTTATTGAAATACGAAAAAATAAAAAGGAAATGGAAACCATATTTGCATTTGTATATACATCCCTATATGTATCAAATGATCAAATTGAAATGCCTTATTGAGTTGAGATGAATTATTGAATTGTCTGAAAATCTACTGAATCGATGGTGAATATGATGTGGTATGAAATATTGAATTACATAGTAGAGTTGTTGAAGTTTGATATGATGTGATATAATTTGTTTATATGATTTGACTTGGGTGAGCACATCGATGATGGTTCATTCATTGAGTTTCACAAACCCAAAATTGTAACGTTGTTCTTCAGGTTCAGAAGAGATCTAGCTAGTTTAGTTAGAGTATAGCTACTACATTTGGACATGAGTTAATGATTGAGATCAGTTGCACCTGCAGATGTTTATAGTGATTATGCATAAAGAATAACATTTCTCAACTATTGTAAAATGTGCATGTGAGTTTTGAAATGTAATGACATTTATGATTGGATATGCTTGTAAATGAAATGGGCCAAATTGAATATTGGTTTTCTTATGATATGTGTGATTCCTTAAAATGTGTTAATGTGATTGTCCTAATGTGTCATTCCCATAGGGTATGTTCTCAAATATCCTCTGGTATGTCGGGCATATGATCTATAAGAGTGGTATGTTATATTAGTCTTTGCTCGTGGCAAAATGAGTTTATCATAAGGGCTCCTCTTTACCCATGACAAAGAAGACGTTGTATAGATGGTTGAAAGAAGAAGATAATAAATTTCTATGAAAAACTTAGTGAGTAGACATAGGCTGAGGATTGTTTGATCAAACCATTATAAATTGATTTTCATTTCTTTTTACCTATTCTCTTTAATTATTATTATGATTGGTTTAAGATTATTGTATATGAATTTTTCATAATCATTTATTAGAATAGATAATTCATTCATTAATTTTTAAATAAGACAAAAAATAAATACATATAATTCACCTTCTCTCTCATGTGTCATCGAGGACTAACACCAAAAGCCACATTTTGATAAGTCTTTAATGAAATAAAACAAGAATAAGTAAAGATTGAATTACATATATTTACATCTAAAATGTTACTATAGTGATTCCAAAAACTTATGAATCTAAAACGAATTGAAATTTTATTTATTAATTAGAAAATTATGTTAAATTTATGATTAAATAAATGATTTTAATCATAATAAAGTTATTATACTAAAATGAATTCATTTTAAAGATTACTGTTATTTAGAAGTTAAACTTCAAAAGAAAACATATACTCATAATTATAAACATAATCCAAATCTATAACTAATATAATAAAAAAACAAAGTTGATAAAATTAATATTATATATTTAAAATAAATTTAGGTAAAATTTAAATACATATAAGACATATAATACAAAAGATAGCTGGGTCCTCTCTAATTAACATTAACAATAAAATTTATTAATTTTATATATTAAGTGCATAGAAATTTATGTGGTTATGAAGTTAAAGAATATATATATATATTAAATTATTTTTAAAATTAATTTTAGATTAGTTATAAAAACTAAAAATTAATATTCTATACATGTATTTTTAGTAATTATCAACTATAATAATCCATGATAGTCACGATAAACAATATTTTTGAAAGAGACCCTATGTGAAATTTTTATATAATTTCATCATTAATTTACTATAAAGAAATCTTAAATATTTTACTAGGAAATGACATTGATCCACTTGACACTAATGCATGACTTGATTGTTCATTTATACCTTACAATTGGTTCATTTTGGTTTTATGACATAATTATTAAAAGAAAATTTTTATCTTATGAATATTCGATTAATTAATTGATGTATGATATAAAGTTTATTGGATAAATGTATATAGTAAATGAAATTGTGATAAATCATAATTATGAAATTTATATTACATTTACGTATTTTCTATAAATTATTCCTAGTCATTTTTCTACTAAAACTAGATATTAATAGATCTGAAAGATTAGCACATATGTTTTTAACTTATGAAAAAAGTAGTTAATGTAATAGATTAAAATATAAAGATTTTTAAATAAACTTATGTTTGCATATTAGAGAATAAGTTTATTGAACTGACTCATTATGAGAATTATATATATATATATAGTGATAATTGTATAAGTGATCTTTTGAATTGAGATCTCTAAAGAATCTTATATAAGGATTGTTATATTTTGATACTAGTTACGGCCTATCTCTGTCAATGATAGATCAACTGATAGTTGTTGTATATAACATAAACTATGAAGGTTATTGAACGATCAATATAAAATTTATTACCTAAAGTGATTAGAGAGAATGTTTCATTATTCTCAACAAATATAGCTTTAAAAAAATCTTTGAAAATGGTGGAATGACACTTTAATGATAGTTTTTAAATGTGATTGATATAATCAATTACCAATAGTAGATAACTAATATTATTGGACTTAAAATAAATTAGACTATAATATTATGCACTATATCTAATCGAAACATTATAAATGAAAGGATTTAATATTATGGAAAAATCATGCATAAAAGATTAGTTAAAACTACTTTGAAATTCCTAATATTTGGGTAGTAACAATGTGTTGCTAGATGCTAATATTGATTTGTGGATATAAAATATTTAGTTAGAGAATAAAAGAAAAATATAAGGAATTTATTATTTAATCTTAAATATGTTAAGATTATGATTTATATATATTAATAATATATTTAGGAACTTAATAGGTCACACATAAAAAATGATTAATAAGATAAAATGGTAACTTAATCAAGTTAGATTTCATTATAAAGTTTAACAAACTTGATGATCAAATATAAGATATTTGATATATAAGGACCAAATTATATGTTAGCTGTCATTTGTACATAATTAGTATTTAATAAGAATTAATAATAATTCAAATTAAAGTGTAATTAATGGTATTTAAAAAGAATTAATTATAATTCAAATTAAAGTATATTTAAAATTAAAATTATATTTTAACTAAATTATTAAAAGGTCAAAGTCCTATTATAAATTGGAACAAGCTTTAAAGAGTCGGCAATCCTTGCTTGCCCCTCTTTATTCCACTTATAAAGTTCTCTTAACTAGTTTGCGTGAATACTATTATAGGCCAGAAATGTGTGTAGTTACGATAATTGCGATGAATCAATTTAAAAAACAATTCAAGGGAAACTTTAAGAAAAATGATTAAGCTATACAATAAAGTATGACTTACGTTTATATATTATACTGCTTAAGCATCAGTAATGTGATATAATCTAAAGGGATCTTGACTAAAGAAATTAATTAAAAAGTTTCATACCTCTTTCATCAATTTTCTAATAATGATATCATAGTCATCTTTTACTCCATGAGTTGAATTTTTGTTCGATTGTTTTTAGTATTAAATTTGGAATATAAATTGCAATAGCTGTAAATCTTAATTGCATAACATATTAAAATATGAAAAGTTCATATTAATTTCCTTTAATCATAAGTTGAAAACCTAAACCACAGGTAATATGAAAAGTTTCAAATTTTAGAAACCCAAATCCCTTCACAGATCCCATAATTCATTTCAAAGGAATACACATCCCTTTACACAATTTGGGTTTTGGAAGCCCCTAAAAACGAAATTAATATAAAGTCTTGGAAATCAACAATAAGCACCAAAAACAAGACTCGGACATCCTAGCAGTAAAAATTGTGATATTGCTACTTTCTTAATCATGTTTAGTTGTATCAGGTTTATGGATGCCTATGGTGGTTGAGTTATGACTTGACGACAGTTTGTTAATTGCATTTAGGTATTGTAACTCATGTCGGTGCTGGGAGGAGTTATTTTCACTAGCATGGACATGGTTAGAGGAGGTGCGATGCTATAGCGACAAGCAACTTCTAGCATGGCAGTGAGGGGCAGCGACGGTGATGTCGGAGAAGGAATAAGTTGCGAGTTGCGTGATGCTGTGTAGTAGTAGTAGCGATGATGACAAGAAGAAGAAGAAGATACCACTGGTGCCATAGGGAGAATGTTGGAATTGGTGACTTCTTCGGCATTGTGTGAGGCTTGATGCTTGTCTCTAGCATCTCTTGGGATCACCACCGTTGGGTTAAAGCTGCAATAGTTGGAAATGATAAGCAACGACTTGTGGTACTCTAGTAGGTGGAAACGATGACAGATTAAAAGAAATGGTATGGCAGCTACGGTTTAGAAAATAGGAAGAAGAGGGATGTTTGACAATGAGATTGTTTTCTAAGTTCCTTGGTAAGTTTCTTCCCAATATGCCATCATACACTCTGTTTGTTACTCCATGTAAAAAATTTTCCTTTAATTTTCATGCAAGGGATTCTCAATTTCTCAACACAATCTTGAAAATCACATCTAAAATTGTTGAAGGAAACATAACTGTCTACTTTAGAATAGTAGAATAAATTGGTAGGCAAGCATACAAACTACTTCATCAAGTGAGCAAATATATAGGTACAAGAGCTCGGCAGCTAGGGTTAACCAAGAGCTTGTTTCAAAAAGTAGACTAAATGCATAGTTGCTTCAAAATGTATCTCACTCAAAGTTTGCATAAACTGACTAAGCAGATTTACCACATAGGTAATATTTGGCCTAGTAATAGTAAGATAAAGTAGTTTGCCTACCAGCCTCTGACGTTGATTTGGGTTGTGAAATGTCATACCTACTGTTGATGCTAGTTTGTGTTGTTGTTGAATTAGAGAGTGAGCGAGTTTACACCCTATCATTCTTGTTTCCTTGAGAACATCCAAAGTTTATTTCCGTTGGGATAGAAAAATCCCTTGGAATGAACAAGCTGCTTCTAAGCTAGGAAAGTATTTGAGTTTTCTTAAATCCTTAATAAAAAACTTTTCATTTAAGAAGATTATAAATTTTTGGATTAGTTCAGGATTATTCCTGTCAATAATCATATTGTTGACATAAACTAAAATAGCAATGAGTGAAAAAAGTAATTTAATGGTAAAGGGGGAGTAGTCGGATTTTGACTGTTTAAACCCAAAAGCTAAAGTGTACTCAATAGTTTAGAAAACCACTAGTGCGGTGCCTGTTTCAACCCATAAAGGGATTTTTTCAGTTTACACACGCGCGTATTGCTTGGTTGGAGGATTCCTGGTGGAGGTTTCATGTATATCTCTTCATCTAAGTCACCTTACAAAAAGGCATTATGAATGTCAAGTTGGTGTAATTCCTAATTTTTAACAGCTACTGTTGCTAATAAGCATCTAACAGTAGTTAATTTTATGACAAGTGCAAAAGTTTCAATGTGGTCTATCCCTTCAATTTGACTAAAACCACCCTTTGTCACGAGTGTAACGCCCCAATATATATCCTAGAAGTATTATAGCATGTTTAAGGTGTATTAAGAAGTGAACATAATGAATTTAGTACATCTAAGTATAGTAAAAGATATAATGGTACTTAATGTAAAAGACAAGGGTAAATAGGTAATTTGTTTGCTTCGACATGGACATACATACTTAGATGTGAAATATGTATGGAAATGTTTGATATGTTTGCTTGGATTTATGAATTTGATGTGAGGAAAATTGATAAAAAAAAGTATCCTATAAGTAATTGGGATGTTTTTGGTCAACTTGGATATATTTTTGTGTTGCTTTTGCATGATAAAATTGAAGTTAGTTGATTTGGGGATGTGTACCTTGCTGAATGGATAGGTTTCACATAATATATTTATGTAATTTAGCTATATCTTGGCCTATAGACCTCCAAATTGGACGCTTTCAATTGTAGATTAAACTAGAGATATAGATATAACACTTTCATGAAGGCACTGAAATCTAATTCTTTAAAAGTTTTGAATTTTGATTTAAAGTTGAATCCTAGCTACTGTCCTTGTTTTCAAACAACCTATAGTTTTTGGGATATAACTCCCGATATAATTACCCAAATTGCATGGAATTTAAACCATTAGAAACTTAAGACATACTAGAATGAATTGATAAGATTATAGGGTAATGTGGGAATTAGAGGAAGAAAAAGGACCAATATGTAACTTTCCTAAAGTCAACTCATGGACTAATAAGATTAAAGCATCTGTGTCTAATAAAATTGTAACACATAATCCAATAGAATTTTAACATATGGTCCAATATAATTTTAATACATGGTCTAATAGAATTTTAACATGTTGTCTAATGAGATTGTAACACATGGTTCGATAACATTGTGGCATATGGTCCAAAGGGATTGAAACATGTGTTTAAGACTAGAAAATTCATGAAAAGGCATATGGAGAGGGGAGGTGAACAACACTTTGATGGCTTAACTTTAGATTTTTCTCCTTTCCATGTCACCTTCTTCATCACATCATTTTTCACTTAGTGATATAAGCAAAGCCAAAGAGGAAGGGAAGGAAAGGCAATAGAAGACCTGCTTTGTCAATTTTGAGGTTTGATACTACACTTAGTTTAATTCTTCTTTGTGTGTCTGTTTGAATGGTTATAAAAATTCATTTGGATATGGAATGGTTTCTAGGATGATTTTTGGTGTTATTTTGGTTTTCCTTTGCATGAACTTGGTTGCATATCACAAGAGAGTATAGTGTAGTAGAATTCTGTCTAGGTTTATTTGAGTCAGTCACATTGTTTGAGTCATAAATCAGCTTACAATCCTTCAAATTGTGTGATTTTAGTTGTATATGAAGCCTAACATATAGAGCTAAACATCTCTAGAAGGGATTTTGACTTAATTATGGATTTATTACCTTGAAAATTGAGATCGAAATTGGTGACCTAATACTACCCCTATTTTGGAGCAGATTGTGATATTTGGTACATATCTTATGATTTAGGAGTCCAAATGGCCTGATTATTAGTGATATAGAAACTAGAGACATAAGGTAACAAATTTATTGAAGACATAAAAGCCTAATTTGAATGTTTTCTATATGAATATTAGGGAAAAAGTGGAGTCCATCATGTGAATTATTTATGCACTGATTTTTTTGGCCTATTTTTAGACCCACCGTGAGCTTAGCCCAAATTGCACTATTTTGAGTTTGTTTTCATTTCTGATTTTTAAAGAATCATACACAAATACTTTTTAATGTGTATGCAACTTTTCAAACATCTAGAAATAAATAAAATAGGACTTACCATATATGAATTGGGTAATTGAACATTGAAATATAAGGTTAAGCATAATACATTCTAAAGAAAATTCAAATGTACATAAATGATTTTTATGCATACTCATTACTCATATGTGTATAGTATGATTATACAAATACGATTTTGATACCCTTCTAATGTTGGTAAGCATGAATTGCATGTATGAACACAAATATACATTTTATGACTTGAAATGTAAATCATATGATTTGTTAATATATCAATTGTGAAATTTGCAAATGGTTAAAGGAAATGTTATAATGCCTGCTATATTATAGGTTATGGATAGATAGGCATACCTATAGGGTTACAGTGCAGCTACTACAATTTGATACCACCTATGTCTACAGTTTGTTACTTTCGAGTATCCACAGTTTGATACTTTTGGGTATCTAGAGTTTGATACCTTAGAGTATCCATAGTTTGATACCTTCGGGTATCCACAATTGATAACTTCAGATATCTACAACACCTGTTATCCACGACTACAGAAAATGTGCAGGCTTAACACAGAAAGTAAAGTAAATAGGTATAAATAAGAAATACAGTATGACAATACAAATAATCAATATTAATGAGCATTTGTATTATTTGTAATGATGAATTGTGATGTGAACTTATAATTATAATTTGTCAACATTGAATATCAATATTTGGTTTATAAATGTGCATATTTGGTATATGGGTAATATGTTGAAGCATATTTGCATTATGTACTTTGCTTAAGTATGCCATCATTGTTTACATGAGAGTTGAATATCAATGTTTGGTTCATGAATGTGAATTTATGGTATGTGAGTTATGATATTTCTGAATGTGTGTGCTTGGCAGATGATTGTTGTGAGTGGTCATCCAAATTACGTGTTTTCCCCACTAAGCTTTCAAGCTTTGCACATATGTTAATATGTGTAGGTCCAAGTCATAGGAGTGAGGTACAGGGAACATCTACTGAGACTAAGGCTAATAGATAAAGGGAAAAGTACTTTTGGAAGGTGTTCTTAGTTAACGATGATTGTATATGTAATGGTTAAAGGAAATTGTATGTTTTCTTGTAGATTATCATGTAAATGTAAAGATGTATCACTACTATTAAATGATAATGTTAAGCATTTGAGAGTTTTGTTATGTGTATATGTATAACATTGAATAGAATTGTATACCTTGAATGCATGTATAGGAATTTGGTTGCTATGTGTGTGGATGGTTGTAGGTTCTGTATAGGGGGTGTTACAATGAGCCTCACCTTGTATCTTTCAACCCTACCATCTGCTTTATGTTTAATTTTAAATACCCACTTGGAACCAATTGCCCTTTTATTTGAAGGTAGGGAGACCAAGCTCGATATTTGATTCCTTTCCAGAGCAAACACCTTTTGCCACATATCCTCTTGCCAGTTGGGATCACCTTAATCTTGAAAATAGTATTTCGGTTCTTGACTAGTGGCTATAGCTATAAGGAAGGCTTTATAAGAAGGTGAAAATTTAGAATAACCAAAATATGATGAGTCAAAGGATATGGTGCACTCGGTCTGACTTGATTTGCTCCAACTAAAGGTTACTCTACCTTATAATTAGCAAAGTACGAAGGAGGATATCGAACAAGTTGTGAATGTCTCTCTAGCTAAGCCACTAGAGCATTGTTTTCTTAATCAGTTACTTGAATTTTCAATTGAGTTTTAGCACTCTCAAGCTCAACTTCTAAGTATTGATTTTCCTTTTACGTCTGTCATATCTTGATCATCATAAATTATGATGAACTTAGATGCTTCATCCTCTTTTGTTCGTTGGCTCCAGATGAATTGTTTTGTTATTTGTTTCTTCAACTTCAGAGACATAAGGGAAATCATTCTCATAAAAAATGACATCTCTACAAACAAATATTTTTTGAGTCTTTTGATCATAAACTTTGTAACCGTTTTAGCCATTTGGATAACCAACAAAAAATGCAAGGTTTAGCCCTATTTTGAAATTTGTCCTTTTTTTGTGAGTGAACATAGCAACGATACCTAAACAATCGAAAATGGTTATAAGTTGGTACCTTGGAGAATAGAATTTCAAATGGAGTATTACCTTTAAGTTTTGAGGATGGCATGTAATTTAGTAGATAAGCAGTGGTTAAAATGTACTACCCCTAAAAATTAATTGGAAGATTTACTTAGAGCCTTAGCGATCTCGCTATCTCCAACAGGTGCTGGTGTCTTCTTTCAACCAATCAGTTTTGTTGTTGTGTGTTAGACAAGACATTTGAAGAAGAATGCCATTTTATTGAAGAAAGTTAAAGAATGGTCCTACAACAAACTCTTGAGCATTGTTGTTCCTAACTTTAACCATTTCCTTCCCAAATTGGGGTTTAACCATGGCCTAAAAAATTGGAAAATAAATCGTAACATCATATTTATGTTTCATTAAATAAACCTAACTAGCTCTACTAAAATCATCAACAATAGTAAAGAAATAACGAGCTCCAATAGAGGATGGGGTTTTATAAGGTCCCCACACATCAACATGTAAACAGACAATACTGGGAATTTTACTAATAGAAAATGACTTTCTAGTTTGTTTAGCGCAATGAGAAATATCCCAACCATTATTCATGTTCTTATAAGACATTAGGAACATCTAAAATAAAAACAAACTTCTTAAAGGCAAGATGGCCTAATCACATGTTCCAATTAATAAAACTATCTTTAGTTCTAGTGGTAGCTGCCACATTTGGCTTGAAATTTAGAAAGTATAAACCATCTTTTTGTTCACCCATTTCAATCACTTTCTTCGTTAGTAATTCCTATACAAGACAACTAGTTTATGAGAAGACGAATAAGCAGTTCAAGTCTTTCGACAACCTGCTTACATATAAAAAATTACAAGTAAAATTTGGAAGGAAGAGAACATTTAGTTTTAAGTATTGTGTTAAATGCAGTTGACCTTGTGAATGAACATTAAAAGTTTTACCATATAGTAATCAGATGGGAGGTGTATGAACTGTTGCCCAAACATCAGTTAATAAACTGTGATTAAAAGTCATATGCTCAAAAGCATCATTATCTATAATCTATTCAAGAGATTTAGAAGAGAATTTACTTGCAAAATTCACAAAGTTTGCTTGTATAGTGAGAAGAGGAGCAGGTTCCATCAAGTGCTCATATTGCTCCTTTGCGAGGGTAAACCCTACTGATGTAGACTCGTTGGATACCTTATTAGTAACAGGTTTCTGCATACTTAGTCATGGCTTCTTGCCAAAATTGTTTTGCAATTTCTTCCTCTATCCCTACCATTTCGGATAACCTATACACTCTGGAGAGAGTGTCCCCCGTCGTCCAAGTATTGTGCCCTTTGCAACAAAACCCTTTGGTCAGGGGTGCGAGTCGCAACCTCATCCTGACAGACCAAAGGGCACAATACTTGGACGGTGGGGGAC
>JANIJH010000007.1:12896059-12912109 GCA_024520975.1 Erythroxylum areolatum | reverse complement strand
GGACCCACTCGTTTATTGAATTGTGCACTTGCGTTTGTTTCTAAAATGTTTTAAAAATTGCGCACTGAGTTTTGTACCGGATTTTAGTGCTGTAGCTTACCAATCTCGTGTGGCGCGGACTCGGATATCACCTACGATATCGGGTTCGGGTCCTGCGGGGTTGGGATACTACATAAAGACCTTCATATTGATGTTTATGTTCGATATGAGTGGTGGAGATTGGATTAGTAAGTAAACCTATGGTAGATGCCTTACATGAAATGAATTATGAGTGAATGTATCTTACCTTTCAATGCTTGAGATGGTAGAGAATGAAGTGAGTGTGTATTACACTTATTGATGGTTCTTTGAATTGAAGTACTTGTTGATTTTGGCTAAATATGCAAAGAATAGCTTATTCATGGAGTATTATTAGTTTCAATTTCTTAGGTTGTGTTTATTGACATGATCGTCGATATCTTTGACTATTATTTAGGAAATCGTTGTTTTCATTATTTGTTCTTGTATAGTCTAGTGTTCTTTATTCTGCTTGACGAAAGGCATAGTTTAGGTGTGGGGAAATTATTGTGTCAAATTTCTTTTTACTTTGCTTGCTTTCATATCTTTATTTTGGTTATAAATTCTTATGTTTTGATCAAAATGAGTGATGAAGTGAGTGAAAATGGTGTAAATATTGCATGCATGTTAATTGGATTATTTTGCGAATTTTGCATGAAAAATGAAAGTTCAAATAAATTTTGCATGAGAAGAAAAAAAAAGAAAGGTGGTGAGCAAACTTGTCACCACTGTAACAAGTTAGTAACTATGGTGACAAGCTTTGTCATAGTGGTGACTACACTTCTCACCACCATACAAGTTAAGTCACGGTGGTGAATACACCACCATCGCTCACAAAGGTGACAAATATAGTCACCCCCATTAATACTCCTTAGCATTCACTTTAATTATGATACGTGGCAACTACAGGGGTGAGGGCTTGAAACCCTAAACCTAGAGTCATACTACAAATAGAAAGAAGAGAAAAGGGTGGCGGCATATTCTAACATTCCTCATTCCATCATTGGACACACATTTTTAACATAGACTCCTTCAGGGACAAAACAAATAGAGAGAAAGAGGGAAGAGAAGAGAAGTAGAGAAGAGCTTCAACTGAGAAGATAAAAGAGAGAAAAAGTAAAGAAAGGAACCATATGTCAAAGCAGCATGAGCAGTCGATCATCTGGGTGAGAACGAAGCAGCAACAGAAGGCGAGAGCCAATGCAGGAAGCTTAAGAGTGACTGGAGATCACTGTAACTCCCTCATCCAAATACTCTTTTGCTCATTCTATTTATTATTTCTCTATTGCTTTACTGAAGTTACTCCTTTGTTGGTTGATGGACTCATACTTTGTTGGCTTTTGATAGTTTATTTCGGTTATTCACTTGGTTTATTACTTTAATACTTCTCTTATACTAATCAAGGTGGGATTGAAGTATTTAAATATGATGAATCTTGTTATTTCTATTTAGCTGATATCTTTTTTTTTATTAATGTAGCTATTTTAGTCAAATATGCATGATTGAGGGATTATGTTGTTATCTTATGTTTGCTATAGTTTCTAAGCTAAATGGATGTAATAGCATAACCAAACTTTGCATCATTTTAGTAATAAATGAAGAAACGAGATAAGAAGTTTAATTATGGAATAAGAAGCTATAGACGCTTAAGTTATGAATTAGAAATATATTAACTTAAATGGGTCATTTTTAGTTGGATTTAGTAATTAATTTGGATGACAAGCTTGTAGATTAGTTTGTTATTTGAATCGATTTTAGAACCTAATTCGTAATTTTAATAAGATAACAATCCAATCATTTCCTATTTGTCATGCATAGGAGATTAAATTAGTGAAATTAATTTTCAAGAGTTTCCCACTTCGATTTATCAATCCATTTGTTCTCCCAATTAATTTCATTTACTTTTCAATTTAATTTGGTGATTTTTAAAGCCTTCACTCAATAAATTAGGATAGAGTATTTAAGATTGCATTTGTTTTTGTTTTTGTTCAAGGTTAATTTAAGTGAACCAATTTCACCTTCGTGAGAGACGACCCTGGGTAATCAAATACAACTACCTTGTTTACATGTGAGTAAGATAGCCTAGGTATTTTTAAAAATTATTTTGGGCACAACAATTCCTAAATACTAACCCTTAAAACTCTAAAGATGTATAAACTAATAGCTTATTTCAACACCACATACTAAGTGATCTCTAAAATCATTATGGATAGATTAAAATTGGTCTTGGCAGCTTATATTGATGTATTGTTTATTATCGTGGAAAAATAGGAGATAATATCTTAATTGTTTAGAATTATTAAAGAACTATAATAGGAAGAACATAAGTATAAATTGTGTTCTTAAATAAATTTTGATAAAGGTTTTCATTCTCATTATTGATCCTTAATTTTAAATACACTCAAACCTTATAGATTCTCACGTATTTTTGTAGCATTTATTGAATAATACATCACTATAGTTTCTTGTAATGTCCTAGTTAATGGTGAGCTAACAAAACTATTCAAGGGTGTTAGTGGCTGAGGCAAGGAGACTTCATAGCTCCATATATGTTTATCTTAACCTTAAAGGTCCTGGTTAAGCTCTCAAAGAGGATTGTTTAGAAAAAAGAAGTACTTTTAAGTATCACTCTAAGTGTAAGAAGGTGAAGATCACTAGCTTGACATTTATAGATGATTTAATTATATTTTTAGAAGCTAATACTAGCTCTTTAAGTTCCTTAATAAGGACCATTATCATCTTCAAAATCTTTCTGTCTTGGCCATTAACAAGGAGAAAAGTACTATTTATCTTTCAATAAGTTCATTTCTTATTGCCTCTTAATTCTCTTCTATAACTAGTATGAACACCCTTTGAAACTTCTCTTCCCTCTTACTTAAAAGATACATATTAGAATTTGGAATTTATGTAATAGAAGTCTCACTTTAGCTAGAAGAACTTAACTTATAAACTTTATTTTAAATAGCCGACTTATGTATTATGCTAAAAAGGTTAAGGATATTTTTTATAAGTAGAATTTTTCAAGGATTCGATATAGAAAGTTAAGTATATTAAAATTCGTTTACTAAAAGATGAAGGAGGTTGGGAGTTTTGCCTTTAAAAACCATTGATAAAGTATTGACTAGAAAAAAGAATTTGGAGATTATTCAAGGACAAGCAAGCTCTTTAGGTGAAATTAGTGCATGCATATTACTTGAAAGATGATAATTTTTTGATTATTGAGCCCAATTATAATTCTTCTTAAATCATCAAGCTAAGAGAAAGTGTTAGGTAGAAATACTTGTATAGGATTGGTAACGAAACACTTTCCTCTTTTTGTTTTGATAATTGGAGCCTATGTAGACCCATTGATATAGCGTTAGTGCTTTCCTCAGTGAAATCCTCAATTATCCTAAATGCAACAATAGGTAAGGTAATGGAAAATAGGTCTTCTAACTTTGAGCAGACTCTATGATAGCCTTTAGTTACCCATATGAGAAAGTTTAAATTGGATCTTGATAGAGAAGATGTAATTTAATAAAGGGGAAAATGCTCAAGTTTATTCTTAAGTGCTTCCTATTAAGATGCCAGGTTGCTCAGGTTAAATGGCATAGTCTGGTCTTGTATAAACAAGCTCAACCTCGAGCTTCCTTCATTCTTTAGTTGTCAATCAATGCAAAGCTTAATACTTTAGACAAAGCAATTAAATTCCTAATATGTATGCTTTTTATGCGAACATGAACAAGCATCATTGAACCACATATTCTTTAAATGTGAAATTCTCTTTTTTTCCTTGGGATGTCATCCTTAAACTATGCAACTTAATACTTCCCCCTAGTGATTGGTTGGAATTATTGAATGGAGTTATAAAAATTAGTTCGTTTATGTAAGAGATAACTTACTTTTCAAATTTTCTCTTGCCAACATATTCTATGGAATCTAGAATAAATACAATAATAGAATCTTTATGAACCATATGAAGAGGAAGGAGGCTTTTCTATTAATGCTTATAGCAAGAATTAGGATACAACTCTTTGCTTATTGGGTCAACCAAGGTTGCAGCCTCACTATCAGTAACAATTAGAAATTTCCCTCGATCACTAGATAACAGATAAGAAACAACTACTAAGGATAAGCAAGAAAATTTGAAATGAATATGTTTCTCTTATTACTTTCATTGTAAGTCTTCAGATTTTTTAATGATGTATGATTAACCTAGTTCGGCCTGATTTTCATTGTTTGTTGTTTTGATTTAGCACCGCATGTGTGGGTTGTTATTGGACTCTTTTGCTCTTATGAAGTCTATAATTTTTTACTTTTTCAAAAAGTAACCTCATAAAAATCATAAATTGAATAACCACATAAACATAAATTATATTGATGTATATTTTATTAAATGTGGTCACGCTCGAATAATATTGAATTCTTTTGATTTGTGAGACTATCATTCTATCCTAATAAATAACGAGAGTTTACCACAAGGAGAATAATAGCAATTGATTTAATGTATTCCTTTTAAATGGATAGATGATGGGTGCCATTAAGTGAAAATTAAAGATAAACGAGCCTTTCCATGGATTCTCACAAAAACAAAAAAGGAAGAAGTAATTTAAGTTTCAGCAAAATCTATGAAGGCCTTTTAGCTACTCCTTGTCTTATTAGCAGAAATTAACATAAAGGTAGGGTTTCAATTAACTTATAGTATATACAAATCAATGGAAGGCAGGGAAATCAAACAAAATGACCAGTTATGAATTTAAGAAGAAGAAGAAGTAGAAGAAGGAACTTAAAATTATCTTATCACCAAAAAATGTGGATCGGCTTGCATTCCAAAGCATTAAATGCTGCATTTACTTGGTTGCCTCGACTCTCTTTTTCTTAAAGGCCCCTTCCCAACTTCATCCATAGACCACAAATAAATACCTTTAACTAAACAATAAATGCGACGGAGAAACCAGAAAATACAAATCAAATTGAATACTACTTTTCTTTTCCGCTTAATTGCAATTAATAACAACCATTTCCAAACTTCCATTCCTTTATATGACTCAGCTTATTACTCATTCATGCATACATACATATATATATATTTATTTGTGCATATGAATTTTTCTATTCCTCTCTCTTTGTCTCAAAGCCGAACTGAAGGAGAGCCGATTTTGCTCTCTCCCTAACCAAGAACAAGAAAACGAATACCCAGAGAAGTAGAAGACGTTTTGCGTCACATGGCAGCTGATGTGAGTTCTCTTATGAGGATTTTGAGTGGATATAATGATGATCGGACGGTAGTCAATGAAAGCGCTGGTGGGAAAACAACGGCTTTGAACACTATGGATTTGCTTGGGAGTAGTGGTGATTCTGCAAACAACCAGTCCCAAGAGTTGGACCTTGATTTGCAGGTCCCTAGTGGATATGAAAAGCGTTTGGATTTGAAGGTTGTTCTTTTTTCCTCTTTTCTGGGTTTGTTTTGTTTTATTTCCTTGGAAAGTCTCCACAAAACTAAACATGAATAAATTAGTCATCTGAATTTGCATAAGATGCTCAAAGTTTCTTTCTTCTTCTTTCTTTTCTCACTTCATGTTTGTTGTTTTCTTGGCCTTAGACTCGAATCTTCAGTACATAACATGTAGAACATGTTCAGGTCATATCAAAATTGTTTCTGTTGTTTTAAAATAGTTTTAATGGTTTCTCTGTTTGTAGGGTTGTACGGATATCTTTTTGTTTTTTCATTTGGTTCCTGCGAAGGTTGAAGGCAGAGGAAGTCATAAGTGTAGATTTATTCTTGTACTTCTTTCAGAGATTTTTAACCCCCAGCTGGAACTGCGGGGACTTCCCTCGGTTTTGCTTCTCAATTTAATGGCTTCAAATTTCCAAGCTTCCAAAACAATGTTTTTATTTATTTTGTACGAGTACTCAGCAGCAAGTATTGAAAATTTTTAGCTGATTCCTTGAAAAAGTTGTTTCGAGTTCATTGCATGTCACTTCTTTCCATGTCAGTAATTGATCAGGTCATAAGGATGAGTATTGTCTTGATATTTAATATCGTTCATTAATGCTCTGCAACTTCCAACCCTCCTTACATGTTGTTCACTTTCATTTATTATTACTCTTCAGTGATTACGCCAAATAATCTGTCACTACTGGAATTTAGTCCATTCTATTCTCAAGATAAGTGTAGTTTATTTGATCTGCCCTTTCTCCTTTTTCGTTTTATCTGGTTGCAGTCAGGTAAAGTGTACATACAGAGATGCAATTCCTCAAATTCACCCCCATCGTTCGTAGATCATAGGCACCAGACTAATGAAACAGTGCCCAAGCTTCAAGACTTAAACTTCCCACCATCACCGTCCAAGATCACACTGAATCTATTTGATGACAGCAACCTGGAGCTTAAGTTAGTATCACCTTCATCGTCGTCTTCATCGTCATCGGGCAATTACCAAAGTGTATGCACATTAGACCGAGTAAAATCTGCACTTGAAAGAGCAGAGAAAGAACCGATTAGGAAAAGATCATTGCTACGCAATTCTTCGTTAGTGTTGCCTTCACACTGTCCATCCTCATCTTCAATCAAAGAAGAGGAAAACGAGGAAAATTTTTCCCGAGTTGCAACAGGGTGCCCTGGTTGCCTATCATATGTTTTGATTATGAAACATAACCCAAAATGCCCTAGGTGCAATTCAGTTGTTCCTATGCCGATGGTGAAGAAGCCAAGAATTGATCTCAACATATCAATCTGAGAACGAGGATTCTACAATATGATATGCCTATGATTTTGTAAATGACAGGAGTTAAGTTAGGGCTTACAAGTTAGAAATGGTAGTTAAAAGCAGTTTACAAGTAAAGTTCATAAGTTTAATGGTGGATTGATCAATAATGTAATTTTCCACAATTTTATTATCCAATCAAAGGGTTTAACTATCTATAAATTGCTACAAAACCCTCGAAATTCTTAAGCTTGTGTCATCCATACGTTTCCCATTGCGTGACTTGAAAAACACAACTTTCATATTACAAGGTTGATTAATTAAGAAGATATCCTTCCCTGCAGTCCACTTACAATGGTGGTCCAGGGTGACTGGGAAGGTCATCAAATTTGTGCATGCTTTTCACGGGCAATAAAGACCTTTTACTGGTACGCCGTGAACTTCAACTTGCGTGGAAGCTATACTTAGACGCAACATAATAGCATGCATTTAATGAAGGCTTTTACTCGCCAATTCAGGGAAAGAGTGTAAACAAGCCATAAGAACTTGGAAGTGACGATACCATCTGAAACTTACCAACTTCTTCTGCTAAAACCAACTAAATTCAGAAAGCTACAGATATACAGGTTTTCGCAAAGAATTGAACGCCATGAATGTAAACACATTAAATAAGAGAATGCGACTTGTATCCATGCAACTATCGAGTAGATTTAAACAATTTAGAACCATCTTTAGGTGGGGTTTGGAGCAAGTACCACTAGTAGTTCTGTGTCATCTCTCCACTGACTCTGTCACAACACATCATTAAAAAGAGGGGGTAGCAATCTATGTATGCAAAATTAAAATTTGTGGTTGCGTCCTATAAATGTTTGATAACTGCATTCAACTACACTTTTGTCAAATTATCAAACTTTATAGTTGCTGCACGAAGCTAATTATGGCCATTTACTAGACCAATTCATTAATTTACCTAACTCTCAATAAATGAGAATTTAATTTGATCAAGATCTTAAAGTTTCCCCAACTACTTATTTGTTTACGTTTTCATGTCCTCCTTCTCAACCATTTAATTAGAATCCTTAGCTTGCACTTTTGTTATCATATCTTGTGTTCCTTTTTTTTTTTTTCATTTAATCACATGATCACTTCCTGGCAGAAAAGGGGTGAGACTGTATAAGACGACTTTATCACTTAGTATACTTAAATGTGTGTTTAGATAGTAATTTAAGTTGTAAGATTCAAAGAAATACGGAGGTGCATTGAAAAGCGAAATTGAAGTGAGGAATAAAGATTATTGTTTTAGATTGAAATTAGAGTTATAAGTTGGTTTTAAAGGTTGTAGAAGAAGAAATAAATTGTGGACAAGGATGTCACCAAACGCCAACTTTAGTTGAATCCTTATTAAATGAGCAAAAGGAGCATTTACCTAAATTTTCTTAGGTGACACGTTCATTATCATCAGCTCCCGAAGCTATTAAGTGTAATTAAGTGCAGTTCAATTTAGATACCTAACAAATATTAAATGCGTATTTAATGCAAACGTTGAACCTTATAAGCTTATCTTTTAAGAATCCAAAAAAGGAACATGCTGTAAATACATCTTATATTTTGTTTTTCATTTTCATATAATTAAAGAAAACATTTGGAAGGAACTGACCTTATATCCATCTGTAAATATTGCTTATTTTACATGGAAATGGGCAGTCTTTGGTGTAATCACATGCTTTGATACTACATGTAAAAATTATCTATTAAGCAAAAATAATTATAGGATCATTCAATAGAATCATATACATTTTAATAATTGATATACTAGTATTAAAACGATAAGAAGAATATTTTGGTTGGAAGATATGATCATTGTTCTTAAACTTGTATAATCACCTTTTAGAATATTTGTAAAATAGGAATAACTATGCCCTTAAAAGTGACTGATATATAGAGTTCTGAGGTGAAAAAGGGGGCTTATTCTAAGTAGTCAAAGTTTAAAACTTAAAATATCTTAATATCTCTACACAGTGACCGTATAAAACCCAATAAACATGCTCAAAACATCAAAAGCCTATAAAAGGATTAAAACTATAATCAAAGATCTATACGTCATTGTTTGACTAAATTGTAAAGGAAAAGACTAATTAGCTATAACCAATCTAGAAGAATTCTTATATTCTCCCACTTTAAAAAAATATCAAATTTTAATTCATGAAAAATGGCTGGGTTGACGATTGACCTAAACTTAGTTAGTCAATTATGAAGTAACCATAAGTGCATAGTATAACTGTAGCTAGTACTGACAATTACAGGTCGGTCTTACGAAGACATTAGTTATTAGTAATTACCTTTCTCCTATTATTTAGCCTACAAATTAGATTTTGATTTTTAATTAAGAAAATAAAACTTAACAATTAAAATAAAATAGGCAACAATATTGAACACAAAAGCGAAATAAATCACTTAGAAAACAATCAATACCAGGAATTAGTGTCTATGAAATGAATCCCCCTAAAACTATTAAACAATTAACCTTTTATTATGCAATTGTGTTATTGACTATTGAACTATGGAAATTCCTATCATAGACTAATAGCTCTCTCAAGTCTACTAACAACTAATCCTATGTTTATCATCTGAATTAGTTAGGTTAAAGTTTATAAGATTGTTTTACTAATTTGTGAATTTTGTTATTATGTTTGACCCTAATTTAGAGGATTTATGTCAACCTATCTTTAGGATTGTAATCAACTCCTTTCAATTATGCTAAATCTATTCATACCTAAGATTTCTTAATCTCTATGCTATGAAATAAGATTATGAACTAATATTACGGATCTATTAGAACATACATTAAACAAATAATGAATCATAATAAATCAATCAAAGCCATTGCATTAAATAAAAGAATCAATGCATGTTATAGAACAAACATAGGATTCATCTTACCTAAACACTAATGATGTTTAGTTACACATGATAGACAATGAAATAAAAATAAACAAATAAATGAATAGAAAATAAAGAGTTCATAATTCTAAATCTCTCTTAATCTCCTATCAAATGTTCTTGCAAAATACAGGTTTGATCATGTATTATATAGGATTTTGATGATTTCTTCATGTTTCCTACTTCTTTCGATCAATATTTTCCCTTCTGGATGTTCTCCATGTCTAGAATCATCTCCAAGCATGTCTTTTTATAGTAATTTTAGGGGTTTTGGAGATACACGGTATGATATGCGGGGCTTAAAGAACTTACGCTATAAGGTACACAGCTGTGTATTTCTTCTTTGCTTCATTTCATGCCAGGTTGTCATTCAAAATTTTCACCTTTGGTCCATAAAGGCAATTATAACCTATAAATACACTTAGAGCTAGTTAAGTACCAAATATACAATAAAAGGATAAAATATCAAATAAAAATTTATTAAATATGATGTACAAATATGATCAAATATATACTATCAAACATTCCCACACTTAAGCTTTTGCTTCCTCAAGCAAACCATAATCAAAATTATAAATCTGACAACATCTACCTATCATTAATTTTGATCTATCCATTTATATAATAAATCATCATATCCTATTGAATTAAATTAACATATAATTAGAATCAAATTATCCTAAATTAACTTCCAAAGAAATATTAATAGTAATCACATCAATAATCACATTGAAATCAAAAGCATAAATGACAAGCACGTCGTAACGCTAGTCAAAATAAAATAACTAGACTATTATTGTGGTAGTGGTGAGTTTAAGTCGATCCCACAGGAAGTGGTCGATTAGCTTATGAAATGAAATTGATTGATGTTTAGGTAATAGGGGGTTTTGGATTTAATAAGAGAATAAAATAAAATAAACCTAATGAAAATAAATTAAATAAAATATGAAAAAAAGATAAAATTGGAGAATTTAGCAGGGATCTGATTCTTTGGTTTAATCTCAGCCTACTCCCTAATTAACCATAATTCATTGATTTGTTTTTCTTTTATCTCTCTTAGCAATTATTAGTCGTAGATTAACAACATGCTTTGTTAATCCCGATTTTTTCTTAGGTCCTAGCTAATTACGAAGCGCTCGTTAATTAATTGTAGCTATCAGGAAGCATAGAATAAGTTCTATAAGTTTATTAGGACAATCGCCTTACGAATCAGAAAAATAGACCAATCTAGGTAATAATCACACAAACTCGAATTATTTAACATAGGTTATATTATCTCTAATGATTCGGAACTATTAGTTGCTACACATGAATTAAGAATACAATAATTACATATTGCATTCGATTCTAACAATAGGATCTCATAAAAAGCAATTCAATAAAGCATTAAAATCATCATCATTCAAATACTCAATCAATCCATACAAGATAACATAATCAACTTCTAATGAGAGAAAGAAACAACAAAATAATGAAAAAATGCTTAACTCGGATCGTCAGCATCGATGTGCCTCTGAACCGACGTCAAAAACTTAGCCTTCTATGGGTCTCCTAAGAAAAAGTTTCAACCCCTTCAAAATCTTCCCCAGCCGAAGATCACCTACGTTGTTTCTTCATTGCACCTCTAAGCTATTCTCTGTCGCAAGCTCTCTTTTGTTCTCTTCTTATGCTGCTGTTCATGTGATGTGACGATTTAATATGTTTAGCCCAAACTATAGTACACGTCTCTCTTAACCCTCGTTGATGTATTCTGTGCACTTTGAGCAAAACGCACCCAATGTCTGCATAACGTCTGCGTTTCACATACATTGTCCGTGTGAAACGTCTGCGTTTTGCACTAACCTCTAGCTGCTGTGCTGCGCTTCATCTCCTGCCATTTCCTCCTGCACTGCACGTTTTTCTCTAACCTCTAGCCGCTGCGATGCGCTTTATCTCTTACCTTATCTTCGTGCACCGCGTTTTCTTCATCTTGTACTACCGTTTTTGTCTCTTTCTAGCTGTCCATCTTCATTCACTGTTCTTTGCATTTTTTTCTTCTTTTAATTTTCTTCTTCTTACTCTATAAAGACAAATAAAAATTAATCTTCAAAAAATAGTCAAAATATAGAGCTTCGACTTACTTTAACTTCTTTACTTCTAGATTGTACCTAAAATTACATATGAGTCAAATTGAGTATCTTAAGCAATTTCATGTCAATAATCGTTAAATATTATGGAATAATTTCATAATCAAGTAAGAATCTATCAATTTTTTCCACACTTAACTTTTGGCCGTCCTTAAGCAAAACATTAAATTTAAGCTCAAAGACCCAAAAACATTGGCTCATTTCCCATATGTTCCAAGAATATTTAATTATAAACAAAGACGAATGACTTTCAAAAATCACATATGTCAACATTCCAAGCTTTTATTTATTGTCAATCAACATTCATTATCTTCAAAAACTGAGCAATCTAATGGCAGACTCGAAAAATATGTTTAAATAAATATATCAATGGGTACACTCAACACCATTCATGATCATATCATTCTACAACTTTGCATATTATTTCATTTTTCCACCACTAATGTTCACATACAAAATCATGAATCAAAGGACTTTTCAAGGTTGTAATGTAGGCAAAGGTAAGGGAGATAGATTTGGGTCAAATAGCATGAATGCCATTAAGTTAGTGAAACAAAGCAATAATTATCAAAAATTGGGTACCGTTAGCTATGACAAATGCAATATTTATATTTCACAACTCCATTCAGCTCCTACACTCAAACCACATGAAGCATATGCTAATATGAAGGAATCACTCGTACAATTTGTGCTAATAATACATTGAAACCACAAGAGTGAACCTTAGTACATAAAGAAAAAGTATAAAGCTCAAAGGAGTTTATCAAGGGAAAAATCATGTTAATAGGATAGGTTATTTGGCTAATGTAGTTTATGAAAAACAAAGAATGCTTAATCATATTCATATTAATGCATGCAATAAAAATGTGGTCTCAAATAAAAATTCAATGCAAAATTGGGATATACATGTCATGAAGGTCACAAATTATCAAAAGACAATGAGACTAATATGGATGTTTCAGTTTAGTAAGGCTCAAATCTCACCGGCTTTGTCTACCACTAGTCACTATTCTTCTAAAAATAATGCACACAAACCAATCACAAGAGCCTAAAATTGCTATGAAATTCTCTACTTAATTCATTCTCTATTTATCATTAAATAATCCTAGAAGCAATAGAAAATGAGAAAATGTTTCTTTGTTTGTTTTATTCTTTCTCTCATTTTGATTGAAAACTTAGAAACAAGCAAGAAAACCAACAAAGCAACACATATGCATAAAAAATTAATATAAAAATTTAAAAGCAAAGAAATTTGCTTCCCTTAGGTTGCCTCCCAAGAAACGCCTTTGTTTAGGGTCGCTGGCTCGATTGCTTCTTCTCCTCACGTGATAAAATTATGATTTCCTGATGGAACATATGGTTCTTCAATGTAAGGTTCTTCAGGATTTGGTTGATAATCGTTCCCATTTAGCTCCTTCCCTTTCCTTAGACTTTCAATCTCAACTGAGGCCATGCACTTGAGAAATATTTCAAACATCTCTTCACCTTTTTCTTCCTCGTCTTGTTCCTTCAGTTTGCTATGTGAAGGTGAAGAGTTAGTTTTAAAAATAATCACGGACTCAGTACTTATATCCGAGCTAAATGATATGTCCTTTTTGGCTTCGAACTCCTTCTTAACTTCTTCTTCTTCACAAGCAATTCCTTAAGTACTATACTCAAGATTCTCAAGCTCCTCTTCACTCTGTAAGGTTTTTGCGCTAATATCCATCGGGTACTCCTTAGGTTGATATGGTTGCGTCTCTTTGCTTTGTGATGCTAGGCAATTGATAGCTTCCATCAATTGATCCGCCTGGCTTATCAAGTTTTGGATTTTAAAACTTGTTTCCTGCTGGAATTGCAAAGTGTTAGCAATATACACATTAACTAATTCTTCCAAAGATGTACCTGAGTCTTGATAGGAAGCTTTGGGTCTGTATAGGAAGTGCTATGCTTCTTGTAAACTACCATGGAAGTAATTCGACTGATTATCCCATCCATAACAAAAGTTAGGTTGATTAGTCTAAACATTGTGATAGGATTGAGAATATGAATTAAAGAGAAAATTAGTCCCATCCACGTCAAATTTAATTTTTAAATATTTTTCACAAAAACGAAACAAAAAAATGAAAAGATTACGAAATAACTGAAAAGAAACCAATTATGAACAAATATAAACAAAACACCAATTAAAATCAATTAAAAAATTAAACATTGCACTTCCCGACAACAATGCCAAAATTGACAGGCGCATCATAATGCTAGTCAAAATAGAATAGCGACTAATACTGTAGTAGTGACGAGTCTAGGTCGATCCCACAGGGAGTATTCAGTTAGCTTATGAAATGAAATTAATTGATGTTTAGGTAATGGGGGGTTTTGGATTTAATAAGAAAATAAAATAAAATAAACCTATGAAAACAAATTAAAGAAAACATGTCAAAAATGATAAAATTGGAAAATTCGGTAGGGATCCGATTCTTTGATTCAATCTCGGCCTACACACTAATTATGCACAATTCATTGACATTTTTCCATCACATTTTAAATACCATTTACTCACTTAATCCAACATTATATCATTCCATAATCTATTACCGATCAAAACACCAAAGCAAGATATGAATCTACCCATATTTCTCATTCACGTTTTAGCATGTACCTATCCTCATTTTATGAACATTTAGCCTCTAACTATCATCAGAACATGTTTCATTCGTCAAAGACATGAAGATTAATAGATTACTTACTTGATTAACCCAAAGCTTCTTCGATCACCATGAAAGCCTAACTCCTCCAACAAATACGATCATTACCTTTTTAAGGTGGAATAGGTTGGGTGGTCTTTTAATAATAAGATGGAGAAGACAATAAATCTTGAAGAAGCAAAGTGAAAAATTAGACAAAGTTCGTCATAAAAAGGGTGAGAGTGAGGTGTCATGAGTGTAATTTAAAATATCACTATCTCAAGGTCTTTTCTTTGTCTTTTATTAACTAGTTCATTTGTCTCCAATTTTTAACCCAATTTTCATTGGCACTTGTTATTAAATCCCAATATCATTTATAATGATTTCCATTATCATTTGAATCTTATTTTTTACTACTATTCACCAATTATTTTGCCACTTGACATTTTTCCTGGTCTAAAAATACTCATAATTTCTAGAAAATTCTCATATTTTCACCAAAAATTTAGAATCAATACGTATAGTCTCTAAATCAAATTTTAACACATATAATTCACAATTCCAAATATAATCACATTTATAGATCAATTATACCTAGAAAATGCCAATGAATACATGTACAATCATTTTAATGTATGCAATAATCAAATTCACATTTGTTTATGCTAACATTATATATGAGAATGAAATGCATTTTTCTAATCTCTCATTGCTATTTCTCAATTATTGAAATCTAGGGTTCTAACCCTTAGTATGGAAACAGGATGTTACAATTCCTTCACCCTTAATAAATTTCATCCCCAAAATTCTTATCTGATTGATTAAAAAGGCTGGGGTATTGTTTCCTTAAATGCTCCTTCGTTTCCCATTTAACTATCATCACTTGAATAATTTCTTCCACTTGACTATGGTCAATGGAATCACTCGATTTTCTAGTCGCCTATTCAGATATCACACTATCTTAATTATTTCCTCAATCTATTTAAAATTACTCAATTTCACCTCCAGTATCAATAATTCATATATTGGATCATAACAATATTTCCTAAACATATCTATGTAATACTGTGTGAATCTGAAACATCTTGTTAGACCCCGTTTCTAGAGCCCAATATCGGACTTGAGATCATGAAGCTTGAGTGTGGAGGGAGACTTAAAGGTTGAAAATTTAGAAGAAAACTCCCTCAGAAGCAAAGGTGGGCATCGTCGCGGCGAACATATGCAAGAAAATCCCTTGGACCCCTCGGGATTTTTACACTGCGGCGAACAATTTAACTTTCACCGTGGTGAACCTGCAATTTTATTTTCGCCGCGGCAAACTCACCGCGCCAGTGAAAATAGAAAGCTTCGGATTAATTACGCCCCCTGATCAACAAAACTTATTTAATGCAAACTTAAACTTTTTCAACTACTCAGCCCCAACATTAGCTCTAGTGAATGCAACCATAAATTTCCAAACAACCATCTCAATTCAAACCCAAAACAAAAATGAACTTATACCTAAACACATGCAATTTCCAAAATCCGAATACTTTGTGAAAACATGAAAAATAATAGACATCTCCAATCATACATTTC
>JANIJH010000007.1:12816270-12826591 GCA_024520975.1 Erythroxylum areolatum | reverse complement strand
CCATCTATAGCCACTAAGTATTGATTGGTCGGTAAAAAATATACGTCACTTATATATTGCAACCAAATAATTTTTGGTTGCAAAATGTATATAATTAGCAACCATTTTACTATGATTGCTGAGAATTTGGTTGCTGAAACCAAATTTTCTTGTAGTGTCAGGTGGGTAGATTGAAAAGCGGAAGAAGCTCAAATTGTAGTAATCTATTATTTGTTGGTCTAACACTAGAAGGAACAAGGCAACAAGATCAGTTTATTACGTGATAGACAGAGTAGTACGTTGGAAAGTGGGAGTGTCCAACTTGGGACAAGTTACAAGACTATATTAATGAAATAATAAAAAAAGATGAGCTCATCTCCTCACACTCACAATAATGGTAATTGATAAATAATATTGGATGGTCATAATTACTCTCTCTTAGTGGGTAAGGTCAAGTTGTCAATGTATTGTTGGATTTAATTATTTGGCCATAAATAGATTGATTGGTTCTATTTTGATGAATGTTTCATTTTTTTTCTTAATGTTTTTACAATGAAAATTTTCAAAATTTATTTTTTAATATTTTAAAAACTAAATTGAAAGATTTAAAAAGTTCAATTAGTATTAAACTATCATAAAATCGTTCAAGATTAAAAATTAAAAATAAATATAATTAATAGAGGCTATTTTTATTAATGAAATTTTAATTAAAAAGACTATTAAAAATTGATTAATTTACAAAAGTCAACTAATTAATTAATAAGTTGATTAATTTTTTACAATGAGGGTGATTATTTATTAAAATAAATAGAATCCAACTAAAAAGTTGATTTTATTTCTTATTTTATTATATATCAGTTTAATAATGGTTTAATAGGAGTTGAACCTTTAAACCTTAAACCTTTCATTTGACCAGTTTGATATCTAGTTCGATTTTTAAAACATTGATAAAAAGTGTATTTTCAATTTTAACATTTGTAATAAAATATAAATTAAACCTTAACGCCTTAAAGTGTATACAAAATCTTAAGATAATATTCCTCTAAATAGATGAAAGTCTTAATGGAGTTAATATTCCTTTAAGATAAGTGTCAAGCTTAACAATTATGGGACACTAATTTTTTTTATAATTATGTTCTACATAGTGTTGTATGTCCATCTCACTTAAATTAAACCTAATATATAACTGACCCAATTAATCCTAATTTTAGATTAATTCTATAACACACCACTACCATAGAGTATATGCCTGAACATCCAGAGAACATTCAAGAATATCCTATGAGAATGACATGTTATAGCAAACATATCAGCTTATCATGACATCATAAAGAACATAAGTATTTTAAGTTTCAACTCATTCTATTTCATTAACAAAACATAATTTACGTTGTCATTTCATTACACAATAACCATATTTTTACATTACAAAACAATCTGTGAGTTCACAGTTTTATACAACAAGTTCTACATAATATGAGATACTAAACAAAGCATTCTATCTAAACTCTTCAGATGTCAGTTGACCAGACCTTTGAGCCATTTCTTGTTCCTAAAATGGACAATACTGGACTTCAACTAGATTGCATTAGAAGTTAAGTCTCTTCTCAATACCTACAAAATCATCACTGTAATTTTGATAAGTTTTGCGAACTTAGTGAGTGAACCATCATCGATGTGCTCACTCAAACAGAACAAAAACATCTCATATACAAGACACAATTTAATTAGTATAACACTTCATCTAAATTCAAATCCCATGTATATCAAATTACTCATCATATTTCAACAGGAACATTATGAATACAAAGACTTCATATAGTCATTTCAGAATAGTCCAATCATTTATCTCAATTCTTCATATCATCAACATATACACAAGCATTAAACATCATTATATGAACACAATTCAATATTTATTTGTAATCAATCTCATTAACACATGTAAAGATATAGATGCAAATGCTCATGAGACTCACTTTCATTTTTATTTTGTTATGACCGAACGCCTAATTAATTATCCCGTATTTGTTGTGGATATTGAGCTCATTTCAGATACTATCTCGTATCTATTGTGGATGCCAGGCTCATTTCAGATATTTTCCTATATCTATTATGGATACCGAGCTCATTAATCATTGAGTCTGTGACTTTTTGTGTACATTATGAGCTTTAAGCTCTTTTCACGTCGGTCACTCCGGTCACAACTCCTTTATCTGATCATGCATATTTATGTGATGGAGTGCAACATTCCACATAATATGCTATCAATCACTTTCTTTCAATGTACATAGTCAGTTATCACAATCATTAGATCTAATTCCGAAATTGAACATTTAGTTAAGTACACTTTTCCCTATTCACATATAATCAGTAAGCACTTCTAATACATTCCTGAATATCAAGCTCCTTAGACTAACAATGTGTGTAATATTACAATTATATAAGTAATTTAGTAGCTGAAATTTAAATAAAAATAATTCAATTGTAGTGAAGATTATCTAGGTCAATTCACAGTAAGCTGCAGATAGCTAGTGCCTCGACGAAATGACAATGTCTAGATGTTTCGGTTAATTTGTGCTTCTATTGCTGGAGTTATGTAAATATAGTGCCCTAGAAAGCAAGTGTATTTACATACAACTTAATCTTCTTCCAGTTACTTTTGTAATGAAAATATTGATTATTAATAAAACAAAAGAGTTTGGTTTTATTTGTATGAGCATTATATAACTAGTCATAAGGTACCAAGATTCTTCTGTAAGTAATATACCTATACATGGAGATGTATGGGAAATATGTATATTATGAGAATCTACATTAATTGATTTACAGTTGAATAATCAAGTTGGTCGCTTGATTATGGTTTAGGTTGTAGTGTTATGATTTATCTCTGTGTAAGTAAAGGAGTTTACTTTAAGGGAATCATGAGTTTCGTATTATGATAGTAGTTGACTATCGACGAAGGCACTATTAAATAAATATGGAATCACGTGTGTTTTTGAAAAATAAAGTAGGTCATTACTTTAATATTAAAACATACACCTTAGCATTCTTTTATTGCTAACCATAATCTTGATGAGTGGTGAACTCATAAGTATTTTTATTATAATTATTGATACGATCAGAATCGATGTTTGCATGTTGGAATTATTAATTGAAACTTGTATCAGGGAACATTTACTCAAATAAAGAGTTTATAGTGATATCATCACTTCTAGATGTTTTACGAAAATTGGTGATTAAACTGACGCCAGTAGTTTGATGGACTAGCTATCCATCAAGTCTTAACACCTAGATGAGATCTTGTATGTTAATCGCCATATAGAGTGAAGCGGGGGATTTAGAAGGAAAAACCAATTAAGGGCAAATCGATAATTTTACCCTTTATTATACGGATGGCTATAATATAGTTCATAATAGATATTGCAATTGGACATCTTATTTGAAATATATGTTCTCATAATAGTTAGTAATTCAAGAGTTCAACTAATCGTCTTTAGTGGAATAAAATTTGGATAATAAGCTGGAATTAATTCTAATTAGATTAAATTAATTCCGGGCTTATTGGAGCTTGAATTATGTAAGTCTAATTAGATTCCCCACTTAGCTTCTAGGAAGATTATCAAGCAAAGTAAGAAATATAAATAGAGATTACTGAAAATAAGAAAGAAGAAAGAACCAAATTAGATTCAGAATAATAATACCGGAACAATTTAATTAAGAGTTAATTAAATTAGGTTTTAAAGCCTATGATTGAATGTTGAGCTTACACTAATTAATTATTAATTAGAAGCCTAAATGAACATTTAATATTGGGCTGGACTTTAGTTTGATTAGATTAATTAGATTAATTAAATTGAAACAAAGTTATTAAAGATAAAAGAAGGGCAAATCTCGATTTTATAGCTATATGTGTAGCTGCACATTTAGCATTGAATTGCTAAATTTAAGATGGTTTTTATCATGCTTCATCATCATTAAATGGACTAACGATCTTATCATTAAATGGTTTAATGATTTTCTTTTAATGCTGGCATAGAACCATTTAGCATTCATTTGATTAAAGAAGGAGGAGGAGGTGCATTTGATGTACTCTCTCCCTTCTTTCATCTTATAACCAAAAATAAGAGGTTCTTATTTAGCTTATTAGTCTTTTCATATAGCCATCTTAAACAAATGAGAGTGTCTCATTTATTGGCTTCTATAATTTTGATTAAAGAATGAAGTGATGCATTGGATACACATCACTTCTTTCTTTCATCTTTAACCAAAATTGAGAGAAAGAGAAGAAGGTGTTGTTGTATTTTTTACTCACTCTCTCCTCTCTTGCATCAGCTAGCCGAAACCTGAATAAGAAGAGTCTCATTTTTGGCTTCTTTCAACTAAAGAAAATCTATTTAATATTTCTTCTCCTTTCCCACCAAAGGATCTTGCTAACCAAGTTGTCCAAGGAGAACAAGTGGTAGATCAGATTGGTTGAGGATACAATAGCAAGGAGAGGATATAATAACAAGGAGAGGATACCATAGCGAGGAGTCAAAGCTATAGTTAAGGAGTCGGTAAACTTTCTATCATCTTTTATGTTATTTATTTTTCTAATACTGTATCATGTATGGATTAGACATGTTGATTTGGTTATTATGCTTTCGTTGCGTTTTGATTTCAGAAAAAGTTTTTCAAATCTACCGTTTTAGCTAAATCTAGTATGCTTATGTTTTCGATCTAACAATATCATGCAATACACACATATTTACACATCACTATGTTGATCAATCAAATGAATACTCAATCATACACATGTATATGTGTTATGTTCAATGCATGCTCAATTGATTATCTCGGGTATGTAACCTTATTCACAAATCTTGCTCATTCATTCATCATAGCTTGTATATAACTAGTTTGCCCTTAGGTTTATGCTTTAAGTAAACTTCATTAGTCTTAATTTATCATTCATGAATTCAATAATTATTTTCTATCATTGTATAGTCACACAATTTCTCAATTCTCATTCAATCATACCTAATTTATCAATTATATCCTTTGAATCACATTTGCATTCATAAGAACATCTTATACCATTAACAACTCATACTTCCCAAAATTTATATACATTGATATCAATCAATCCATTGTTTAATTTATAACCTCAATTAACAACTTAAACTTATCAAACACTTAATCATTTAATCAAGCAACTTTCTAGGTTCATTTCAAGCCTATTTAAGTCCAAATGCACCTAAGTAAAGTAACTTATCCTTATATAGTTTAACCATCACACAAAACAAAATTTTCTCAATTCCTAACATTGCCCATGATCGTGGGATGGAGCTTATGTAGCTACCACGATCGTGGAATGAATAATCTAAAGGTTCACTAACATTTTTCTTCAATGTCTTTCCAGCTTTTCTCATCTTCATACCAAATTCACACATCTTCATCCTAGTCCATCACTTATAAGTCAATTATACCTTAATTATGTTTCAATTCTTCATCCATTCTATATGCAATTTCCAATTCAAATCATTCATTTGGTAGCTCACAAATTATATTATATCATGCATTAAAACCAAAACAAAATCTATCATTCATTTGATCGTACATGTAGTCCTAGTTCTTTCCTATTTCAAGATCACTATATTAGCACCTTTCTTTAGTAGCAATTCACCTTCCTTGTAATTCAAATTTCAATTTAATTTATTCATAAAAAGAATCTATAGCATATGGTTCATATATCAAGAACACAACATAACATATCCAAGTTCTTCCATCAAATTCTGGCATAACCTAATCATCAACATAACGAGCAATCTATCCCTAATTCAAACAACATAAACTATCTACTATAACATGCCATAAAGGAAAATCTTTTACTTACTTATTTAGCTCCAATTCCATCTTAATTCATTAGGTCAACTTTGCCTTATATGCTTGCAAGATTCATCACACGTTAAAGGTAGCAATAGGATGATTTTTGACTAAGCTAAGAGACAACAATAATATAATTCTTTAACTATCATGTGAAGGGTAAAAGCTTGGATTATTGATGTAGCAATTGGAGATAAACATAGAAAAACATAGGGATGTAAAGGTTGAGAGGATTTCGGTGGTATGTGAGAAGAAGAAAGATGAATAATGAATATATATAGCAGCTTAACACTTTAAGTGCTAGGAGTCACCAAATTAATTTGACATATGTCCATAGGCATGTTCTCCATTTATCATGTATATATACTGTCTTATGTCACTTATTTACTGAGTCCATTTATCACACAACCATTATTGCCATTTGTCAATTAATAACTTATGCTAAATGTCTCTCAATTGTAGGCTTAATCATCCTAATTTTCATGTATCAATTTATCTTACCACTTGGCATTTTTCTTAGACCAAATGTACATTTTAATTCATCAATTTTCCAATTGTACCAATTAATTCCAAATTGTACTATTTGTAATCAATCAAATTAAAATTCAAGACATAAGCATTATACAATTCACATCATGATCATTTTAAACTTTTTATACCTTGTAATAGGTCAATTGATTGCATATAATATCTTTGCAATGTATACTAAATCATAATTCATGTATGTATGCTATCATTATGCATGTGAATGAAATGCAATTCATGAATTCTCAATGATATGGCCATGTGCGACAATCTAAGGCTCTAACCCTCAATATGAAAAATGGGCTATTACAAATTCTAAAAAATCTTAATTAACATTAATAAACCCTAATAATCTTAATTAACTATACTTATGAATTAAGGTAAACAATTCTAATGAAAACTAAAATAACCCCAATTTCAAATTTACCATAATTTAAACTAATTAATCATAATTTCTAAATAACCCTAATTAGCCTTAACTAACCCTAATCTAAAATTTGCAATATAAAAATCCTAATAATGTGAGCACTCCTTAATGATCATCTCCTCAATGGATTTCTCCAATTCAAACGACTTCAAATTGATGTAAACAACATTCCCAAGTTGATTTATTCCCGCATTGAGTAACAAACATGAGTCAGAGGCTCCTCCATCTCTCTAAGCATTCTTCTTTGGCCTTTCATAGATTCCTTTTTCACTCCACCCTCTGACTTTATGTTGCGTCTAATTTATATTACTTTTAATTTATATCTTCATTTTGGTTACAAATCCTTGTGTTTTGATCCAAATGTGAGATTAATTGAGTGAAAATGGTGCAAATATTACATGAACGTTAATTGGGTTATTTTGTGAATCTTGCGTTAAAACACCAAAGTCATGTAAATTTTGCATGGAAATTAAAAAAAAGAAAGAAAGAGAAAAGAAAAGAATAAAGAACAAAGAATAAAGTGGTGACATATGTCACCACCTAAAAGTGCATGGTGGTGATAATTCACCACCTTAAAGTGCATAACATTTAATGTAATTAAATGTTATACACGGTGGTGACTCCCCATGCATGTCGGTGAGAAGTTTTAAGATTAATTTTGGCTTTAATATGTGGTAGCTTACAACGTTAAGGCACGCAACCCTAAACTTAGGAATAGTTTATAAAAGGCAAGAGGGGGTGGCGACTATCAAAATTTTTTTCATTAAATGTTTCATTCGTTTAGTCACACAGAGACACTACATACATGGGAGGCGCAAAGAGATATAGAAAAAGAATATAAATAGAGAAAGGAAACATACTGAGTCAGGAAGAAGAGCAAAACAATAGAGAGGTGGAAGCTTAGGAGAGGCCAAAAGCGACAACTAGAGTTGAATCCCATTTAACTCAAATGAACATTCATTTGTGGAAGAAGCTGAAGCAGAAGGCACTGGAAGCTTGAGAGGGACTGGAGGTTTTCCATAACTCTTCATCCAATGATTTGCTTGCCTATTCTATTTCTCATTTGTTGCTTTTTTTCTTTCATTTTACTATCTATTATTAAATGACTTGTACTCTTATTAGTTTAACCTACTATTATTTGTTTCTTTTGATAATCCATTTTGTTAGACCCCAAACTTTTCTTAGAAGATTAGAACTATTAAATAAGAAAATTTTGACGATTAGTCATGAGTAAAGAATAAATGAATGAAAATTCTTTAACCAGGAAATGATAGACAAGAGTAAAGTAGTGAATTAGAAATGTGGATAGATTCATGTTTTGCTTTAGTGTTTTTGGTGGATAAGAGATTTTGAAATGGGAAGAATTAAGGTGAAAGTTAGAAGTAAAATGAAAGCAAAAATGAAGTTGAATTTGTGGAGTAAGTTGATGAAGAATATGTATATATGTGTATGTTCTGTTATTGGTATTCATGATTAATCATGGACTATAATTTCTTTATGGATGATATTGATTTGAAATAAAGTTGATGAATTTATTGTTAGTGCATGATCATGGCATTTACGTATATTTATATTCTTAAACGCTGTGTTAAGGGGATGAAAATTGGGGATATGGTGTTATTTGAGTTTTTGATGGATTATTAGTGATTAGGTGTTGTGGAAATGATTTTTGGAGTTGAAATAGCAATGAAATGATGTATACGATTAGTGTAGAGAGTTAGATATGGAAAGGTGATACGCTATGTTTCTTCACTGAGCATGTATACATATATATGTTTATACGAGAGTTGATAAAGACTTAGAGATGTTCAAGAAAAAGGTTTTTAAGTTGAGGAGCATAGATAGTATAGTCTGTGATGACTTCATATCGTCTGTAAAGATGTATCGTCTGTGATGACATCATTCGTCTTAAGAGTTGTATCATTTTAAGTTGACTTTGCTTCGTCTTAAGTTGACTCCACTTCATCTTAAGAGTTGCATCATCTTAAGTTGACTTTGCTTCATCTTAAGTTGACTCTGTTTCATCTTAAGTTGACTTTGTTTCGTCTTAAGTTGACTTTGCTTCATCTTAAGTTGACTTTGCTTTGTCTTAAGTTGACTCTGATTCATCTGCTTTCTACTTCATCTGCTTTTCGTTTCGTCTGCTCTTTGCCTCGTTTGTTCTTTGTTTCGTTTACTTTTACTTCGTCTACTCTTTGCTTCGTCTGCTTTTCGCTTCGTCTGCTCTTTGCTTTGTCTGCTCTTTACTTCATCTGCTTTTTACTTTGTCTGCTTTCTTTGTCTTCTTTTTGATTTGTCTGCTTTTTGCTTCGTCTGCTTTTCGATTCATCTGCTTTTCGATTTGTCTACTTTGTGCTTTGTCTGTTTTTCTCAAATCGTCTCACCCTTCGTCTTAGGTTGACTTTCTGTTTCGTCTTCCATTGACTAGAATATCTTCTAGTCCAAACTTGACACTTTAGAAAATAGAATCTATCTTTAAGTTCTTCATAAAAATTGTAGATCTTGAAGTCCTCTTTCGAATCATCTAAAGAATACCCTAATCTGATATCTGTAGGGAAAGTTATGAGATTTTTCCCAATCTGTCTACTTTTTCGTTTGGTTTCATCTAATCCTATTGTCTCATCCACTTTTGGCCCTTCAGATGATAGAGTTTATTTTTAATTCCTTCACAAACACTGTAGATCCCAGAGTTGTCTTTGAAACTGTTCTAACATGATCTTAATCTGACATCTATAGAGAAAGTTATGCCATTTGTCCCAAGATAGGTTCTATATGATTGAGGACCAAAAAAAAAAACCATGTTTGATTCTTTTGACCATAACCTTGTTATCCAACCTTCAATTGAAGTGATTCTTGGATAAATAGTTCCTTAACACATTTTTCTATCTCTCCATAGAGTTTGATAGCATTTAGTGGGAATTCGAAAAAGATGGATTGAATCAAAGTAAGGGTATCGGTTGGAAGTGTTTAAATGGGATGTTTTATAAAGCATACTTTGGTATTTTGATGATGTCTTCATCGATATAGCTTCGAATAAGATGATTCTTATTTCAAGATAAACTAGAGACATGGAGCTACAAATGATATGAAGAAATCGAAATTTAATTCAATCTCTAAGACTTTCAATTTCTGGGAGGAATTTAAGTATAGTGTACTATTTCAATATAAGAATAGTCCGAAAATATTTAGGGCAATAATTTTAGAGTTCTGAACCAAATGGATTGATTTTGGTGTCATTAGAAACTTAAGACAATGAGGAACATTTTCTAGAAGAAAGTGTTATATGAAAATGTTCAAGGGTACTTTTGGCAAGACATTTAAGCATAAAAAGACATAAGGCATAAATGGAGGGGCAAATTGGGCATTTCTTAATCATTAGGGGCATAATTAGAAGAAGAAGTGTTGTCTTGCATTTTAAGAAGAGAGGAGAACAAAAATTGAAGATAAAAAGAGAGAGTGTTATGAAGAAGAGAGAGAAATATGAAGAGAAGAAGAGAAGGAGAGAAAGAAGAGAAAACAAGC
>JANIJH010000007.1:12772304-12782616 GCA_024520975.1 Erythroxylum areolatum | reverse complement strand
TCATTAGCCTTGTTCTCCCAATTTTGCCCCTTCTTCATTTATTTTGTTTCATCCACTAACTCCTTTAACCCATTAAAGCACCATATTAATTCTAACTTAATTCTAACACTTCATTCAAATTTATAATTTCTAACTTCTATGCATAATTGCTAATTTAATGACTCTACTCTAAAATAATAAAACACATAAATTAATAAAAAATAAAAAAATTCGGGGTCCAACATGTCTCCAAATTTGTTCTTTATCAATTAAATTGATTCGAATATGTTCATTACATTTGGTCTATACTGATAGGTGTTTCATGAACAATTTTACCAAAATAAATAATATTTTTTTGATTTAGAAAGTTTTTGAATAGAGAAGATTGGATATCTTGTCCTACTTTTAAATTTAATTGAGCTTTAGTTATTTGCTTTGGTTTTTCATTTGATAATAAAGTATTTATATGAAAGGTACTAGTTGATTCTGTTAGTTCTAAATTGTCTATTTCTAAGATATTTTGCTCTTCTGTTATATTTTCTGCATTTTTAATGACAATTATTTTTTTTATGCTGAAATAAGATAGACTAAAAATAAATTAATTCTTGAGTATAGAAAGTATACAAATTTTGAGCTAATTCTAATTTTTCTTGTATTGGTTTTAATGTATTAGGATTACTAATTACAAATTGGACATAATTATATTGGTTTTCATAATACTCTTTTTCTTCTTGATATTGTAGGATTAATGGTTCAATATATTAGATATGATTAAGTAGTTGATTACAAACAGCACAGCGATTGGGTTCCATTTAGATGTAGTTGATAATGTTCGCTAAAATGCTTATGTAATTCTTGAAGCTCTATCAGTTCTTGATCATATATAACTGTATTATTATTAATTCGGTCTTGATAGTTTTGAAAATCTAGATAAAATGGATAGGTAGTTTATAATAATTGAAGTCTTTGAGTTTTTCAAAATTCAATAATCTGTTTAGTAACTTTTACTTTTTTAGTAGCAAGTTTTATAAATGAATAAAAAGATCTACAATTCCAACAATCTAAATTTAAAGACATAATTAAGTAAATCTAGATGTGCGATTTGACAAACATACATACTTAAAAAAACATTGAAGCCAAATAATATGAAATTTAGATTTAAGACAATCATCTAAAAAGATAATGATAGATTTAGAATCTAAATAGAAAAAACAAGTAGACAAGAATACTAAAATAGGGAGTAATGCATGAAAAATGATTAAATAAACATAGCTAATAATGGGTGCGAATTAGAATAATAATAATGAATTCGTGGTTAGGTTAGATATTAAGTGATGAAACGATAAAAACTAACGAATTCATACTTGTTGTCGTTTCCATTTGATGCCAATCCTAGGTGAGAGTTGGAGTTTGAGAGAGAAGGTAGGAGAAACGAAATTGTTTTATTCATGTTCTGAGAAAATGCTCAGACTCTACATTATATAGACAGAAAAAGAAGAAAAGGCCAAAAACATGTATGACCGATAAAAGAAAAGAGATTCCTGCTTAAAGCAAAGGAATCTATAAAGCCAAAGTAAAAACATTTAAGAAAGGGCCCATATGGCCTACATCATTGCGAATCTTTACTTTCGGTGGTGCTTTAGTCTTTATTCTTCAATAATGGCTTCAATAGAACAACTGTCATCTTTTTCGTTTTTGGAAATGGAAGGACAATAATTGTAGCTGTGTTGAGGATGATTGCGAAGTTGATTACAGATGGCATATTTCCATGGCTCTAATAGGTCATTAAAGTTGTCCATTTTTTAGAATGGTTGTTCAAACTGTTGTACTATTTGCAGAGCTTCTGGGGAGATGGGTGATTTATAGGTTGAAACCATGATCATGTTTGGTCCTTTGTAATTTACTTTAAATAAGGAGTCTGAGTTGATTCAGATGCAGTGTTGGTATATACCTTCTAAACAATTGAGGTTGAATTGATTAATAGTTTCCTATTCAAATAGAGAGTGAGGAGGTTCATATATGGGAGGATATATGCCATTGCTGATTCCAATTTGAATAAAAGCCACTCTAGATACCTTGACCTCGGCTTACTTGAGATTTTCTGTTTCTTTGAAGATTGGATAGTTGCTAAACACTTTGAGAAAGATTTCTCTTTCTTTCACAAATATGTCTTTATAAGTTTTGACTGCTTGGATAAATCCTGTAGGAAACTCTGAAAGGATCTGTAAGCTTGTAAGATAAATTGTGTCAATTAATCCACTTTGGAAAAATAGATAGGTTGTTAATGCATCAATGTTGGGGAAGATGATTGCTTTGGGTCCATATCTTCCTCTATTTTGTGGATAATAATGAAATATCTTCTGGTCTTCGGTCCATTCATTCAGTGCTTGAAAACAATCACAGAACATTTCTGACATAATCTTCCTCATTTAATCTTTAAAGGCTTTTGTGGGTTTAGACTTGATTCGGTTCATATTGATTGGTTTTCCCAAAGGCTTCATTTTGGACTCTGAAAGAGGTTTTCCAAGGCTTGTTTATATTGACGTTTTAAAACTGGATTTTTGAATTCAAATAAAGCCTTTTCGGCCTCTTGTCTATTTGAGAAGCTTTTGTGTAATATTAATGATTTACCTGTGATGTGTACTGCAACTTTGTGCCATTCATCATATATTCCAGCCATGGGTCCATTGAAAATAACATATTTTTTCCTCTTGAAAATTTGCATTTCGTTGGGAACCACTACTAGAGTCAGATGGTTTAGAGATAATTTGTTGAAAGCACCACATATGGGTGATTTTTTGAATATTTATTTTTCTTTGCTTGTTTTTATGGAGGAAGAAAGAAAAAAATAAAAACAAATAAAAGCCAAGAAAAATGGGAAGTAGCCAAAGGAAATAGCTGAATCAAAATGACACGGCAACGTGGAGCAGAAGCATAAAAGAGTAGAAGGCATGCATTAAACGCATGCAGCAGGCGTGAAACACATGCGTTTAACACATATGTTGGCATTAAACGCAGGCGTACGCTGCATCCCAGAAGCAGCATGTATGTGTTTTGTGAAAAACACATAGTTTAAGTAGCGGGAGAACAAGGTTTTCAAGGGTTGATGTGAGACTCTTATTGGTCACATCAACAAGCACAGTGGAGGCAGCAGTTGCGTCTTCAATGGGGTGTCTGCATTCCAAGGAGCGTGTTAGGCATTTTGATAAAAACTCAAAGCAGTGAACAACGTACGGGGACAATAAACCCTCAAGGTTTATTTATCCCATCTCACTATAGGAACAAATAAATAGAGTGGGCAACAGTTGATGCTACAGTGAAGAGGTCTTCAGTACGTGCTATAACATGGTAGTTGGACCATTTTTTCGGGAAAGGCCTATGAAGGGCTAGGCATCCCGACCCCAATTCGGAGGTGAAATCAATGCCGATGACCCAGGTTAAGTAATTTTTTATTATTTTGTTTTTTATTTCTCTCAATAGGAATTGTTTGTGTTATCTTATATTAATTGATTTAGGTATTGTCTATGGATAATCGAATTTTCGTTATTATTCATTTATTTGTGTATGAACCCATTGGATATTATGAGTTGATGATTTTAATGCGATCATTGAATTGTCAATTGCAAAACCATTGCTAAAATTTCAATATAATCTGTAATTGTTGTGTTGAAATTCATGTGTAGTGACTAATGATTCGTAATCATTAGGGATAACATGACCTAGGTTAAATGAGGCATCGTATGTGGTTGTTGCCTTGATTAATCGATTATCCTAATTCGTAATGCTATTGCCTAATTAAATCTAGAGATCATATCCTAGGTTGTTCAGAAGTTAGATTTAATTAACGATCGTATCTTGATTAAACAAAACCTATGGAAAAACTCGGGTTAATTATTAACCCACGATTAATAGTTTCTATGAGAGGTTAAAGAACATCAAATTAATGAAATATGCTTAAGGAGGGTGTAGGTCGAGATTGAACCGAAGAACCAGGTCCCTACAGAATTCCCCATATTTATCATTTTTTGCATGTTTTCTTTCATTTATTTTTATTAGTTAGTTTTATTTTATTTTCTTCTTTCAAAATCCAAAATCCTCCTTTTTTTCCTAAACATCGGTTAATTTCATTCCATAAACTTTACACACACTCTCTTTGGGATCAACCTACACTTACCACTACTATAGTAGTAATCTAGTTATTTTATTTTGACTAACATAACGATGCGTAGTCAAATTTTAGCGTCGTTACTGGGGAGTGCGGCATTTTAGTTTTTGTTTGTAAGTTAATTGCTGTTTTGTATATATTTGTTCATAATTTATTTATTTCCTGTTATTTTGTGATCTATTCATTTTTTTGTTTTGTGTTAAAAAAATTTATAGACGGAAGTAATTTCTTTTACAACTCATATTTTCAATCCTATAACAATGTTAGGACTGATCATCCTAACTTTTGTTATGGATGGGATAATCACCAGAATTACTTACATGATAGTTTGTAGGACGCACAACAATTCTCATACAGACCAGAAGCTTCCTATCACGACTCCAATCTATCTCTGGAAGAGTTGATTTTGCAATTGCAGGAGAATACTCTACAATTCTAGAAGGATGGAGGGCAATTTCCAAAAAATACATGGTCTAATGCCCAAGATTCGGAGAGCCAACAGGATTCAATTGCTTCTTTAGAAGAACTTGTTAATAATATTGCTTCTAACAATTTGCAATTTTTACAAAATATGCAGCAATAGTTGTAAGAATTCCGACAGGAGACAAAAACAAGCCAACAAAGCATGGAATACCAATTGGATCAGATGGCAATAAGTCTTGATCGCCTACAATTGCAAAGTGAAGAGGAGTCGTTGTATTAACTCGAGGTGTATCCAATGGACGTTTGTTCATAAACTTTATAAAGTGATGAGGAGCTTGAGAATTTTGAGGTCAATCCTTAAAGAATTTTTTGTGCCGAAGAAGTTAAGAAGGAGCTCGAAGCCGAAAAGGACACATCTTTTAGCTCGGAGGTAAGTACTGAGTCTATGATTATTCTTGAAACTAACTCTTTACCTTTACGTAACAGGCTGGAGGAATTAAATGATGAAGAAAAAGGTGAAGAGATGTTCAAAATATTTCGGAATGTATGGACTCAGTCCGAATTGAGAGTCTAAGGATAGAGAAGATGCTAAATGAGGATGATGATCAACTAAGGCCCTATCCAAAACTACCTCACGTGAAGGAGCCACATGTGATACCTGAAGATCATAATTTTGTCACGTGAGGAGAAAAAGGAGTCGAGTCAGTGACCCTAAACAAAGGCACTTCTTGGGAGGCAACCCAAGGGAAGTAAATTTTTGTTCCTTTAAATTTTTGCATTATCTTTTTAATATGCATGTGTGTTTTTGAATTTAATTGTTTTGCTTGTTTTTAAGTTTTCAATCAAAATGAGAGAAAGAATAAAAAAAATGAAACAAACATTTTCTCATTTTTTATTGCTTCTGGGATTAGATAATCATGATTAGAGTGTGGATTGACTAGAGAATTTCATAGTAGCTTTAGCATGTACTTTTGCTCTTGTGATTGGTCGAGGTGCATTATATTTAGAAGAGTAGTGACTAATGGTAGACAAAATCGGTGAGATTTTGAGCCTTATTTGACTGAAACATCTATATCAGTCTCATTGTCTTTTGGTAATGTGTGAACTTCATGACATGCACATCCTAATTTTGCATTGAATTTCTACTTGAGACCACATTTTTATCACATGCATTAACATGGATATGATTAGGTATTCTTTGTTTTTCATAAACTACATTGGCCAAATAACCCATCCTATGGACATGATTTTTTCCTTGTAAACCCCTTTTAGCTTTAGCCTTTCTTTTTGTATAAACCACATTTTATGCTTTTAAATTTAACCAAATGTCCTACCCAAGTCATAAAGCTAGTGGAACATTTGTTATTGTTGAGTTTGTGGATATACAAAATTTTAAGCGTGGGGGTGTACATATGTGAGAGTTGGTTATAATGGTGGGTTGTTATTTTATATCTTATCATTGAAATTCCCATGTTGATGTAGATTATTTTAATTTTTACAACGAAAAGAAAAAAAGGAAAAAAAATAAAAGAAAAAAAGCGAAAAAAAAAAGAAAAAGAAAGGAAGAAAAAAAAAGAATGAATTTTTTTTGTTTAGAATAAATATATCAAGGAAGAATTGCATATGTGTTGAAAAGTTTTTTATGGTTTATGCATCTTCCTAGAGTTATAATGGATGTGTTATTTGAGTCTGTTGAATATGAGATAGGGGTTGAATTGGAAGGTTCACTCTTGTGATGTCATTGGCATAAATTTTATGAGTGATTCCTACGGATTGGTATAGATTTTATGTGGTTTGTGTATGAGTGCTGAATGAGGTTGTGAAATGTAAATGTTGCACTCGTCATAACTGACGGTACCCAGTTTTTAATGAGTGCTGCTTTGTTTCACTAGCTTTGATAATTTTCATGCTACTTGACCCAAGTATATCTTACCTTACCTTTACCCACATTACAACCTTGAAAAGTCCTTTGATTCATGATTTTCCATGTGAACATTAGTGGTGGAGAAATGAAATAATATGCAAAGTTGTGGATTGTCATGATCATGAATGGTGTTGAGTGTACCTGTACATATATTTTAGTAAACACATTTTCCGAGTTTACCATAGATTGTTCAGTTTTTGAAGATGATGAATGTTGATTGATCTTGAGTAAATGCTTGGAATGTTGATTTCTTGCTATGATTTTTTGAAAGTCACTCATCTTTGATTATGATTATATAGTCTTGGAAAAATAGAGAAACTGAGTCAATGTTTGGGCTAATGAGCTTAATTTTGATATTTTGCCTGAGGACGGACAAAAGCTAAGTGTGGGGGAAATTGATATGTGTTTAATTGTTGATATATTTAATCATTTACACTTAGCGATTAATGATACAAAAATACTTAAGATACTAACTTTAATTCATATATTATTTTAGGTACAATTTGGAAGCAAAGAAATTAAAGTGAGCCGAAAGCACCACATATGGGTCATTTTCTAAATATTTATTTTCTTTGCTTATTTTTATGGAGGAAGAAGAAAACAATAAAAAATAAAAGACAAGTGAAATGGGAAGCATTCGAAGGAAACAACTGAATCAAAACGACACAGCAACGTGGAGCAGAAGCAAAAAAGAGTAGAAGGCATGCGTGAAATGCATGCAACAGGCGTGAAACGCATGCGTTGGCATTAAACGCAGCGACAGGCATGAAACGCATGCGTTGGTGTTAAACGTAGTATACAATGCGTTAAACGCAGGTGTACGCTGCGTCCCAAAAGCAGCATGTATGTGTTTTGTGAAAACTGCATAGTTTAAGCAATGGGAGAACAAGGTTTTTAAGGGGTTGATGTGAGACTTTTATTGGTCACATCAGCAAGCACAGTGGAGGCAACAACTGCGTCTTCAGTGGGGGTCTGCATTCCAAGGAGCGTGTTAGGCGTTTTGATAAAAACGCAGAGCAGTGAACAGCGTGCGGGGATAATAAACTCTCAAGGTGTATTTGTCCCATCACGCTACAGGAACAAATAAATAGAGTGGGCAACAGTAGACGCTACAGTGAAGGGGTCTTCGGTATGTGTTATAACATGGTGGCTGAAGTATTTTTTTGGAAAGACTCATAAAGGGCTAGGTATCTTGATGCTAGTTCGGAGGTGACATCAATGTTGACGACCCGGGTTAAGTAATTTTTTTATTATTTTATTGTTTCTTTCTCTCATTAGGAATTGATTGTGTTATCTTATATTAATCGATTTGGTTATTGTGTATGGATAATCGAATTTTCATTATTATTCGGTTATTTGTGTATGAACCCATTGGGTATTGTGAGTTGATGATTTTAATACGTTCATTGAATTGTGAATTACAAAACCATTGCTAGAATTTCGATATAATTCATAATTGTTGTGTTGAAATTCATGTGTAGCGACTAATGATTCGTAATCATTAGGGATAACATGACCTACGAATCATTAGTTGCTACACATGACCTAGGTTAAATGATGCATCGTATGTGGTTGTTGCCTTGATTAATCAGTTTTCCTAATTCGTAATGCTACTGCCTAATTAAATCTAGAGAACGTATCCTAGGTTATTTAGTGGTTAGGTTTAATTAACGATCGTATCTTGATTAAACAAAACCTAAGGGAAAACTCGGGTTAATTATTAACCCACAATTAATAGTTGCTATGAGAAGTTAAAGAACATCGAATATACTTAATGAGGGTGTAGGTCGAGATTGAATCAAAGAACCGGATCCTTACCAAATTCCCCAACTTTATCATTTTTTGCATGTTTTCTTTAATTTGTTTTTATTAGTTAGTTTTATTTTATTTTTTCTTTCAAAATCCAAAACCTAGGTTTTTTCCTAAACACCGGTTAATTTTATTCCATAAACTTTACACATACTCTCTTTGGGATCAACCTAGACTCACCACTGCTATAGTAGTAGTCTAAGGTAGGGGTTGAATTGGAAGGTTCACTCTTGTGATATCGTTGGCATAAATTTTATGAGTGATTCCTTCAGATTGGTATAGATTTCATGTGGTTTGTGTATGAGTGCTGATGAGGTTGTGAAATGTAAATGTCGCACTCATCATAACTGACGGTACCCAATTTTTAATAAGTGTTGCTTTGTTTCACTAGCTTTGATGATTTTCATGCTACTTGACCCAAGTATATCTTACCTTACCTTTGCCCACATTACAACCTTGAAAAGTCCTTTGATTCATGATTTTCCATGTGAACATTAGTGGTGGAGAAATAAAATAATATGCAAAGTTGTGGATTGTCATGATCATGAATGGTGTTGAGTGTACCCGAACATATATCTTAGTAAACACATTTTCCGAGTTTACCATAGATTGTTCAGTTTTTGAAGATGATGAATGTTGATTGATCCTGAGTAAATGCTTGGAATGTTGATTTCTTGCTATGATTTTTTGAAAGTCACTCATCTTTGATTATGATTATATAGTCTTGGAAAAATAGAGAAACTGAGTCAATGTTTGGGCTAATGAGCTTAATTTTGATATTTTGCCTGAGGACGGACAAAAGCTAAGTGTGGGGGAAATTGATATGTGTTTAATTGTTGATATATTTAATCATTTACACTTAGCAATTAATGATACAAAAATGCTTAAGATACTCACTTTAATTCATATATTGTTTTAGGTACAATTTGGAAGAAAAGAAATTAAAGTGAGTCGAAAGCACCACATATGGGTCATTTTCTAAATATTTATTTTCTTTGCTTATTTTTATGGAGGAAGAAGAAAAAAATAAAAAATAAAAGACAAGTGAAATGGGAAGCAATCTGTTGGGCCCCGTTCCCAAAGCCCAACCAAGGTGTTGGACACGGTTCCTTGAGCCCAACTATCCGATTCGGAGTTAAAAAGCGTAAGCGGGTTTCCTTGTAGGGTTATTTCAACGAACCCTCACTTGCTTTGAATCAATCCTTTAGAGTTCAAAGGCAAAAGATACCAATTTTATGGAGAGGTAGAAAAACGTGTTAGAAATCCAATGCTTCAAGAATCACTCAATTTGGAGGTCGGACGAAGGAGTTATGGTCAAGAGAATCCAATATGTTTATGTCCTTATTCCAACTGAACATGTCTTGGCGCGATTGCTATAACTTCTTCTATAAATGTTGGATTGATTTTACTTTTGAACCATTGGAAAGAAAACATCGAGATCTACAACTTCTATGAAGACCTCGAAGCGAGATTCGGCCTCTAATGTGGTCAAAATTGTGATTTACTGTAGCTGACCTGAGGATGTCCGTTAAATGGACATGCATGTCCGTTTAACGGACACGAGTGACCCAAAGCTCCTTCCAAAGCCCCTCCAATGCTTCTAACATCCATCCTAACTCCATATACACTCATAATCTCCCTAAAATCAACCCTTCAAGTGTAATAACACTCCACAAACATTCAATTACCAATTTAAATGCATGAAATTCCCAAATCTCAACTCAAATAACTCATAAAATACATAAACTCTCAACAATCACCATGACTATCATGTTCATACCTCCCATACAGCATCATCACTTACAAGGCTCATAACTCTCAACTCCGATACCCAAATTTTACAAACTTTATAGCATTGGAAAGCTAAGAGGATGAACTACAACTTTCAAGAAGACCATTTTGCCCAAAATGGCCTAAATCAACCTAGTTTTCTCCCATGAAGTCAACACACAATTTTCACCCCTATGAAAACCTGAAATAGGCATTGCATACAACAAGATAAACAAGCACAT
>JANIJH010000007.1:12758375-12772204 GCA_024520975.1 Erythroxylum areolatum | reverse complement strand
CCCTATAGTGACCACCTGTGACCAACCCGATTTTGGTTGCTATAACTTTTAACGACCATTTTCTTACTTTTAGCAACCATTAATAATAGTTGCTGAAACTAAATTTTCTTGTAGTGTGAACAGAAGAAACTGACCAATGTCTAGTGTTTAACTTCAAACTCTCTATCTACAACTCACTTGGTCAAGGTTGTAGAGTTGAAAAAGTCAATGGAACTTATTGTTCTTGGGCAAAAGATGAAATCTTTCTGGCTGTTCTTAAATTGTTTGTTCAAATTCAAATTCTTCCTTCTGTTCATCATCTCTATTTTGGCTTTGATTTTTGCAGTCTTTATTTTCTGGTTCCAGTAGGTTTGTTTGCTCAGTCCACTCTCACTTTCCTTCTTCTTCTTATAAGATGGTTCTTCAAGTTAGACCGGTTCTCTGATAAATCGGTAGGTTTTTATACATAAAGATTATTAAGTGAAATCAAATCGGACAACTGACTAGTTCAGACAGCTGTCAGCCGGATCGATCGGTCAGGTTCGATTTTTAAAACCTTGCTTTTTTACGATGAAATACAAAAAATTGTCCATGTTTAAGACAATGACCATAGTCAATTTTTTCTTTGTACCTATATGGTCTAGCATAAGTTCATATTTCTTAAATATCTTATTCCTATTAGTTTAGAGTTGGACATGCTTTCACTTTTTCTATTTAGAGCTTGTAATTCGAATCTATTTTTTCTTGCCATTATTGCGAATACTTTTCCATTAACAATTAAAAAATATATTTCAACGTGGGTGTGTTCAAAGTGTAAGAAACAAACCAAGTTTAAAATCAGTAGAATGAAGTAAATTTGAAAAGATCCGATTCAAATTCAGCCTATTGAATTACAAATGAAAGCATAGTTTGTTAACAACTACGAAACTAAACTATTGCAACTTGAAGGAGAGGACTAGAAATAATAAACCCTGTAATACTACGTTCAATATCAGAGAACTATTGGGTAGGCTAAAAAACAAAGGGAGAAACATTCTGGTAGCCATTATTTAAACGGAAATCGTACACCTTCCAAAGAGGAAATTCTTGCAGACTACGTTAACACATTCTTGAATACATTGACGAGTACCTACTACTCGATTCCGAGTATCTTTTTGAGCTCCAGGACATAGCCATAAACCTTTTGGCGATCAGGAAGAGACTTGGAAACAGACTCTTTTTGCATACACCTCTTGGCCCAAGCGGCAAATTTCGGGCACTCCGCCTCTATGCTAAAATGACCGCAAATCTCGTAGGAATAGAACCATGTGTAGAATGGTATGAGTGCTATGTCCACAAAACCGAGTGTGTCGCCACCAAAGAAAGGCTTGTCTCCAAGCTCCCCTTCCAACAACTTCAGGCTCTCAATGAATTCCTTCTTTGCTTCCTCCTGCTCTGCTCCTTTCTTTTTCCATGTCTTCTTCCCTGGCTCATGCACCTGATCATTTCATATGTCTCATAAATCGTGTACTTTAAGCAACATTCTGGATCTGCTATTTTCCCATTAGGCAATAACCCACATCACTTATGGGAACTAATTAGACCTAGATTTCTAAAGGAAAAAAAAAAAAAAAAAAAGAGAAAGGCAGAACTCAAATCTAACTTTTTTATAAACAAAATTTACGAAAGAGAAACAACCCCGGAAAACATTAGGCAGTCTGTGTGGGCAGAGAGGGTAAAGTTCTGCTAACTAAGCCCACAAAGAGCTACTATCTTCCATTACTGCGGAGTGTGGACGATGTGAAAGACCAAATGCATTCAGAAACATTCTAATTCGTGGAAACAAAGAAAATGAAATAATAAGTGGAAGAAATATGTAAAGCATGTGTTTATGGGTGTCAACGAAAGAGACCTCAAGAGTATCGAAGTCAATATTTGAAAAGGAGTTATAAAGATACCTTTTTTTCAATGAAATCACCCCAGAACTTGGCTTTGGCTCTCTCATAAGGATCTGAGGGCAGTAGTAAGGGAAATTGGCCTCGCCACACATCATCTATGTACTCCACAGCAATGAGAGACTCGCACACAGGTTTTCCATTGTGGATAAGAACAGGAATCATCTTGTAAACAGGGTTCATTTCAAGTAAAAGTGAGCTTTTGTCGTCAAGATCCTCTTCCCTGTACTCGTACTTCACTCCCTTCTCCGCAAGTGCTATTCTCACCCTCGCCCCATAAGGGCTGCACCAGAAGTCCAATAGTATCACCTCCTCCGCCATTGTTGTTGCTCAACGGCTTGTTAGCTCTCTACACCAAGCAGATAAGGCCTTGGTGCGCTAAGGTACTGATAAGGGTCCTTCAATAATTCCAAGGTGATTCCTTTACATGGAAAAGAATAAACTAATAGCACCTGAGTCCCTTAGATTGCCACGTAGTCACAAGTCATTCAGATTTTATTTGTAATAAGACAACGAATTTAACATAAGGAAAGATATATTAGTATTGGTTCCACAATATATAAAGGGAACGTGCAATGATATCATCGTTTTTTTTTTCTTTTCTGAGGAACCTTTCGCAAACTACGTTGTTTCAACAATGAAATGATAACCCGCGAGTCTTGCGGTGGAGTGGCTGGGGCTTCTCCTTCCTTAACCATGGTCTCGAGTTCAAGTTTTAGACATGAAGTCGCATTTGTGAGGGAGAGCTTTGTTGCCTATATGATCCTACCTGACTCGAATTCGGATTAGTCGGTTGTTCATGTGACGTCGGATACTGGATGGTTTTTACCGAAAAAAATAAAACAAATCCTATAATTGCATGTAAAAACGCATATTTTCCTGAGCTGATACTTACGAAAACTGTAAACTGTAGCCTAATCCCTTATGAATATGTATGGTCCTTTTCCTCACATACTACGAGACCACACAAGTTTTACAATTTTTGTCGTTTCGAGTCATTGGTTTGATCTTCCTATAACTGTCACGTGAAGCATATACGGTTATTCTAAAGTAAAAGAGTCCTTACCAACAGGGCCGGTCCTGGGCAGGGGCCAGCAAGGCACCTGCCCAGGGCCCTCTATAAGAGGGGGCCCCTCAGCCCCCTCTTTAAATAGCTTTACACTATGTTTAAGTGTGGCAGGCGCAGGTTACAAACAAAGAAACACTTCCATCTTCAAGGCCTTAAATTCTGGTATAACGTTATAGTCATTTAATGACTATAACGTTATTATAACAAAAAAAATAAAGTAAAGGTAATTTTGTGATCCAAACGCCTATAAATAGTCCTGAAATATTGAATTATACTTGTACCTTATAATTGCTTTATTTTTATCAATATATATATTTAAAGTACTCCAACTCAAAAATTAGCAGCAAAAAATTTTACGATTCTGTCTTCTGAATTCTGACTATACCTGTAACTGTAGCATCAGCTAAGAGAAGTTTTTCAAAGTTAAAATTATTAAAAACCTACTTGAGGTCATCAATGTCACAAGAAAGGTTAAATGGTTTAGCTATGTTATATATTGAGAAGGCTATGTTGGACAATATTGATCTTAATAATATTATTAATGATTTTACATCTAAAAATGCACGAAGAAATTGCTTTTCATAAATCATGATTCTCTATGTATTTTTTAGTGTTAAGATCATTTAATATTTAGTTGGTTATGCAAACTTATAAATTAAGTCATTTATATTTCATACAAATATGTAAACTTAAACATATTGTCAATTTATTGAGGTCTTTTTTTTAAATTTTGCCCAGGGCCTATAAAATTATAGGAACGGCCCTGCTTACCAATAACCTTATCGTTTCAAGATTTCAACCCATAAAATATTCTCTTTCTTGGAGTTAATCCACAATGCAAAAGGAACTAGAAAAATTTAGAAATAAGACGTTGGAGATAACTAAAAATCCTCTTTAGTTTTTAGCCCTCCGTAGAGATGATGGGAAACTAATGATAACTTCTAACTTAGAAGATTTATAGCAAGGAACGAAAACTTAGAAAGCTACTCTTGTGAGTTTTTTGTAGAAAAGAGACCAGCATTTCCTATAATATAAGCATAGGCTGTGAGAAATTAGAAAAGAAGAGGGCTTATGAAGGTGATGCTTATTGAACAAGACAATATAATTTTTACCTATTCTTCCAAATCGGAAGTTCAAAAGGTTATAGAAGAGGGTCCCTAATATATCGCTCAACTTTCTTTATTTTTCCAAAACTGGTAGTTGGGGATGGAGCTTGAAAAAATAAAAACAAAAAACATTTCCCTATGGTAAATATCCACAATATTCCTTTGGAATATTGGACTACAAAGGGGTTGAGTATACTTGCTAGTTATTTGGGGAAATCAATCTGTATGAATGAAAATACTGCATTAAGGAAAAGAGTTGATTTTGCTCGACTACTGTGAATATGGATTTGGCTAAGGAATTAAAGGATAGTATTTCAATCCCAAAATTAGCGGATGAAAACTCTCTAAGGGAAGATAGAATTATGGTGACTTATCAATGGAAACCTTCCCTTAGAGCACAAGGTAAGAAATGGAAATCGATAGGAAAGTTCTTCATCAAAGGTGATTACTAGGAAGTGATGGGAATAGAAAAAAATGAGACTAAAGAATTGAAGGAGAAGAAAGAGATAGGCCAAGAAGAAGAAAATCAGGATATGGTTAGGTCAGTAAATGATTTCACCAACATTATGAAGGATATCCCGGAAGAGGAAAATGTAGTTCTTGCTCAGCCAAAGGAAACTCTCCAAAATCCTTCTAAAGATTTAAGGAGTAAAGAAAAAGATGATCTGGAATCTATTGGCATAAATCAAATTGAAGCCTATTCGAGGGTTAACCAGAACGAGCTAGGTCTTATGAGAGTTGATACGTAGAAAGGAATAATTCAAGAGGAGCATTTTGAGTAGGTCACTTCTTGGAAAGGCAGTAGGAGCAATAGGAAAAGCTCCAAAGGTAAAGCCAATTGATTATGACTGTGATTGTATGGAATGTGCATGGAATAAATAGTCCTTTAAAGCTTTGTGTTTTAAAGGATTTTGTGACAAAGGAAAGGCCATGAGTTTTTTATATGTTGGAATCTAAAATTAGAGAAGAAAACATTAATAAATTGGGTTATTTGGGTAGCAACTAGCAGTTCGTTACAAACCACCGAAACCATGCCTAGGGAAGGATCATTATAGCCTATGATGGTCACTTCCTGAAACTTGAGGTACTGGAATCTAGTCAGCAGCATATACACACTATGATTTATTTCAAAATGGAAAATTCTTAGGTTTTAGCTACTTTTGTGTATGGGTTCAATACAGTGTTTTAAAGAACTGACCTATGGAATTACTTAAGAAGGATCAAGCGTTCAGTAAATTCCCCTTAGATGGTATGTGGTGATTTTGACACTACTTTGTTCAAGTAAGAAGCTGAAGGTAATTATAATCTACTCAACTACTCCCCGGATATGTATGACTGCATACAAGAAGTGGAACTTACGGTTCTAAGGGCAGAAGGTCATAAGTTTACTTGGACTAATAAACAAAGCTCTATTTGGAACATCAGGAAAAAACTGGACAGAGTTTTGATAAATGTGGAATGGCTAAATTCTTTCTCAAGAAGTACAACAAAGTTCCTAAACCTTGGTATTTCAGATCACACTCCTATTAAGATAGTAGACTTGTTCACTTCCTCTATAATCCAACACCCATTCAGATTTAATAAATTTCTGGTTAACATGGAGGGTTTTTAAGAAGCTATTCAGAAGGGATTAGAGCATAGATGTTATAGGACAAAGTAATACATTTGTGTCCAAAAACTTAAAGCTATGAAACAGGAGTTGAAAACTCTTAGCAGTAAAAGAGGGCTGAATCATAATAAGGAGATTGAATACTCTAGGGATAAACTCATTTCTGTTCAAAAAGCATTGACAAAAAACCCCTTGGATGGAGCTCTAGCTACAACAGACAAGGAAGCTTTTAAAAACTACCTAGAGGTGGTGGAAAATCAACATTCCTTACTGAAACAGAGAGCTAGAATAAACTGGTTAAAAAGGGAGATAGATAAGCAAAATTCTTCTTCAACTCTATATTAGCCCAAAAAAATATAAACAGAATTACCTCTATTAAAATAGAAGCTAGAGTGGAGGTCTATGGACAAGAAGAAGTAGCTAAGGAAGCTTTGAGTTTCTACAGTAGACTACTTGGATCAGATTCTCTCCCATATGAATTGGAGTACGACCTTAGTTAGATTGTAACATCTAAGATTTCATATCATCAAGTTAATGGGTTAATCAGGCCTATTACAAATCAGGAAATACATATGCTGGTCTTTAGCAGGAATGGATTTAAAGCTCCTGGTCCGGATGGTTTAAATGGATTTTTCTATCAAAAAACTTGGAATAGTTTAGAAGGGTTAATAAAGGAGGCAGTGCACGAATTCTTCCTAAAAGGGGTATTATTAAAATAAGTAAACAAGACCTTCCTATGCCTAGTCCCTAAAAACTCCAGCCCAGAATCTTGGAATGTTTACAAACCTATTTCATGTACAAACTTCCTATAAAAGATCATTGCTAAGATATTGGCAAATAGGCTGAAGGAGGTAATGAAATTTCTTATCAGTGAGAATCAAGGGGCTTTTATGGAAAGTAGAGAAATAGGGGACAATATTATGATTGTTCAAGAGCTATTAAAAGGATATAATTACAGGAGAAGCCCCCAAAATTGCACTATTAAAGTTGATCTACAGAAAGCTTTTGATAGTGTGAAGTGGGGTTTTTTTACTGAAAACATTGGAGATTATGAATTTCCTTCAATCTTCATCAATTGGATCAAACAATGCATTTCTATTGCTTCGTATGGGTTAATGATTAATGGGTGTCCCACGGGTTTATTCAAATGGAAAAAAGTTCTTAGAAAAGGGAACCCCATTTCCCTTTATCTATTCCTAATCTGTATGGAAGTCCTTGCTCAACTACTCAAACACAATACTACATCTGATCCAAAATTCAGATATCACTCTAAATGTAAGGAAGTTTCTCTAACCAGCTAATGTTTTGCAAATGATCTCATTCTCCTAAGCAAGGCAAATGTACATTCAGTCACTCTTCTGATGAAAACCCTCAATCAGTTTAAAGAGATGGCAGGATTGTATGTAAATCTTCATAAGAGCTTTATCATACTTTCCAAGAGTGCTTCTCACCTCTCAAATGTTTTAGCTCAAGCTATGGGTATGGAAGCTAAAGCTACTCCTCTACATTACTTGGGGATTCCTATCTCATCTAGGCGGCTTAGAATCTATGAATGTCTTCCCTTGATAGAAAAGATCTAGAAAAAATTGGGATCTTGGACCCATAGAGCTCTTTCCTATGGGGTAAACTTCAGTTACTGAGATTAGTGATATTGTCTATGAACACTTATTGGTGCTCATACCTCTTCCTTTCAAAAGGATTGATCAAAATAGTAGAAAAATTGATGAAACAGTTCCTATGGGGAAAAAGAAATGGTGAAAAAAGATTAATCAAAGTAAGTTAGAAGACAATCGGTCAACCGAAAGATGAAGGGGGCTAGGTCTTGAGTCAATTGCTGCTAAAAACAGGTTTCTTATGTCAAAGAGGATTTGGAGAATCCTTAGGGATAAGGAATCTATGTGGACCTAATGGATCCATTCTTATATAATAAGAGTAAGGAGTTTCAGGGATATAAAAACCAAGGTCAGTGACACCTAGTTTTTTACCAATTTTTTGGAATGAGGGATGAGATCTACCAGCACACTACTTGTCAGATAGGGACAGGTGATAGACTCTCTTTATAATCTGACAACTGGTTAGAAAATGGCCCCTTAATACAAAACCAGCTAGCTAATTTCCTTTTAAATCGTTTCCCTAAGGATTCTAAACTACAAGCAATAATAAGGAATGGAGATTGGTTTCTATCTCCAGATGAAATTACACTCCTGCATCTTCCTCAACTCAGAAGTCATGGAGGGAGAGAGACAATTACTTATGGAAATGTATTCCCATCGTGGGGATTACTACAAAGGATTATGGAAGTTGAGGGAAAGGTCAGAAAATAGAGTAAGGTGTGATGTTTTAATTTGGAATAAGACTCTTTAAACCCAATGTGAGTTTTCTGCTATGGTTGGCTATGTGGGACAAGATGAACACTATAGATCGACTTAGATTCTTAACTTCCTCTAAACTATGCATTCTATGGAATCTGGTGGATGAATCTGGAGACCACTTCTTCTTCGAATATGGTTTCTCTAGAGAAATATTGGTAAAAATCTCTAAACTATGTGCCCCTAAATTCAATATATGCAGACTCACAGACATCATTCAAGAACTCCCTATAATGAATGTTTCTATTGGACCTCGAACTTTTCTTAGAAGACTAGAACTAATAAATGAGAAATGTGGATACGTCCATGTTCTGCTTTGGTGTTTCTGGTGGATAAGAGATTTTGAAATGAGAAGAATTAAGGTGAAAGTTAGAAGTAGAATGAAAGCAATAATGAAGTTGAATTTGTGTAGTAAGTTGATGAAGAATATGTGCATATGTGTATGTTCTGTTGTTGGTGTTCATGATTAATCATGGGCTATATATTTTCTTTGGATAATATTGATTTGAGATGGAGTTGAGAATGAGGAGTAAATGAAGGTGATCTTGTTATGAGTTGTATTAAGGAAAGATTGCGAAACAAAATATATGGTTGATCTGGAAAATGTTTATGCAGTATGCTTCAGTCTTTTAGCCACAACTTTTTGTCTAGATATCCAAACGAGATGATTCTTAATTTGGTTTAAATTAGACACATAGGGCTACATTTCTTATGAAGGCATTGAATTTAAATTCTATATTTAAAAATCTCAAAATTTGTCATGAAGTTGAGAACTGGGTGCAGTACATTGGTGGATGAATGTAAATTCGTGTTCTAAATTCTAGGGCAATTATGGATCAATCTAGGCTAGATGAGAGAAAGTTATCTTCTGTAAAGTTGTAGATCTTTTTTTTAGATTTCCAACAATATATAGTACGAAATTTTTGTACTGCTAGGCTGAAAGTTATGGCCCTATAAAGGAAGATGTATCTTCTGTCTTTTCGCTTCTTCTATGTTTTGTATCTTCTTTATTTTGCTTCTTCTGTGTTTTGCTTCTTCTGTGATGACGTCATCTTCTTCTGTGCTTCTTCTGTGATGACATCATCTTCTTTTGTGCTTCTTCTGTAATGACGTCATCTTCTTCTGTGTTTTGCTTCTTCTGGGTTTTTGTTTCTTCTGTAATGACACCATCTTCTTCTATGTTTTGCTTCTTCTATTTTTTCACATGACCTATCTTCTGTTCCATTTTAGATCCTTTAGAAGATAGAATCTATCTTTGAGATCTTCATAAAAGTTGTAGATCTTAAAGTCCTCTTTCGAACCATATAAAGAACACCTTAATCCGATATTTTTAGGGAAAGTTATAGCAATTTTATCACTTTTTCTATCTTTTTCCACTTCTTTTGTCATTTTCATTAGTCTGCTTTGAACCTATCTTCTATTCCATTTTAGACCCCTTCAGAAGATAGAATCTATCTTCAAGGTCTTCATAAAAGTTGTAGATCTTGAAGTTCTCTTTCAAAACATATAAAGAAAACCTCAATCCGATATCTTTAAGGAAAGTTATAGTAATTTTCCCATTTCTTCTATCTTTTTTCACTTCTTCTGTCTTTTTCATTAGTCTGCTTTGTACCTATCTTATGTTCCATTTTAGACCCTTTAGAAGATAGAATCTATCTTTAAGGTCTTCATAAAAGTTGTAGAAAGTTCTCTTTCGAACCATATAAAGAACACTTTAATCCAATATCTTTAAGGAAAGTTATAGCAATTTTCCCACTTCTTCTATCTTTTTCATTAGTCTACTTTGTACCTATCTTTTATTCCATTTTAGACCCTATAGAAGATAGAATCTGTCTTCAAGGTCTTCATAAAAGTTGTATATCTTGAAGTCCTCTTTCAAACCATATAAAGAACACCCAAATCTTATATCTTTAGGGAAAGTTATAGCAATTTTCCCACTTCTTATGTCGTTTGCTTCTTATGTGTTTTGCTTCTTTTGTGATGACATCATCTTCTTCTGTGTTTCTTCTGTGATGACGTCATCTTCTTCTATATTTTTCTTCTTCTGTGTTTTGTTTCCTGTGTTTTGCGATCTTCTATCTTTATGCTTCTTCTATCTTTTGGCTTTTTCTGTGTTTTGCTATCTTCTGTGTTTTACTTCTTCTGTCTTTTGCTTCTTCTACCTTTTACTATTTTCTAGTTTATTTTCGACCCTCCAAACGACAGAATCTATCTTTAAGGTCTTCATGAACGTTATAGATCTTGAAGTCTACTTTAAAACCATATGAATAACATCTTAATCTGATATCTTTAGGGAAAGTTATAGCAATTTTTTCACTTCTTCTATCTTTTTCCATTCTTCTACTTTTTCATTTGACTTCTTCTGTACCTATATTTTGTTCCATTTTTACCTTTCATAAGATAGAATCTATCTTCTAGGTCTTCATAAAACTTGTACATCATGAAGTATTCTTTATAACCATGTAAAGAACATCTTAATCCGATACCTTTAGGCAAAGTTATAGCAATTTTCCCACTTCTTCTGTCTTTTTCCATTCTTCTGCTTTTTCATTTAACTTCATCTGTACCTATTGTCTGGTCCATTTTGACCATTCAGATGATAAAATCCGACCTCAAGGTCTTCTTCAAAGTTGTAGATCTCAAAGTTATATTTGAAATCATCCTAACATGATCTTAATCCAGCATCTCTAGTGAGAGTTATGCTATTTGTCCCGAGACAAGTTCAATATGATTGAGGACCAAATCTTGTTTGACTCTTTCGGCCCAAATTTTGCTATCCGACCTCCATATGAAGTGATTCTTAAACCCTTATATTCCTAACAATTTTCTTTTTGTGTCTCCATTGAAGGTCATAGCTTTTGGTGTTGATTTGAAAAATATGTATTAAATCAAGTAAGGGTATCGATTGGAAGAGTAGGAATTGGATATTTTACTGAACATACTTCAGTATTTTGATGATTTCTGGATCAGTAGAGCTCCAAATAAGATGATTCTTGTTTCAAGATAAACTAGATATATATATAACTAGTTTAAACTATATACATAATTCACTTATATATATATATAACAACAATTCGGATTCAAAGTTCATCATCTCAACTCATCTCATCCATATACAATTCACATGTCATATCCATACACAAATTCACATTTAGATTCCATACACAAATCCATATCTCATTAACATCATGAAATAAATGTTTACAAACTTTAATGGCATTCCAAGCCATATTACACCATCCATATCAAAAATCCGAAGATACAAAATATAATACTCCAAAATTCTCAACAAATGTCTAAGGTCTTATTCTAACAACAATCTAACACAAAAATACAACATGTGCATAGACAAACAAATGACTTTACTTTCTTTCACCCGATCTCTTTCTCATCACCTAGGGATGGGAATAGAAGGGGGTGAGCTTTAAACTCGTGGGTAACATGCTTATAACCGAGAAATAAGCAAAAATCATTGAAATATTTATTTCCATTGTAAAATTCACATTGAAAACCATACAACATAAGTTTCCCAAAATTCAAAACTTATTAAGTACTTCATACATCAAACATGAGTCTATTGACTAGGGTCATTGGGAAGAAATTTTTGCGAGAATAAGTTACTTGGGAGATAAAGACAAACATAAGACAACATCATCTTCATTTGTTTAATTACTCAGGTAAGAATTTCGAAGACGAAATTCTTTTAAGAGGGGAGAATTATTGGACCCTGAACTTTTCTTGGATTTTACAATTTTTTTAAATGAAATTAAATGAGAAATTGGTAGTGATTTTATTCTTGTGCAAAGAAAAAGAAAATTCATAAAATGGAATGATATACAAGATTGGGTAGTGAATGTAGTAAGTTGTGTTCAATGTTTTATATGGGTAATGTTAATTGGAGCAATTGTAATGATATTTTGAGGTTAATGCATGAAATGGGTGTTTTGTGTATGTATATGTTGTGGGTGTTATTGAGCTTTAATGGAAGTTGATGAAGGGTGAAAACAAATTGATTTGAGTTTTTGATGACTTTGAGATTTTTGAGTAAACTTGTATGTGTAACGGTACTATCACATTCATAGTGAATGAGTTGATTTGAATGGAATTGAAAAGCAAGAAATGAATAGTGAAAGTGTTAGATTTTGAAGAATCAAAAGTTTGAAATTTTTGGGATGAATAATAGCAGAGAGACTTTTGAGCTGAAAACATTTGTGAATTTTTCTAGGCTGATCTAGGCAAATTTTGATAAAATGGTCTTCATGAAAGTTGTAGCTTTTCTTGATAGATTTCTATCTCTATAAAGTATGACATTTTTTGACATTGGAGTTGAAAGTTATGATTAATTGAAATTTGCATATTGTTTAGGTGATTTTAACAGAGCAGCCACATTAATGTAGAAATTTGACCTAGTTAGAGGTAGAAATTACTTTTAAGTTGTTCATGAAAGTTGTATATTGTGCTTTTATCTTTCCATTTATATAAAGCATGAAATTTTTGGACAATGGAATAGGAAGTTATGATTTTTAGAAATTGTATTACTGGTTAGGATGACATTTAGCGGACAGTCACTTTTGAAGTGAAATTTGACCCCTATAAAGGTAGAATTTGCCTTCGAGTCCTTTCGAAAGTTGTAGAGCTTCCTTTTAGATTTCTATTGATACTAAATTTGTAAAATTTGGAATTCTGAATCAAAAGTTATACAGTTTAGAAGTTTGGTAGTCGGAGGATGCCCGCGAGGGCGACCTGGTCGCCTCGCGACCCGACCCTCTTTCATTCTTTTGCTTCTAACTTTTCCGTCTGACCTTCGATTAACCCGATTTTTGAAGCGTTGGATTTATACAACATTCTTATACCTCTCCACAAAAATTTGTAGGTTTTGATATTAATTTGAAAAAGATTGATTGAATCAAAGTGAGGGGATTGGTTAAAAGAGTATCAGTTGGATATTTTCTGAACATATTTCAGTATTTTGGCGATATATCGATCTGTAGAGATCCAATTGAGTTTATTCTTGCTTCAAAATAAATTAGAGACATGGATCTAAAAGTTATTTGAAGGAATCGAATTTCAATTCAGTCCCTAAGATTTTCAATTTCTGAATCGAAGTTGGGTATAGTGTTCAGTCTCGAATTAGTAAGAGTTGAAAGTGTTTTGGCCAGAACTTTTGCTTTAGTCATCCAAATGAGATGATTCTTGATTTGGATTAAACTAGAGGGATAAGGATACAAATTTTATGATAAAATTGAGTTTTAATTCAGTCTCTACGAGTATCAATGTTTAGATGGAAGTCAAGCGCAGGAAGATGTTTTAGTATAAGACCAGTCCGAAAATGTTTGGGATATAACTTTTAGACTATTGAATCAAATTGAATGATTTTTTATGTCTTTGGAAAATTGAGACAATGAGAAACATTTCTCTAGAAGGAAGTGTTAGCAAATTCCTTCAATTTGATGATTAGAAAAATGTCTTAAGTTAAGCATGATTTAATGAATTTTAAGGCTTTATTTTATTATATGATTTTTAAGAATTAATTAGCATGTTAATGTAAGTAAGATCATAGGACATGGATTAAATTGAATTAAAGTGGTAAGAATACATGAGGGGCAAAAGTGGAAGGTCACTTAAGCTAATTAAGTTACAAGGCTTATATGAAAGGGTAAATAGGACTTTGCTCATTCATTAATGACATTTTGGTAATTAGAAGGTAGTCTTGCTTCTTAAGAAAGAAGCAAGCACGAAAATTAAAAGAAAAGAAAGAAGAGA
>JANIJH010000007.1:12716232-12733154 GCA_024520975.1 Erythroxylum areolatum | reverse complement strand
CAATCATGTGCATTTCCAAATTTACCAATCATATCCATATAAAAGCCAATTTATGCATATATACAACCCATTCACAAACCGATCCAACTTTACCATTTTATCCTTCCCATTGGTGATGGGATGTTACACTATAGGGTTATAGTGTAGCCGCTATAGTTTGACACCACCGGTGTCCATAATTTGATACATTCAGGTATTCACAATTTGATACCTTCGGGTATCCATGGTTTGATATCTTTAGATATCCACAACACCCGTTATCCACACCCACAAAAAATGTGTAGGCTTAACGTAGAAAGGAAACTTAACAGTCATAAATAAGAAATGCAACATGACATCATTAATAATTGGTATTGATGAGCATTTGTATTAGTTGTAATGATGAATTGTCATGATATGTAATTATATAGATAATTTATATCATATCAATATTTGGCTTATAAATTCGCATTTTCGGTATATGGATAATATGTTGAAGCATATTTGCATTATATACTTTGCTTAAGTTTGCCATCATTGTTTACATGAGCATTGGGTATAATGTTTGGTTCATAAATGTAGATTTATGGTATATGAGTTGTGATATTTATGAATGTATGTGCTTAGCAGATGACTGGTATGAGTGGTCGTCCAAACTAAGTATTTTTCCCCACTAAGCTTTCAAGCTTAGCACAGGTGTTAATCCGTGTAAGTCCAAGTCATAGGAGTGAGGTACTGGGAGCATCTATAAGGACTAAGGCCAATAGACAGAAGAAAAAGAATTTCTGAGAATGTGTTTTTAGTTACAAATGATTGCATATGTAATGAAGAAAGGAAATCGTATGTTTTCTTTTGGATTACCGTGTAAATTTGAACATGCATTACTACTGTTAAATGATAATGTTAAGCATTGGGGAGTTTTGTAATGTCTATATGTATAGCATTGAATATAATTTTATACCTTGAATGCTTGTATAAGAATTTGGTTGCTATGTGTATAGATGGTTGTAGGTTCCATTTAAGGGGTGTTACATTTTGAGGTATCAGAGCACAGTTTAGGGGGTTTTGAACAATAAGAGTCTAGTAATGTGTGATATGGTTTGGTGTTTTGTGTTGGCCTAATACAGATGTCTCTATTTTCTTATAAGTAGTAGAGATGGAAAGACCTTGTGAAGCTAGTGGGGAGTCAACTAATGGTATGGTGGGGAGAGACCAATCGGTTTCGGGTCCTCCTAAGTTTCTAAAGAGTGTGTGATAGAATGTTATCAGTAGATCAATTAGCCTATGATATGCATATGATTAGCCCATTGGGCCATGGTGTATATATGAATAAAGTGCATACAGATTGCCCTATTATGATCCATGGGAAATAGTTTACAATTGATCTGATAAAGCTACGCTTCATGAATTTGACTAGATCTTGGGCATGGACTGGTTGTCCAAATACCAACCTATAGTTGATTGTGGGTTGAAAATAGTTGTGCTTAAAGATTCTGATGGTTTAGAAATAGTGGTGCATGGTATTATGTCAAATCATTTGACTAATTTAATATTAGCCATCATAGTAAGATGACTGCTTAGAAAAAGTTGTGAGTTGTATTTAGCTTTAGTATTTAATTCAAAAGGGAGGAGCTGAACCTATAAGACGTACCGATAGTAAATGAATTTCCAGATGTATTTCTAGAAGAGTTATCATGTTTGTCACCCGAGAGGGAGGTAGAATTATCAATTTAGATTATATATGGTATTATAGTCCTGTTTCAAGGGCACCTTATAAAATGACTCCTACAGAGTTAAAAGAATTGAAGATTCAATTACAGGGGTTTTTTTATAAGGATTTTTGTAACATACCACTCTTATAGGACGTATGCCGAACATTCCTGAGAATATCCAAGCACACACCCCACGAAATTGGAATGTTAGAGCAGTCACATCAACTTATCATGGCAATATATAAAACATAAGCATTTCGAAGAACTAAGTTTCCTTATATCATTCATAGCCATAAGCTTACATTGTCATTACATTCCATAATCCATGTTTACCAAAGACATCTGAGATTCTTTGCATTTGATTCACAAACATAAACATTCATTACACTTATAATTCATGTTTACACAATACATAACATATGAAAGTTCACAGCTTTATACAATGTGGACAACATAAAACTAGGTGATGGACCAAAATAATCTAAATAGATGCTTTAGAATCAGCTAACCAGACCTTTGAGTCATTCTTAGTTCCAAAACGGACAATACTAGGCTGCTACTAGATTGTCTTAAAAGCTAAGTCACCCCAGTACCTGAAAATCAACGTTGTAATTTTGATTAGTTTGTGAACTCAGTGAGTAAACTATCATCGATGCACTCACTCATGTCAAAACTCAATTATCACGAGTATAAAACCAATTTCATGAATATATCACATTATTCAGAATCAATTCTCATTCATCACATCACTCAATTTGTATACCAAATCGCAATATAAATATCATATTTGACAAGCTTATTAGGATTATAAACATTTCATAAAGTCATCTCAGAACAATCCAATAACTCATCTTAATCATCCATATCATCAATATATACACAGATATTTCATATCACTATTCAACACAAATCAATGGTTCTTTCCAATCATTCTTAGGATACATATAAGAATATGTATATGCAAATGCATATACGACTCCACTTTCATTTTTATTTTTGTTGTGACTGAGCGCCTATTTACTTGTCTCGTATCCATTGCAAATACCGGGCTCATTTCAAATACTGACCCATACCTATTGTGGATATCGGGCTTATTGATAACTGAGCCTGTGGCTCTGTGTGTACATTTCCTAAGCTTTAAGATTTTTTCAACATTAATAACTCTGGTCACAACTCCTTTATCTGATCATATATTAATGTCACGAAATGCATCATTTCACACCATATACTATCAATCGTTTTCATTCAATATGCATAGTCATTTATCACATTCGTCATATGTAAGTCTTTCAATATTCAATTGAGCACTCATTTTTTCATATTCACATACAAGTAGATATCACTTCCAATACGTTCTTGAGTATTAGACTCCTCGGACTATCAATGTCTGGAATTACCACAATCTCATAGGTAACAATTCAATAATTGGAATTTAAACAAAAAAAATCAAATATAGTGAGAAAACATCTAGGTTGACTCACAGTATGTTCCAAATTAGTTATTGCTTTGACGATCCGGCAATGTCTGGATGTTGTCAGTCAATTTGTTCTTCTATATCATCCAACACACACATATTTACACATTACTAACTTGTTTAATCAAATGAGTACTCAATCATACACATGTATATGTGTTATGTTCAATGCATGCTCAATTGACTATCCTGAGTATGTAACCTTATTCACAAATCTTGCTCATTCATTCATCGTAGCTTGTATATATCTTGTTTGCAATTAGGTTATGCCTTAAGTAAGTTTGATGACTCTTAATTCATCAATCATACATTCACCAATCCCTTTCTAGTATTATACATTCACACAATTTCCCAATTCTCATTTAATTATGCCCAATCCATTAGTTATATCCTTTGAATCATATTTGCATTCATAAGAACATCCTTATACCACTAATAACTCACACTTCTCAAATTCATATACGTTGATATTAAATAATCCATTCCTTAAGTTATAACATCAATCAACAACTTAAACTCATCAAACACTTAACTAATTGATTTAACATCAAACTAAGTTCATTTTAGTCCCTAATCAAGTCTAAAGCACCAATGTATAGTGCATTATCTTTATATGATTCAACCAGAACAAAAAAACACAACTTTCCTCTCTATCAAGCACTTCTATGATCGCGGGAAGGAACCATACAATTCCCATGATCATGGGATAAGTAAACCAAAAATTCACCATCCTCTTCCTTCAATCTTTCTTCCAAATTCTAACTCCTTCATGATAGTTCATCAATTACACCTCAATCATACCTTAAAAAATTTCAATGCATCATCAATTCATCCCTAAAACAATCTATAACCTAAGGTTTCCATACTTCAATTCCTCATCAATTCATCCTAAAACAACCTATAACTTAGGGTTTCCATACATCAAGAACAAAACTAATTCATTCATCAAGTTTCAAGCACATCTCATCATCAACCCTACATGCAATTCATCTCAATTCACCCCAAGCAATCTTCATAGAAGTTATGCTCACATATATCACAATAAAGCAACCAATTACTTACTTCTTTAGCTCAAGGTCTCCTCAATTTAACAAGCTAAGCAAGCCTCCCATGCATTTAAGCATACACCAAGAACAAGATGGGATAAAAGGGTTTCAATTGCAACATAAAGGCTGTAAAATTTTGGCAAAAATTTAAGGGTTATGGAGATTATGTGAGGGTGTCATTGGTGAGGGGAAAGAAGGAGAAAGCTTTAGACCAAAACATGAAAGAAGGTGGTCTTGCAAGGGTAAAAGTTATGGGTGCAAGTGCATGTTGGAGAGATGGGACACCTATCTTGCCACTTGTCAAATGGAGAGTCAAGTCATGTGTCTTCCTCTTACACTACCAATTGTCAATCCATAACTAGTCTATCTGTCACTTAATCACTAGGTCATATGTCATGCAACTATACCACCATTTGTCACTCATTTATTCAAATCGTTTGTCACTTTATTATTAATGCCACATGTCACCACTTCCTAGGCCCAATCAACCTAAATTTCCATGTATCATTTTATCTTGGCCTTTAACATTTTTCCTAGACTAGATGCACATATCACCTTATCAATCACTCAATTATAAAAATAAATTCCCAATTTACTAATTATAACCCATCCAAAACAAAAGTAAAGACATAATCAACACACAATTACATCATAATCATTTAAGATCTTTCATACCCCGGGATAGGTCAAATGAGCATATACTGTTTTTACAATGTCTTTAAATCATGACTCATGTGTGTATGCAACTATGATGCATGCAAATGTAATGCATTTCATGTATTCTTATATGATATGACTCAATCTAACAATTAAATCCTTAAGTGTAGAAACGGGTTATTACAATTATCCCCCCTTAAGAAATTTTGTCCTCAAAATTCTTACCTGATTGATCAAACAAATGGGGGGTATTGTCTTCTCTATTTTCTTCAGTTTCTCATATGGCTTCTTCTCTCGAATGGTTCCTTCAAAGAACCTTAACTAATGGGATTACTCATTTTCTCAATTTTTTATTTCGATATCCCACTATCTTGACCGATTCTTCTATATAACTCAAATTACTTGCAATCTCTACCTCTTATGTATGTAGTCGAGTCTGATCGATATCTTCTGAGCATACTAACGTGGAACACATTATGAATTTGACCCATCTCAGCTGGTAGTTCTAGTCTATATGTCATTGGTCCAACTCCCTCGGTAATCTCATATGGACCAATGTATCTAGGGCTCAACTTACCCTTTTTACCGAACCTTAGCATTCCTTGCCAAGGCAACACTCTTAAAAACACTTTATCTCCCACATAGTACTCTATATCTCTCTGATGTTGATCTACATAACTTTTCTGCCTGTCTTAAGCCGCTCTGATATTGATCTGCATAACTTTTTTGCCTATCCTAAGTCGCCTTAATTCTAATGCAGATCAATTCCACCTTATCAATAGTGTCTTGGATCAATTATGAGCCTTTAACCATCTTTTGACCCTCTTCATCCCAATACAAAGGCGATTGACACTTTCTGTCATTCAATGCCTTATATGGAGCCATACCGATGCAACTGTGATAGTGATTGTTGTAAACAAATTCAATAAGGGCTACATATTGATCCCATGCTCCTTAGAACTCCAATACACAAGCCCTGAGCATATCCGCAATAGTCTTAATAATGCTTTCACTCTGTCTTTCTATCTAAGGATGAAATGTTGAAATGAAGTTTAGCTTCATACCCAATGTTGTCTGTAAACTACCTCAGAATCTAGAAGTGAATCTGGGATCCTGATCATACATAATAGACAATGGAACACCATTTAACCTCACTACCTCATTAACATACCTTCGAGCCAATTGATCTATTGTATTATTCTCTCACACATGTAAGAAATGGGCCGATTTCGTCAATCTATCAATAATGACCCATATGAAATCATGTTGCCTTCAAGTTCTCAGTAGCCCATAATGAATTCTATATTGATCATCTCCCATTTTCACTTCAGAATAGGTAATGACTGTAACTTTGCAACCGGAGCCTGAGGCTCAGCTTTAATCTGTTAATAAGTCAACCACTTAGCAATATACTTTGCCACTTGCTTCTTCATCCCTTGACACCAAAAATGTTATTTTAGCATATTGTACAACTTGGTAGTACCAGGATGCATAGCATAAAATGTCATATGATCTTCCTCTAAAATCTCTTTCCTCAGATTATCGACATCAGGTACATATAATCTTTGTTTCAACCACAATGTATCATCTCTCAATTCAAACTCAAAATTAAAATTTTGTTTCAACTTCTTAATAAACTTCTCTAATTCTGGATCTTTACTTTGAGCTTTCCTAATCCATTCATGTAATAACGGCCTAAGTTTCAGTGTAGCCACCAATGCCTCATTCTACCATAAATTTAACTCAACATTCAAGGCTCTCAACTGGATTAGATTTGGTAATCTAGAGATCTGAATCTGTGCCACACTGCTATTAGATTTCCTGCTTAAAGCATCAGCCATAATATTAGCTTTACCAAAATGATACTCAATCGTATAATCATAATCTTTTAGCAGCTCAATCCATCTCCTTTGTCTCATATTCAGCTCCTTCTGGCTCAACAAATAATTCAAACTTTTTTTATCTGTGAATATCCTAAATGTATCACCATAAAAATAATGTCTCCAAATCTTCAAAGTAAACACCACTGTAGCAAGTTCTAATCATGAACCAGATAGTTGAATTCATAAAGTCTAAATTGTCACGATGCATATGCAATTACTCTGCCATACTGAATCAGAACACATCCTAACTCCTGGTGTAAGGCATCACTATATACTACATATCCTCCTAATCCATATAAATAGCTAATATCAGTGCAGTAGTCAATCGGTGTTTTAATTCCTCAAAACTCCTCTGAAATTCATCATTCCATCTAAAGGGGAAATTCTTCTTCAAAAGCTTTATCAAAGGGGTTGAGATCAATGAAAGCCCCTCGATAAACCTCATGTAATATCCTGCTAATCCAAGAAAACTTCAAATCTTAGATACATTCTTCGCGGCTTCCTACTTCAACTTTCTTTAGGTCCACTTGTATACCCTGTGCAGATACTATGTGACCCAAAAATACCACTTGATAGACCCAAAATTCACATGTACTGAAGTTGGCATACAATTGTTTCTCCCTCATAATCTATAGAACTAGCCTCAGATGCTCAAAATGTTCCTCTCTGCTCTTCGAATACACCAAAATGTCATCAATAAATATAATCACAATGTGATCTAGATAAGGTTGAAATACCTTGTTCATCAGTGCCATAATCGCTGGAGCATTCGTTAATCCAAAAGATATGACCAAAAAAGTGCCCATATCGGGTCCTAAATACGCCCTTCAGCATGTTAGCTTCTACTATCCTCAACTGATAGTACCCTGATCTCAGATCTAATTTAGTGAACACCTGAGCTCCTTGTAGTTGATCAAGTAGATCATCAATTCTCGATAATAGTTACTTATTCTTCACTGCCACCTGACATAATTATCTATAATCAATGCATAATCTTAAGGTCCCATCTTTCTTCTTCACAAACAATACTAGAGTTGGGTCTGATGAAGCCCTTATCCAACAATTCCTGCAACTAGGTCTTAAGTTCTCAATTGTAAGACTATCATATCAGCTTTTAACTTAGCCTGATCAATCTGAATAATACACGCTTGACATATTTCCCCAATTACTGTGGTACTGCCTAATAAAGTACTTACTACTAAGCCACATTTTAACATCTCTCTCTCTCATAATACAGTTTAGATGCCAGATGCGGTGTGATAAATGAATGCGTAGATCCTAGATCTAGCAATGTAAATACCTCTAAATTAAAGACATGTAATACACCTACAATGACATCTGGGAATCATGAGCCTCCTGTCTAGTAATAGCATAAATCCTTGCCTGGGAATGTGTTTGATTGCTTTACACCTCAGGTATGGCACTAAGATATGTAGAATTTATTCTACCTCTGCCTCTGCCCCTCTGTCCCACTCTACTGACTCGACTCTATTGGACAATCATTTCAATTACTGATCCTTCACTCACTCCCGACTTTACTCCAACAACAGCAAGACAATCTCTAATTTGAGGCTCAAAAGAGCCACAATGTAGGCAAGCACCTAATAGCTTCTAACATTCATCACTATGCCTCTTCCCACAGTGCTCACAACTAGGCATCTATGGTGGTTTCCTGCTATAAGTATACCCTCCAGATGCTTGACCTCTACCGGAATAACTAAAGTTGCCTCTTGGCCTAAACCCTAACTGTCTCAATCTCAGTTGTGATCGTGATGGTCTACTATGGCGATTATTGAATCTTCTGTCAAAATTAAATTGAAATTTGTTAGGCCTTTTCATTCTGAACTCTTACTTGTACTCACCCCGTTCATCCTTCAGTAGCTGCTCAATTATGATCAAAGTAGTTCTTAGGTCAATGAAGCTGCTCAAATTGGTAATTGCCAGCCTTGTTCTGATTTCCATATTCAACCCATCTACGAACCGTCTACATTTATCTTCCTTAGTCAAGACCACAGCTATTGCATATCCTAATAACTCATTAAACTGCACTTCATACTGAGCAACAGTGAGATTCCCCATTTCAGATCGAGGAACTCCTTCATTTTTTGGTCTAGGTAGATGTTTGGCATTTAGTTATCCTTGAAGACCCTCAAAAAGTCTTCCTACGTCGGTTTGCAAGGTCGAACAGAACTACCAGGAACATTCTTCCACCACTGGTAAGCCAGGCCTTACAATGATGAGTCGGCATCATCAAACCTCTCTTCTGGTTCAGAATCCATCTAGTCCAATATCCTTTCTGTCCTCTCTAACAAATTCTCTACTTCGGCAGGGTTTGTACTTTTGCAGAAATCCACAGCCTCCTGCTTTATGAGTTTATCATATCTTCTTTCTCTCCTCTCAGGTACTCTTAGAGGCATTGTTCAGACTGGGGCATAGGAGACTCTTTATTAGCCCCTATTGACTCAAGGTCAGCTGATTCAACAACTCGATCTCTGACAGTGGATGACCTATAACAGACAACAATTATGAGGGTAAAGGTGGATAGTCTATCTCCATAATGTAGTTTAAAGGGTGTCTGATGTTGTTTATTGTTTGTTGTTTGTTTTTTATGGTTGTTTTTGCAGGTAACACAGTGAATGGCAAGCCCAAAACGTGAAAAGATAGCTGAAGAAGCAAGGATTTGAAGAGATATCTGAGGGTAAGAAAACAAAAAGGTGCAAATCTAACGTTAAGGCTAATTGGTGAGGACAAAAGTTCTAGAGAAATATAGGAGTTTCTCTCTCATTGTTGTTAAACTAATATGTGTACTGGTAGATTGTTTGATCAATACATCAACCAATATTGCTACAAACTCAAGATGCATCAAATTTAATAACTTTAATTTATATTGATCGATCATTAACCTATATAGGTCGACCTATCACCCAAAAAAAATATGATTTTAACAAATTTAAATGCTCAAAATCAATTTTTTAATCCAAATATGATTAAAAAAATACTTCCCAAAATATTCCTCAAAGATTATCTGAAATATCAAAATGATATTATATTAAAATCAAAAGCTTTAATGTCTCTTGATAAATGTAAAGACTCATGCAGTGAAGTAAGATTAAATTATTATACATAGTGAGCCTTTTGGATCATCAAATTAACAAAGTGAGCTTACAAATAATTATTAAAAAAAAAGTGAAATGATCGTGATGGACCTTGATCTTTTTTATATCTTCATTTCATTAGTTGCAAACTTTAACTTCTTTTTTTCAACTTCATGCATTATCTTCTTAAGTTTATGACTTCATTTTGTTTTAATATTTCTTTTCATCAAAATAATAAATACATTAGTAATAATTATGTTTTTTTGTCTTCCTTGATTCAACAAAAGGCATTTGAGTAATTCAAACATGTAAAAAAATATTCTAGTGTTTTCTTACTTAATTAGGAGGTAAAAAAAGGATGGGTTAATAGGAATGAGTTATAACTATGTCAACCTTTAGATCTAGAGATGGAATCAAGGCACTTGGACCATCAAAGACCTTTTAGAATTTTCATAAAGAAACTATAGACCTAAAATAAGAAATATCTTGGTTAGAAAGGGAAAGGAGCCATCACATAGAGCAAAAGGACAAAAAGAAAAAAAAAACCTCTAATTTCCTTTCTAAAACCCCAATTGTCACATGAAAGAAGAGGAAAAGGAACCTATTTTGAAACCTAATTTTCACATAGGAGTTCATTGCAAATATTGTACTAGACTTGGTGTTAGATTTAGTTTTGATATGGTATAACATTAGTATCAATCAATAATTAGTACCATTTTGAATAATTTTTAAAATTGTACAACCGAGACCTTTATGACATCATTCAAGTGAAGCTAAAAAGGGTTTATCAATTGGTTTAAAAGCTCATTTGTTATGCTTGTTTATGTTATTTTAAGATTTTAGATATTTTTATTTTTTGATATGGTTATAGTTATTTTAAATCACAATTTATGGAATGTAAGCTAGGAAAAAAAAAGCATTGGATCTAAGGTTATATTCAAAATATTACTTTTTGCAATTAAATTAAGGGTTGTTTGATTCCACTTCTGTTTTGCTATTGTAGTTTTTAGTTTTTAGTTTTCAGTTTTCAGCTTCTGTTTTCTTTCAAATAAAAACCAAAACTTGTTTAATTGTTAATGTTAATATAATTATACTTTTATTACTAATAATAATTACATATTAGATCAAATTTAAAGATAAATTATTTTTAATTAAACAAATTTATTTACTTTCTTATATAATATTTATTTAAAAATTTTAATAAAATTGTTTTATTTTATTAAAATAAATAATTTTAAAGTTTATTTATTTTAATATATTTTAATTATTAAATCAAATTTTATTTGAAATTTATATATTTTAAAGATATTTTAAATTTAATTATATTCATTAGTAATTATTAAATTCATTTTTTATTTTAATTAAAAAATTATTTTAAATTATTTATTAAAATTAAATTATTTATAATTATTATTAATAATTAATTTGAATCATAATATTTAATTGATAATAACTCAGATTATGAAAAAGAACACAAACATAAAACAAAAATCACTTTTTATAATTTTCATAATTTTATGCATGTAACTAGCTTTTAAAATCAAATCAAACCCTCTCTCTTTTTAATAACCTAGCTTTTCATGTTTTTTTTCCTAAAATTTAGTCTTTCTTTTAAAGGCCCTGATATCTTTTAAAATAAATTTCTTTTACATTATTTTCTTTTTTCGCATTAAGATTTTTCCTTAGTCATCATTTTTTATAAAATCTATGCAAGTGTGAAATCAGTTCCACTAAATAAAATAAACAGGTTTAAACTGCTTTGGACCACCCTTTCCCTAGACTTGTATACGTTGGGTGACGGGCTTGATGTACACTTACATAGATAAATAACAACGCTGTCCCCATCAAACCTAACCCAATTCATGAGAAGTTGAAGGACAAACTTGAGTCAAACACGTGATCGTGGAATTCTTCTCCAAGTGTTGTTAGCCAACTCGACTTGATTTTCAATCCTCCACCTAAGCTACTCGGCTTTTTTCCCCTACGCTCATTTATTACTTCCAAACTATGTCATGCACGCCTTCAACTTCCTCTTTAATCGGTTGATTCTCCCACACCACTTTCTAGAAACCGATCCGTCACGCCTCTTTCCATCTTTTAATCTCTATTATTGGGGTATTACGACACCATAAGCCTCTACAGTGGAAAAAAAAGGAAATCACAAGAAATGATGGAGAATCGGCAATACACTGGTAAAAGAATAACACAAGAAAGTATACGATGACGTGAGTTGTCCGCCGACCATGACCCCACGTAAATGGACAAAGATGATGAGTGGTGCAAATATAGGGAGTGAGAGTGACACGTCCAACCCCACTTTTGCGTAGGCTGAGTCAGTCAATTTTTGCAGCAAGTGGGCTCCCCAATTCAAGTGGAGAGAAAAGCAGAAATCGCACTGCGTTGGATCTTGACTGGAACTTGTACGGTTGGACTGACTCATCTACGTTTCTTTCCAATCAGTGCTGAGTCAAACTTTAGATCAAAAGCTGCTTCTGTTTGAACCTACTTTTTTTCAATACTGCTTACTGAATCGACCACCAATCAGTAAAATGAAAACGAGCCAACAGAGTAAACTGTTTATATGGCCCTTAGTTTTTTTCTTTTCTTGCATGTCACTGGTTATATATGTTATAACGTAAACTTGACACATTAAAGATACATACATGCAAAGGAAACGCTGAACACTGTCCAACTCAGAGGCTCGTTAACATTCTTTGCATGAATCTGAAATCAAACAGAATTTTTACCAGCTTAAAAGGAAGGACAACTCGTACAAGACATAGTAAAGACCAAGGCCTTATTATTCATTTACTCTGTGTGCCGCGTATCAAATTCCACCGCCTTATCCTCGCCATGCACGCGCAAGCCGACACAAATCAAGGTGTACTTATATCGTCAGTTGGTCTAACCAATTGGAACTCATATTGCGTTTCCAACTTGTAGACATGTTATGGTCCAGGAAGCTGACATTTAGATTTTGTTTCTGTTTTATAACAGAACACGATTTACCGTTGAGTGTGTACTACCATTATTTAATATGAGATGTCGACAATGTAAAGTCACTCAGACCGGTTCGATAAAACCAACCCAATATATTATATGTCGGCATGGTGAGCTTTTCTTATAATTTTATTTTTTACACCATTTCATCGATTTGAACGTCACTTTAGTATGAAAGTGTATTATCATCCCATCATATGCAAATTTAATATGTATTTCTTTTACGAAATTGATACCTTCAACAATAATTATAATTTTGTGTTTTGCATTACAATTTTTAAAAATTCTATCAAAATTTTAATTTTAATAAGTAATAAAATTATTAGAATTAAAGAATGATTTTTAAAATACCATAAATGCATTATTATTTAAATAATGTGCTTTTTCTCCAATTATGAGGATTGTTCTAAAACTTTTTAAGTGTATTATCATGATTCCAATGTTGATTTTACTTCATTCTAGATCTTCTACAAAATTGTAGCATTTTGTGTTAGCTTTCAAATGAAGCAAGAATCACCTTAATCAGAAAATTATAGGGAAACTTATGCTCAAATTCGTTTCTTTCTTAAAGTCATTAGTACAAGATAATGACCAAATATAGGAAAATATCATATAATTATATATAAAATATACCATAAATTACTAAATCGCAACTTAACTTTTAAAATGGACCTTTAACTATTTATTGATTCTATTGTATCTCGAATGTTGGACCCTTAATTAGCTATTATAAGTTTTGATATACCTCCATAAACCTATCTATCTTGTAACAATGTTTCATTTATGACTTTGGTTGTTACTTAGCATGGAAAATGGCATTAATAGTATAGGTTCATGGGTACCTAAAGAGTTCTCATACTCTACAACTGCATGTTTTATCATTATACTTAGGTTATTCTTTTTCAGCTCCTTCTTCACTTTTAGTTCAATGTTCTCTTTCCATTTCTTTTCTTGCTCCTCAAATCTGAATTATCTCTTTATTATTATAGTTATGATAGTCCCTAACATTTTATCATTTTAGCCTATATCACTTAGACTTTCCTATATTTGTTGGAATGTATGAGGATAAGTGGTATGAAAATAACACGATTGTTCTCTTAATAACGGATATGATTATCAATAATTATTTCTATGGGTCTTCTTTTCCATAAGATTACCTAATGTTACAAATTGGCTTCATTTATAATAATTAAGCAATTTTATACAAATAATAGACTATAAATCACTCGTATAGTTTGATGGCAATAAGTATCTTAATACAATATGTAGTGACTATGCCTAAAAAGTCTTAGTCTTGCTCAATCAATTGGTAACATTCACCAAAGTTTTTGAGGTTAAAATGCATTTCTGGCTCAACTACTTTGCAATGCATTGACTTTGTCCAAAAAAGTGCCTAATGAATTTGAACTTCGAAATTCTTAAATTGATGTTCATGATGTCTTTGTTTTATCTTGCATACTTTTAAAGATGAAGCAGATTTTTATGTCAATTGTAGTCCTTTTCAAATAATGGTGCATTCCCACCAGTTAACTAATTAACATCATATGTTTGTGTTTTAGCTTAAATAATAGATTTTCTTTGTATTGCATTACATATCAAAACTTAGATTGCCTTATTTTCTGATTTGCTTGCTTTAATATATTAAAAATATAAAAAAACTATTGAACAAGTGTATTTTATTAAATACAAAATATTCTTCTTCACAGACCCTATTTCATGTTGAAAAGTGTCGCTTATCCTTCTTCTTTATAGTCTGTAGTTGTCCGTTCATCTAAGTAAGTCGTCCAACTAATGTTTACCATATGTGTTGCTTTAATAATATGATTCTGATGCGTTTGGGTTTTATGTGAATGCAAATGAGGTCTTGATTTTATGTGTTGTTTAGAATATTCTTATAATCATTTATGAGTTTTTATGTTCTTCTTTAATAGTCTAAGTATTTATGTTTGGGTTTTGTTTGAATCATGATAAGTAGATGTATGATTACATAAGCATTTACTGTATGTAGAATGAGTTTGAGATCTTATGGATAATTTGGGGCATAATAAACTCCTAGGATGATATATAGGCTGGAAACCCATGATGCAACTCCCATGGGCTTATTGGTGAAAACTTTCACGAGCCTAGGAGTCACAGCGAGAACTTGATTTCTCGATTCATACGGTGTAACAATGCCACGTATCTTAGTGTTTCTTTTAATTCGAACTTAGTGTACGAACTTCAATCCAAACATTAAAGAAGTAGTAAGTTGTATAGTTACAAAAAATTATGGATCATTTAAGGCATAATAAACCCCTAGGATGGTATATAAGCTAGAAACCTGTGATGTAGCTCCCATGAGCTTATCGATGAAAAATTCCATGAGCCTAGGAGTCATAGCGAGAACTTACTTTCTCGATTCATATGGTGTAACGATGCCATGTACCATAGTATTGAAATCAATTGTAGGTGATTAATTCAAACCTCTCATGTTGGTGATGCAAGCAATCCAGGTGTATTATGTCCATTTTCCCAACTTACGACGAGATAAGTAAAATTGGTTAGCCATTTGTAAAGTTAAACCTAGAGGTGTTTTTGAATCACATGGAAAAGGATAACAAAGAATTTAAGCTTTTTAGGAAGACGTTTATGAAATAAATGCATCTGTTACATATGACGAGAATGAATCTTTAAACTATCTAAATAATGAATATGTTGAAATTTCATCTAGAGAGGATAAGGAGGGCGAGAGACTTGAAGAGGAGCCTAAGCTTGATTATAATTCTTCAGAAAAAGATGATGATGATGATTTTGATTTACAATTAAGTGCTGACAATGATTAATTTGTGTTTCTGATAGAATATTATATCCAATAAATCAATCAATGAATCGATAATATATTGTTATTTATTGCATTGAAATTGTTATATTTCTAGAATATTCAATAAAATATGAATTTCAAGTTAAAATATGCCACCAAAGAGAAAATGGGATATGATGCAACCAAGGTTCAGACTATGATTTGGAGCTAGTTACTTTCGAAGTGAAGCATCACATTCTACAACTGCAACATAATCAGATGTTGTACCTCCAGCTACTACATATACAAATGAGGCATCACCTTCCATATCTGCTACTACACCATCCAACAACTTTACACCATCCCCCACTCCTATACCGACAGTGATATCAGGGGTAAACGTTGCGAATAAAGGAGACGACCTCCAGTCTGGAGCTAAGGGAGTTGATGGAAAAACTTACATCATAATTGCCAATAATATGTAAGTCAAAATACATGAAACACCATATATTTATAATTAAGTTATAGGTTTAAACTTCAAAATGATATAAAATTGTTTTTATATTAGGTTGATTCCATCTAGAGCGTGCTCAAGAAACAGCACATCCAAGTTCAACAAGAAGAATGATCTTGAGGGTTATATATAGAAGAATATCTTTCAAGCAACAAAGGAATTTTATTATCAAGAGTTTAAGGTACAAAAAATATTTTTTAAATTTTTGTAATTAATTTTTATACATTAATTAGATAAATATTGTAGGTTATAAGTATTTATTGTATATTTTTCCTTTTTTAGTATGATTGTTTTTAGAATCTAAATTTGATGCTATTATTTATAAAGTATGAGAGAGACGAACTCGTACACGTTATAGAGACTTTATTGATGCGTGACATAAGACTGGTGTACTGTAACATCCCGTTCCTGTTAACAAGGGTATTTTCGTAATTGGGACAATTTGATAGGATTTCATTGCATTCACTGACTGACCATGTTACTGGCCTCTAATTATAGAGGAACATATTTATTGCATATGCATTTATTCATAGGTACATGCATTCATGGTTTTCCGGTATTAGATTGTGTGTATGAATTGATTGAACTGACTGGACTGACTAGATCGGGATTAAATGAGAAATTAGGAGTTACTGGGTTCAAATGACTGATTTAGAATTGTTTATGAGTGATTGGTAATTTATAGTGGCTTATAGGAAATTTCCGGGAAATTCGGGGGAAATTGCCGGACCGGAAATATTTGGGTGACTGACCGATTGACTGTATATTACTGAAAGAACTGTC
>JANIJH010000007.1:12699803-12716132 GCA_024520975.1 Erythroxylum areolatum | reverse complement strand
GATAAATTGCTATTGCTTCGGGTCCTTGTTTATGTGTTGTGTGGCTCATTACTCGATGGCTATAAACGTGTTAGCCAATGAGCCGTGTTTGCTCACCCCATTCTCAATAAATAATGTTGGACACACAGTCCCCATTAATTAGTATTGTCCGCTTTGGTCTTCCCTGGGAATCGATCCCCTGACCTCACGGTTTTGTTCCACTTAGTGGACGCCTCCACTACCATTGAGCTAAACTGTGTGTCCAACAGTTTCCCACTAACTTCGAGACTTCAAAGACTATATGCTTTTGATGTTACTACATCTCACATAAGATGGCATAATGAACACAAACAGAAAGATGGAATAATGAGTCATCCATCATATGCACTGTTATGGAAACATTTCATTGACATCCATTTTGAGTTTGTAGTTGAAAGTCGAAATGTTAAGTTGGGATTATCGATGGATGGATTCCAACCTTTTGGTCAATCCAGCCAATAATAGTCATCATGGCCAATCACAATTACTCCTTATAAATTGTCTTTATGGATGTGTATGAAAAAGGCATATATGTTCTTGACAGTGATTATGCCAGGGCCTATAAATCCAAAGCATACAATTGATGTATTATTATAACCATTGACATCTGAATTGTAACATCTTTGGGAATATGATGTTCAGACATATGATGTGTCTTTGAAACAAAATTTTGTGTTAAGGTTGGCTTTGATGTGGACTATTAGTGATTTTTCTAGCATATGTCATGTTGTCTGGATGGAGCACAGCAGAAAAATTAGCTTGTCCTTATTGTAGCAATGATTTTGAAGCGTTGAGAGGTAATTCAAAAAAAATAACTGTAATTGAAGTAATAACATGTTTTAAAATCTAACTTGTAATAACCCTATTCGCTAATATAGGTATTTGCATCACTTGAAGAAAAATATCAAAAACAAGGCTAGAGTTGAAGGTTCGATATGTAATGCTTATTTAATGGAGGAAGCTAATACATTTTGTTCACATTATTTTGAGCCGCATGTTCACACAAGAGAAAGAATAGTTCCTCGTAAAGATGATGGGGGAGGAACAAGTGATGCTATTAGTAACTTATCCAATTTCATATATCCTGAACGAACATATGGACGTTCAATAATAAGAATGTTAACAGAGGAAGAAATTGAGGCTACCCATGGTTACATGTTATTGAACTACCATAAGGTTCAACCTTTCGTGCAGTAAGTTGAAATTGATTATTTAAGCTTTGAAATTTAGTGTTTTTCATAACTGCAACACATAATAATGCTTTTACATTATACGAGGAATTATTGCGCGAGCTAATGCCCGAAAAAACATAGGTTGTTATCAATAAAGAAGTTGGAAGACACTTGCCTCAATGGTTCGAGAAATATGTAAGTTTTCACTTACAAATATTGAAATTATTAAATTATAAGATTTAAGTGTTCAAATGACATTATACTCTTTGATATGATAATTTCTTTTGTGTCAGCCTTAGAAAATCCAATAGAGAACAAGTTCTTATTGCAACTTGCAAAAGGACCTCTGCAAACTGTTAAATCGTATCTAGTGTATTTCGTTAATGGATACAAATATCATATATAATATCATGGTCATAACATGGCAACAATAAATAGCGGAGTTTGCATACAGGGAGAATTGATGGATTACTATGGTAAAATTATTGAAATACTTGAAATTGAGTACCCTGCATTACTAATAAATTGAAGTGTGATATTTAAGTGTGACTAGTTTGATCCGACTCCAAATGTTAGTACAAAAGTGCATAGCTGATACAATCTAGTTGAAATCAACAACCGAAGAAGATTGAGATAATTTGAACCTTTCGTGTAGGCAATGCAAGCAATTCAGTTGTATTATGTCCTTTTTCCTATCTTAAGATGAGATAAGTTAGACTGGCTGGCTATTTGCAAAGTTAAATCTAGAGGTGTTTTTGAATCACATGCAAAAGGAGAACAAAGAATTGAAAGTGAAGTGTTTAAGGAAGATGTTTATGAAATAAATGCATCTGTCACATATAATGATAATGAACTTTTGAACGATCCATCTAACGAATATGTTGAAATTTCATCTGGAGAGGATGACGAGGGTCAGAGATCTGAAGAGAAACTTGAGTTTGATTCATATTCTTCAAAAAAAGAAGAAGATTGTAATTTACAATTAAGTGATGATAGCGATTAATTTGTGTTTATAATTGAATATTATATTTAAAAAATCAACTATTTCCTTTTCAATATATTGTGTAAAATATTGACTTCAAATTCTTATATGCCACCAAAGAGACAATGTGATACAATGCTGGGTTTAGACAATGATTCGGAGGTACTTACTGTCAAGGTGAACCATCACAATCTACAGTTGTAACTAAATCACCTCCTCCCCCTCCAGCTACTACACTTATAGATAAGGCATCACCTTCTGTACCTGATGCTACACCATCTACCACCCCTACATTATCCACTACCCCTATAGTGACAAAGATATCAGGGGTAAATGATGCGGATGAAGGAGGCAGTCGTGCAACATCCTACTACCATAGAGTATATACCCAAACACCTAAGAACATTCAAGTACATATCCTATGATAATGGTCTGTTATAGCGAACATAAATCCAACTTTACTTGGCGTCAACTAATATAATTTAAAAGTCATCAAATTAAAACCATTCCTTGCATTCGTTGTCAAAAACTCACACTGTATTCAGTAAACAAAAGCTTACACTGTATCCATTAATAAATATTTTCAAAACCTTATACAAGTTCTAGAAAGACTACAAAACATAAGCAACAACTCCTCTGATGTCAGCTAATAGACCTCTAAGCCATAACTTAATCCAAAAGGTTCCTTTAGTCTAGTATAAGGAACTAGGTCTCTTGTCTCGTACCTAAAAAGCCACGTTACAATTTTTATGAGTTTTGTGAACTTAATGAGTGAACCATCGTTGATGATTTCACCCAGGTCAATCACACAAGATCACATAATTCACATATAATCATTCAGATCTTGTATAATTCAAGTACACACATTACCTTGGCAAATCATGATATCATTGCGAATCAGAACATATATATATATCAATACAGATGCATATGAGACTCCACATTTGTGATTATTGTTATGACAAAGTGCCTTTCACATACGGATACAAATACTAGCTCATTGTGCTCAGTCAGAAAAATATATCACGGAGCAAAGCTCTACGTGCAGACAGAAATCATAGAGCAAAGCTCTACGTGCAGAAAATCGAGCTCAAAGTTCTATCAAACTAGCTACTCTGGTCACAACTACTTTATCTGAGCATACATTTTATGAAATGCATAAATTACATAATTTACAATGTATAACAATCACAAATGATGCATAGTCAGAATCTTATAATCATCGAACCTAAGTCTAACATTCAACTTTTTTTAGGAATTCAATTATTATATAGAGCTTCACAACAATTCATAACACTTCCAATACATACCCAAATATTGAACTCCTAAGACAATTTATTTCTAGAATTCGGAACACAATCAGTATATATCAAATTCAATTAGTCATTCACATTCACATACAAGTAACACTTCCAATGATATTCACATGCATCGAACGCCTTGGACAATTATTGTTCGGAATTCAGTACACAATTTGGTACACATTATTCAATATAAAATTCAATTTAGTAATAAAGAAATCAAATCAAAGTGATACCATCTTAGGTTACTCACAATACACTCAAATATGCTATTGCCTAGATGGTCCGGTGATGTCTGACTGGCGTCCAATGTGCTCCTCTATATCATACAAAACACATTTACATATATCACAATTTTGCACAAATGTATAAGTCTTTCTTTATGCATATCAATGCATAGACAATATGCACAATGCATGTTCAATGACTTATTGAGATTTTGAAACCATATCATTCAGATAGAAAAACCCTCATTAATATAATTTGTACTTAGGATTTGGACCATAATAAAATCATTTCAGATTTTTTTCTCATAATATACTTTCGAGTCAACTTTATATAATTATTTTGATAAGGTAAATGACAAAATTAGGCAACACTTCCTTCTAAAGTTGTTCTCCAATGTGTTACGTTTCTAATGATACTAAGATTATTCAATTTGGTTCATTATTCTATGAGTTATGCTCAAAATACCACAAGTTGTGTGCATTTAAAATTTTGACTAATGCATGATCATGCATTCTAGTTGTACACCTCATATCTCTCAATTCCAACATCAAATAATTACAAACTTTATACCAATAAAAATCTAAGAGAATTTTTGTGAAGAACCTTTGTTTGATTTGGCCTATATCAATATAGTTTATTCAATAACAACAGGACCTAATTTTTATCCTTGGTAGTGCTACTGCCTAAGTTAAGGCTTACTTTCAAGCTAAATTTCAAGTCCCTTAAAGGCATAATTCAAATTTAATTTCTTCTTAACATTTGTATTCAAATGCCTCTAGTTCAATTTAAAACAATAATCATTTCATTTGGAAACCTATAGATCAAAATATAGCTAAAATACCAAAGCATGTTTAGTAAAAACATTCCAGTTACCAAATTCCAACACACCTCAGCATGTTCATCCTAACACCCCCTTTCAGGATAACTTTGCATGATCATTATGATAAGGAAAATGGTGTATTTCAGTAGGACTTTCTCTGGATAATTGTTCTACCATGTTTCTAGTTTCTAATAACATCATAATCATACAATTTGATTAAGTATACTGAAAGTTATATCTAACACAGTTCAGACTATTTTTAAACTATAACAAAATTCCTAACTCTATTTCCAGCCAGATTTTGAAATGCTTAAAGATAGAATTAACATTCGACTTCTTATGGAAAGTTGCAGACTTATGTCTCTAATTTTTTTTGAATCAAGAATAAATGAATTTTGAAATATATAGTTCAAGATATAATCAAAATAACGAAGTCTATTCAATGAAAATTCTCCAGTTCATAACATTCCAGCATACATCTTCACTAATATCTCATGCATTTCAGTTCAATTCACACATCATTCTTAAACCATTTAACATGCCATAAACACTAATCTTTTACTTAGTTGTTCAGTTCTAATCCTAGCTTAAAAAGTCACTCCCAATTAGTACTCCAAACATACAAAATCATCACACATTCAAGATGGAATTAAATAAGTTTCAGCTATGATGAAACAACAACAACCAGCTGGTTCTTTAGCTATTTTGTGATGGGTAAAAGCATGTATTTAGTATGGTAAGTTAGCATAGCTTCAAGAAAAACACAAGAAGGGGAAGACAAGCAAGTTTCGGTGGTGAGAGATGCGAAGGGAAGAGAATGAGCTTGGTTGAAACAACATGCAAAAACATTACACCTAAGGTGCTAGATGTCACCATATTATTTCAACATGCGTCCTTAAGCATCTAAGCCACTTATCCCTTCCGTAAGTTACCAAATGTCACCATTTAATTAGTCCATATGTCTCCTAATTGTTGATCGACATGTCGCACATTAATTCATCCAATTGTCATTTACTTATCAGTCCATTTGTCACACATTTAACTATGCCAAAATGTCACTCAATTTTAGGCTTAATCATCCAAAATTTTCATGTATCAATTTATCCTACCACTTTGGCATTTATCCTAGTCCAAATGTGCCTCAAATTCATCAAAAATTCCAGAATGATGTTAATGGTCTCCAAATAAATTTTTAACACAAATAACTCACAATTCACATTTTAATCATATTTATAAATCAATTATACTTGAAAATGTCAATAAATGCTTGTACAATCATATTCATGTGCAAAAATATGCATATCATATTTAACTAAAGCATTATGTGCATTTCCTAATTACTCAGTACTTTCTCATAAATCACAATTCTAGCTTTAACATAGGTAACAGATGTTACAAGCCACCAGCCTGGAACTGAGGGACCTGATGGAAGAACTTACATCACAATTGTCAATAATTTGTAAGTGAAAATATATGAAACACTATATGTTTATAATTAAGTTATAGGTTTAAATTTTAAAAATGGTATAAAATATTTGTTTTTATATTAGGTTAATTATGTCTAGATCGTGTTCTAGAAACATGACATCCAAATTTAAGGAGAAGAATGATTTTGAGGGTTATATATGGAAGAATATCTCTTAGGCTACAAAGGACTTTTACTATCAGAAGTTTGAGGTACAATAACAAATATTATTTTCTTTTTTAATTGATGTGAATTTTTTCCTTTTATTTCAGAAATAATTTTTTTGGGATTCTGAATTTGATGCGGTCATACATAAAGTATGAGAGAGACGAGCACGTACTCATTATTGGGACTTTGTTGATGCAATACACAAGGCTGGTGTATAACCGCCTTATATTTTTGAACAAATATGGAGTCGTTGGTAGCAGTATTGGACATCACCTGAGGTAATGTCTATTTTAGAGTGTAATTCTACCAACAGATGTGGAGGACCAGGGGGAGAGAGTCTTCCCATACATACAGTAGGATCTATTACTCACCACGAGTATGCAGAGAGACTTGTAAGTATTTACATTTTACATTTATATTCTAATTTTTTTAACTCTGTTGTATATCAATTTAAATTAATTTGTGAATTTTGGAATGAAAATGTGTGTTATGGAGAATGATAATGTTATAAATGTCTAGTGCCATATATGGCTAAATTGTTAAGTAAATTTCTTTGCTCAATAGGGGGTAAATATCATAAAAATAGAGAAAACTCTGCCAAAATTTTTATAAATTCTAGTTGACTTATTACATTTTATTATTATATAAGAAAAATCTATAGGCATGAGGCCGACACCCTGTCATCTCTTTTTACACACTCACACTAAGAAGCATGACAGTGTGACATTTGTCAACTCTCGATATAGAGAACTTAATGTATGTGAAATTTATGCTTTAATATTAATTATTAATAATTACTAATATAAACATTGCCTCCTGATAGGACCAAATATAAGAAAGCATTTTACAATAGTCTCAGCACAAACAACCTGTTGATGAGAGTCAGATATATCTTAATGTAGTGAGTGGTAGGGACTATCGTGAAAGGATCTTCAGGTTAGGGTCATTTGCGAACACATGTTATTTGCAATCCTCTACGTTAAGTACAATAAAATCTAGTAGACGGTTGATAACTAATGAAGTCAATGAGCTTCAGAGCACAGTGCAAACATTGATGTAGTACATAGATTAGCTCCATAATGAGGTGGATGAGTTGAAGGGGAGGGATAGCACCTCAAAGCATCCACAGTCACCAGGACAATAGTGTACTTGTCATTTCATTTGAATTACAGATATTTATTATGTACAATTTAATGTTTTTATTATCAGTCAAGATAATTTTAACTTTATATCACTAATCAACTTTCTATTTAAACAAATTAAATATATAAACAAATCAAAATATTATGCACAGATAATTCATAAATGTTGAAATTATGCATTAACAATAAGATAATGAAATAAAATTTAACTTTGGGATTTTTTAAAAAAATTTAAAAATTATTTACCGATGGGAAATATAAATACGTCAGTAAAATTCATTATATTTAGCGATGGAATATCACAAACTGTCGGTAAAATTCATGATATTTATTGATAGAACAAAGAATCACCGTTGGTAATATTGACAGCCCATCGCCAACTTTATTGTCAGGATTTGTCGAACAGTCGGTATACTCACTAACGTGAGAATCATAACTATCGATAATTTTACCGACGGCATAACCAATACCGTCTGTAAATATTCCGATAGAAAGAAAGTGGTCGTAGGTAAATTTACCGACAGTCACAGGTAACTGTCGATAATTTCACTGACACTTACATAAAATGTTCGTTGGTAAATTTACCTACAACTGTTTTTATGACGCCTTTGTTTGTCGGTTAATTATGTTGCCAATTTTTATTAATGACAAAATCCAAAGGTTTTCCGTCAGTAATATCCATTGCTAAACGACTTTTTTCTTGTTGTGTAAGTTTTTTAGTTATCAAAGTTATAAAGTAAGATATTTTGAACTATAAGCTTTTGTTGGGATATTATTCATTGTACTTGAGAGTATTCTAAATGGCAACAGAGTTCCTCTTCACTATGAAGAAAGATTATAAAAGGTTTTTCTTTACCCAAAAAAGATTACACAAAGATTATTCTTTGCCCTAAAAGAAGAATCTTGAGAGTGAATGTAGACGTTATTTGTTGTATGACTATAAATTAGTTTATCTTTCTCTTCCCTTATCTTTTTTACATTATTGCGTAAATGTGTTGTTGAAATTTATTATTTTATATCATATTTTCATTTTCTATAATTTGTATTCATTTCCATATTAAGTTGGTAAATATATTGTTTAAAATTTATCAATTTTCAATTTATTGTCTTATTGAGTGTCGTTAGAGACTAATAAGATGAAATGAATTATATATAAAAATAGGACTCATAACTTATTACTTTTAAGATTTTAGGTTAAGATATAATATTTTCAGTTATGTATGAACTCATTTGAATTTGGTCCAATTTCTTTCCTAGCCTATTAAAAATCTTTCAATATAACGAATATATTGATGATATTTAAACCAAAGTTAGGATTAATAGAACCTATACTGCTGGCAACTTCATTATACATGTAAGATAAACTATTATATACCAATCACATCTTCTGATAAAATGTGTCTCTTTATTGTTTCTTTGTAATGATCACAGGTGAAATTGCTTTAGCTTTTACTTTTAGGTCCTACTGTAACAATCTATGTCTTACAAGTTAAAGAACAACTAACTTAATATTGTTTTAATGAACCATTGGATGCTTAAGCATCTCATGTTTCTATATGGCTTATACCTTTCGTGGGATTTTTTTCAGGACTTATGTTATATATTCCCTTCATTGTCTTGGCTGTCCCTATTTTAATACTTATAGTATGCTTTAAATTTGAATTAAGCTTTAAAATGTTGTTTGATGTTCAAGTTGAATCAAGCATTGTAATGTTACTTAAGCATCTTTTTCTCTTTTACTATAACCATTGATGTTGTACCCAAAGAAAAAAGAATATGGTCCTATTATTTCTTTGTTTTAGGTGAGTGCAATATTTGTTTGATTTTACCTCTCCTGTTGGAGGAGATTAACTTTTTGGCCTTTCGATGGAATTTGTTATTGAATGGGTGCAACAAATACATTTACGGTTAGTAGAATAGTGAGTTTCTTAACCTCAAACCTCAACTATAAAGAATGAAAAATACAAAAGCCAAATAAGCAATTTTGTACAATGTTTATTTATAGAGAGACTAAATGTGCTTAACTATATAAATTAAATGAAATAGGCTCTATTTTTCTATTTCAAGTTGGGAGATCATATGTCATCTCCCAAATTTAAGAATCATACCAAGATTCACTCTGTCGCCATTGTGGTAGAAAGATCTGGTTTTAGGGTTAAAGATGCTTCAACTTCATGAATTTGTTCTTATGTTGTATTACCCATAACTTTAATTTATGAAGATTTGTGAAGGTACTATTGTAGTTATTACAATGATAAGTATCTAGATCTGATAATTGACATGCTTTATGGTAATGTTTAAGTAAGTGAAAGAGTAAAATAATTTCTCATATTTAAGAGCAAAAAGATGGTATCCCACTTATAAAGGTCATTGATAAATAGGAAGCTAATTATATTATAAGGGGTATAATATTAGTAATCTGATTGAAATACTACGATGGTCTCGAAGGTTTCTGCATTTCTTCTTTTAGAGTCGAGTTTATTGTATATGGGAAACACGAGTCAATTACAGTTATATGATAATTGTGGATCTGAACTTTAGTTTGTAATTATAATTAATAAACAGAAAGTGAGGGCAAATGGACATAGCAACTTAGATGTATATGGGTAGAACATTCTTTATATATACTTCATACTTTTAGAGTTCCACAAAATTGTAGAGAATTTTTCTCCATATTTGAGATGCTAATGATGAAATTTTAGTCCATGTTATTTTTTATCTCATTTTTGAAATATGACACTCTCTGTCAATTATTGATTATATCAATAATTTGATTAATTATTTAGAATAAATTTTTATTTATTGTTAAATTTCCTCATTTATTTTTATTGTTTTTCAATAGATTATTTTGTTGTTTTGACTTATTTCTATGCTTCCATTTAACCTGGTAAATTACCTACTCTATATGACTTCATTTAAGGGCTAGGTTTGAAACTTACAAGTCTGTAACAATCTTATGATTTTTGAACTTGTCTATTTAACATTCTATAAATCATGTTTGAAGAATCCTTTTACTGATAAAAGACTTTTCTTTGAAAAATTGCTGAACTTCTGATATGTTTGTGATTTCAGCCAATAATTTATATTGATCTATGTTAGGTAACTTGTTGGTTTATATCTTACAGCCAGTCGGTTAATTATAGTTTAATGATATGACTATTTAAAAACATTCTTTTATCTTAGGTTGTTATACATATTCATATTATATGATAAAGTTTAACGTATGTTGCAAATGAGATTATGAAAAGATCATAATTATGAAAACGATATTACACTAATGTGTTATCCTTAAAATATTCCTAGTTATTTTTTATTTATACTAGACATTAGTAAAGTATAAAAGGATAAGCATATGTTATGTCTCTTCCTTATAAAAGAAATAATCAATCTTATAGATCAAAATATGAAGATACTTAGACAAATATATGAATGTTTGCTAGAAAACAAGTTTACTGAACTGACTTTATATGATAATTCTATTTGGAATATTAGTTGCATGTTGATAGAAATTCTTATTGTGATGATTATATATGCATTGAAACATGTAAGCACAATTGGTGGAGGGATTTTTTTTACCTAATTTAAATTCATTTTCTACTCTACCGAACTAGTTCTGGGTTCAAGTGCTAGGCAACCCATTATAACTATCTATCTATTGAAATAGTATGAAATCATATATGATATGTCTAGATATATGAATTCTTTTTTAAACTCATTTCAACTTCTTTTTAATTTAAAATTTTATTATGAATCTAGAAAAAGTTATTCTTTGACTTAAGATATAGGAATGTTATGCTTTGATACTATTTATGACCTATTATAGTCAAACGTAGCTCAATTAGTAGTCATTGATGTAACATTCATTACCCTAAACTGATTAGGGGTAATGTTTTGTTGTTTTCGATTAATATTTATTCAAAAAATCCTTAGCCAAGGTAGAATAATACTTCGTAAATAATATATAAATGTTGTTAATATAATCAATCACTAACGGCAGAGAATTAACATGATTATACTTAAATAGAGTCAACATTAATTTCATGCTCTATGTCTAATAATAAATTATATGTTGAAATGATTGAATTATATAGAAAATTTATACGTGAAAAGATTAGTCAAAACTTTTAAACCCCGAACTTTCCCTTTTATCGATTTATATATTTTATTCTAGGTGAATAGTATTTTTAGATGAATAGTGAACTCGAGTCAATAGTTTTTTTCTCTTGAATAGGGATTTTGAGGACCTAGCCTTGAAAAAAATGTGAAAATACCCATGATAGGTATTAGAGTCGAATGACATTGAAACTAATCGAAAACAAGTCCAATCGGATGAATTTTGGGGTTTTATAAGTTTAGGAAAAATGTCATTTTTGGACAATAATGGGTATTGATGATTTTAAACCCATTAAAAAAAGTTTAGGCATTTAATTACTAAATATTAATTCTAATTAAAATATTTTGAAGAAAAGGGGAAAGGCTTAGCTCTAGGGGAACTTTCTAGTTGGACTGGATACTAACTGGAGGGTTTTCGTGGGGTGTCGGGCATGTCGCCTAGTCATAAAAAATTGGCATGTTAGTGTTAGTGTTAGAGCCAGTTACCCTTTTTTGCTTAATGCATTTGCAAAATATTTTTGAAGTTGTTTTCAAAGTGAGATGACTTGTAAAATGTTGTGATTTACATGCATATAGTTCAGGATATGAAAGTCCTATACATATGTAATTTGCCAAATGCACGACATGATGGACAGACGGGGTCGGGGACGTCCCTATAGGGTTGTGTCAATGGCTCCTACACTTAAGGCACCAGTAGAAAAGGAGGAGGAACACTTGCCAGACTTAGCGAGTGACTCCATGAATCAACCCCATTCTTAATGGTGAGGGCCAGCAGAACCAATTAGAGGGAATTTTACCGTAAAGCATATGGCTTAGATATTCACTGTGGCGATATGGCTATCACAAAAAATGGAGAAACTTTTGGTTGTTCCATCGAGCAGGTTTGTAAACTAGGTATGAAGCCTTTTGATGGGAGTGGAGATCCAGAGAGTGCACTCGCATGGTTAGACTAGATTACGATGATATACCGAGTTGTTGGATGTACAATAAGCAAAGAGTGGTACTTTCAACCTTCCTCCTTGAGGGCAATGTAAAGGATTGGTGGGAAGCTATTGAGAGATGTCATCTAGATGGGATGTCTTGGTCTGATTTTCAAAAAGAGTTATTTCTACCCCAGAGTTACAAGGATGCTTGAGTAAAGAAATTTTTCCATCTAAAGCGGGGTCCGATGTTAGTGACAGAATATGAGAAGAAATTTTCAGAGCTTATTAGACATGTTTTGTTTATTGCTGACAGCGAAGAGTAGAAGTGTAAGAGGTTTGTTATAGGTTTGAACCCCTGGTTAAGGATCCATTTGTCTCTAGCCTCACAGGCACATTATAGGGAGTTAGTGGAAGATGTAATCAAGGTGGAAAGAAATATAATGATGATCACCCAGACTGTGAGATCAAAACAGAAATTTAGTGCACCAACTAGCTCATCTCAGGGTTCAGTAAGAAAAAGCAAGTCAAAATGGGTCGATGGTTGATCCTTTAGGTCACCTTATAAACCTAGGGATTTTTGTGACACCAGAACACCAGTGTCAAAGTGTAGTACTTAAGGAAAGAGACATTTAAGCTAGTGTCAAATGAACATAATAGGTTGTTTCCACTGTGGACAGGATGACCACTTTAGGAGAGATTGTCCTCAGTTGATTATTGCAAAGAGTTCAGTGATGAGATCTTCAACACCTCCATAAGTTAGAGGGGATTTTAGACAGGGCAGTTGAGGTTCTCGAACCAGAGGGTCGAGTTTTCCTGCATCTAGTAGAGGTTTAGGAGGTAGGGGAGTAACCCCCATAGGGCAGGCAGGTAAACCTCAAACATAAGCTCGAGTCCTTGTACTTACTCAGCAAGAGGTAGACGCCACACCAAATTTAGTCACTTGTATGATTTCTGTTTTTGAGCATGATGTATATGCTTTAGTTGATCCTGGTGCTACACTCTTTTATGTCACTGAATTTTTCTGCAAAATTTGATATGGAACCTTAATGGTTAGACAGTGGAATAATAGTTTTCATTCCAGCTGGAAGCTCACTTTTCGCTAAAAGAGTGTTTGTTGATAGTAAAGTAATGATTGAAGGTCAAGAGTTCCCGATAGATCTGATTACATAAGACATCTGGGATTTTGATATTATTATTGGAATGGATTGGTTATCCACACATCATTCAATAGTAAATTATTTTAAAAAGGAGGTTAGATTGAGTCAGTTGGGGAATCCAGAGGTAACATTTTGTAGAATACGTAAAGTTCTCCCCACAAGTATAGTTACCACTATAGTGGCTAGGAAAATGCTTAATAAAGGAGACCAGGGATATCTATCACATATGATTGAACAAGGCAAAGATTTGGTGAAATTAGATGATATTCCAGTGTTTAGAGAGTTCCTCAATGTATTTCCAGAGGATCTTCCAAGATTACCTCTGGATAGGATGATTGAGTTTGGGATAGAGTTAATTCCTGGAACCAAACCAATCTCAATGACTCTGTACAAAATGGCTCCAGTGGAGTTAAAGGAATTGAAAGTACGGCTGGAGGAGTTGTTAGATAAAGGTTTTGTGAGACCCTATGGTTCCCCTTAGGGAGCTCCAGTCCTCTTTATTAAAAAGAAGGATGTGAGTTTAAGGTTATGCATCGATTACATACAGATAAATAAGGTGACAATCTATAACCAATATCCCCTCCTGAGGATTGATGATCTATTTGATCATCTGCAAGGATCTAGGGTGCATTCTAAGATTGATATGAGATTAGGCTATCACCAGTTGAAAATTCGTAGTTAAGATGTCCTGAAGACTGCCTTTCGAACTAGGTATGGGCATTATGAGTTTTTGGTTATACCCTTCGGATTAAAAAATGCTCCAGTTTTTTTATGGATTTGATGAATAAAGTGTTTCGAGAGTACCTAGATAACTTCATGATTGTTTTTATTGATAACATATTAGTGTATTCCAGTAGTAGGGAGGAACACGCAGAACATCTTCAAATAGTTTTACAAACCCTATAAGAGCATCAGTTATATGTTAAGTTAAGTAAAAGCCAGATTTGGCTTGATAAGGTCGCTTTCTTAGTTCAAATCATATCAGCTGAAGGACTTAGTGTGGACCCCCAAAAGATTGAAGCTATTACTAACTGGAGACCTCCCACTATTGTGATAGAAGTCAGGAATTTCCTTAGATTGGTAGGCTATAGGAAATTTGTTGAAGGATTTTCCAAAATAGCAACCCCACTGACCAAGTTAACAAAGAAAGAGGAGAAGTTTGAGTGGTCAGATGCCTATCAGAGAAGTTTTGATGAATTAAAAGAAAGATTAATAACAACTCCCGTTCATTACCAATGGGAAGTGATGGCTTTATAACCTATAATGATGCTTCAAGACAAAGATTAGGATGTTTTCTCGTGCAAAATGATAAGGTTATAGCCTGCTTCTAGTTAATTGAAGAAACATGAGCAGAACTATCCCCCTATAACCTAGAGCTAACACTGGTGGTTGTTGCATTAAGAATATGGAGGCACTACCTATATGGTGTTCCTTGTAAAATTTTCACAAATCATAAGAGTCTGCAATATGTATTCACTCAGATAAAACTAAACATAAGGTAAAGAGGATGGTTGGAATTGATAAAAGATTACAATTGTACAATGGAATACCACCTTAGAAAAGCCAATTTAGTGGTTGATGCCTTAAATAGGAGACTTAGTCGATAGCACAACTGAAGACAATATACCTTCCACTTCTAGTGGAAATGAGATCTCTAGGAGTTTGATTGAATGTGGCAGATTCAAGAGCATTAGTGGCTACATTTCATGTTCGCCCTATTTTCTGGACTTTAAGTCCATTTAGAAACAGTCTCAAAGGGTCAAACACATTCATGCATTTAGTTAAAGAAAAGGACATTTATAAATAACCATATTTTCACAAAACTAAGATCAAGATATATTTACGAAGATGATGAACTATATGTAGTAAAACATTTACAATCTATCTTTACACAAAAGATGTTCAAAACATGTTGATAATTATGCAATACATGTAAAACAAATGCACAAGCAAAATTGCCTACACAGTTGCATGTGGCGAAGGTAGCTACTCAAATGGTGAAGTCCCAGTAACTGAAATCCCTGAGAGTGCACCTAGAGGTTAAAATTTTAAAAAGAGAACAAAAAATAAAGGGTGAGCTAAACGAGCTCAATGAGATTATGGTTTCCATTCAAACATTTATACAAACATTAACCTCTATAAAGAACAAAAATAATTTCTTCTTTTCAAGCAATAACAATGTTCTGACATAATAAATTCATATAATCAATGCACATGTAAAACACAAACAAATTCCTCTTTTCTTGTAAGGTAAACAGAGATAGCAATTGATAGTTTCATGAACTTTCTCTTTTAAAATTTTCTTTGCCATTTGGTACTGTTAGGTATAAGGCCACGGAGGTAGTTCTATATCGCTTACCTGTGCCTGGATGATCTCTAATAACAGAGCTGGTTCTGCATCGCTTACCTGCACTAGGTTAACCACTATACAAAAAATATTATGGAGCTAGTTCTGTATCGCTTACCCATAACGGTGTTGACACTACATATAAATCAATGGTTACAGAACTAGTTCTGCATCGCTTACCCGTAATAGTTTTAGCATAATATAAATTCTATATATGTATAGGGACGACTCACAAGACATACTAATAGACACGACACCAGCCACCATTAGTGATAGACACTCCCCCCAAATTCTGTCATGCACATTAGGATGTACTCTGATCGATATAATAATATGTATAAGGAGACCTAATGGGATACCATAGGCTAAACAACAATTAATACACAGGTGCACCACATTTCTATACCAATTCAGTTCATTTTCAAATTCCATTATCGTGCCAATTTAGTGTATATGCAATTTCAATTTGATACCATCTCAAAACATATATATA
>JANIJH010000007.1:12686088-12699703 GCA_024520975.1 Erythroxylum areolatum | reverse complement strand
CTGGTAGTGAACCTTTATCGTGGGATACGTGTCGGAGCGACCTTCGGGCGTCCCGATATGTACCCTACGGTGAGGGGACGCTACATGTACGACCTCCTTATATTTATGCAGAAATATGGAGTCATTGGCAACATTGTTGGACATCACTCGAGGCAGTGTCCATTTCAGAGCATAATTTTACCAACAGACGTGGAGGACCAGGGAGAGAGAGTCTTCCTGTATACACTGGAGGATCTATTACCTACCACGAGCATGCAGAAAGACTTGTAAGTATCTACACTTTACACTTATATTCTGATTTTTTATTTTGATATATTTCAATTTAATTTGATGAGTGAATTTTGGAATGAAAATATGAGTATTATGGATAATAATAATGTTATAAATGTTTGGAGCCATATATGTTTGTGTTGCTGAGTTACTTTCTTTGTTCAACAGGGGTTAAATATTATAAAAATAGAGAAAATTCTATCGAAATTTTTGTAAAATGTAGTTCACTTATAATATTTTATTCTAATGTAGGAAAAGTCTATAGGCAGGAAGCCTACACCCCGTCAGCTCTTTTTGCAGACTCACACTAAGAAGTATGACAGTGTGACCTTCGTCAACACCAGACATAGAGAACTAAATGTATGTAAAATTTATGCTTTAATATTAATGCTTAATAATTATCACTTATTAACATAAATATTTTTTTTCTGATATGACCAAATACAAGAAATCATTCAACGACAATCTTAGTAGTCTGAAGATGTTGATGATAGTCAAACATATCTTCATGTAGTGGGTAGTAGGGATCATCATGGAAGGATCTTCGATTCAGGTTTATTTGCAAATACATGTTATTCGCAATCCACCACATTTAATACCACAGATCTAGTAAGCGATCCGCATCCAATGAAGTCCATGAGCTTCGGACCATACAGGTACTGGCAACTCAACTGTAACAGTCGATGGAGTACCTAACCCAACTCCATAATGAGATGAATAAGTTAAAAAGGAAAGGCAGCATCTCATCGCAACATTCAGAGCATCTGCATTCACCAAATGAATAGCATAGTTGTAGTCATTTTGTATGAATTAAATACTTATTATTGTAGATAATATTTTTTTATTATCAATAAAGATAATTTTTTCTTTATATCATCAATCAACTTTCTATTTTAATGAATTAAATGTAGAAACAAATCAAAATATTATCAATAGATAACTGATAAATTTACCGACGGAAAAATAAAATTCGTTGTTAAAATGCAGTGAATTTACTAACGTACTACCAAAATTCTTTAGTAAAATGCAGTGAATTTATCGACAGAACATTAAGATCCATTGGTAAAATTAATCGTGAATTTACCGACAAATTTGAGAAATCAATTGGTAAAGTTACCGACAGGGGAGCCTTGTTCGTCGTTACATTTATTGACCGAAACAATCCTTTCGTCACTAAATTTAGTGATAGCATAAAAATTATCGTCGCTAAATATAGTGACAAAACAGAAAATATTCGTAGGTAAATTAGCGACAAAAAATTTTGTACTCCGTCACCAATTATTACCTATGGTCATTTCTCCAACGACTCATTCCATTGGTAAATTATGTTGCTAACTTAGTTTGCCGACAAAAAACCTTCACATTTTGTCAGTAATTTCTGTCGCTAAATCTCATTTTTCTTGTAGTGGTCCCCCTCTGTACGACTGATTATACGACCACTATTTTCCTTATGTTTGACATCATATGTCAATTTTGTGCTTATATGTTGTTTTATTATGAGGGACTGTATAGACTTAGCAAAGAAGCAAAATAAGAATTCGCTACATCTCTTTATTGACATAAAACTGTTGTTTATATACAAAGACTATAGTTGAAGCTAATAACAAACTACCTAATATAATCGTTTCGTTTACAGTATATCAGTTATATAGAAAACATCTAAGCTATTAATTTACACTTAAATCATCTACATTATATCTATGTTATATTTTACATTACCCCTCAAGTTGGAGGTTAGTGAAAAATCAACCAAGCTTAACTTGGAAAGTAGCATGGAGAAAACAAGAACAGTAAGAGGCTTGGTAAACGAAACTACTAACTAAAGTGAAGATTGAACATGAGCTGTTTGAATAAAACCTTACGTAACTTTGTCTTGAACAAGATGATAGTCAATATCCAAGTGCTTCGTGTGTTTATGAAATACGGGATTAGCAGTGATATGTAAAGTAGCTTGATTGTCACAATATAAAGGAATCGGTAGAGGATGGGAAATGTGAAAATCTTTCAGCAGGTAAGTGAACCATTGGAGCTCACAAACCATCGTCACCATGCTACGATACTCTACTTTAGTAGAGGAATGTGAAACTGTAGCTTGCTTCTTAGTTTTCCAAGAGACAAATGAATAACCCAGAAAGATACAATAACCAGTAATAGATTTACGAGTAGAGATATAAGTGGCCTAATTAGCATCACAATAGCCGATGAGAGTAAATATAGAATTAAAAGGGAAAAACAAACCTTTAGCTGGACATCCTTTAAGATAATGAAGAACTTGGACAACACCATCCCAATGAGAAGTTTATGGAGAATTCATGAACTAACTTAATTGTTGAACGACAAAAGAGATATCTGGTCGAGAAAGATTAAGATAAAAAAGATGACCAATTAGGTAATGATATTGAGTGGCATCCGAATAAGAAGAATCTATCGTGGACTGAAGTCGGGTGTTAGTGGGAAGAGGGATAGCAACAAGCTTTGCTCCTTATAAACCAATGTCTTGCAAAATATCAAGGATATATTTCCATTGATTAAGATAAATGCCATCAAACAATCGAACGATCTTAAAACTAAGGAAGTACTTTGCAGAACCAAGGTCTTTTACAGTAAAGACAGCATGTAAAAATCACTTGACATCTTGAATGGCTACTTCATTAGGTCCTGTAATTAACACATCATCTACATATATGATGAGAGCCAAGAAAGAAGAATGGTAAGTCATGAAAAATAAGCAATGGTCATGTTTAGATTGAACAGAACCAAATTGCTTAAGTTTAGCAAAAAATGCCAAGTTCCATTATCGAGAAGCCTTTTTAAGGCCATAAAGAGACTTAACAAGCTTGCAAACCTAATCTGGACCAGCTTTGGTACACCCTTCAGGAGGCAGCATGAAGACTTCTTCGATAAGAGAAACACGGAGGAAAACATTATTTATATCAATTTGATGCAAAGGCCATGAATCAACATAAACAATAGCAAGAACTAAGCGCATAGTGACGAGTTTAGCAACAAGAGAAAAATTATCAATATAATCAAGACCTTTGATTTGATTGTACCCTTTAGCTACCAACCTCGCCTTATAGTGATCCACACTACCATTTTTATAAACCCATTTAGAATTAATAGCTTTTTTGTTGAGAGGCAAAGACGTGAGCTGCCAGGTGTTATTGTGCTCTAAAGCATCAAGCTCTTGTTACATGGCCTTAACCTAATTCTCATCCAATTTAGCTTGATTATAGCTCCAAGGTTCACGAACAGTAGATATATTCTCCATAAAATTCAGGTATGAAGGAGTAAAACAAGGTGGTTGAATAAATGGAAAAGAGGGAGAAATGTAGGACATACCTGAGGTAGGTAACTAAGCTAAGAAAGAATTAGCAGTTAAGGTGAAGTCACAGGTAGAAGCATTTACATTCGAGACAAAACCTTTTAATCTTGAAGAAGGATATTTGACTCTTGTGGGGGTAAGGAAGCATAAAAAATATCTGAAGTAGAGATCACTATTAGCACTTCAGTTGGAATTGAAGTACTCTACATTGTATCTATAGACGATGGATTAGCTATGGGTACATGAGCTATGGTATTTTGTACAGGTGAGTCTAAAGGAGAATAGAGAAAGTCATAGTGTGGAAAAAGGATTAGTGGGAGGAATTACTGGTAAAGGAGTATAATGAAGTGGCAGTAAAACATTGGTGGAATCTTGAGCATAAGGAAAGATATATTCATGGAAGATAATATCTTTGGAAACAAATGTTTTGTGGGTAAAAAGATCATACAATTTAAATGCCTTTTGACCAGTTACATAACCAATAAAGACACATTTAAAGACTATAGGATCAAATTTATCCTTCTGGGGTAAGGTATTGGTAGCACAACAAAGACAGTAGAAAGTATTAGGAGTGTTATAACTTGGTGGCTTATTGTAGAGCAACTGATAAGGAGTTTTCTAGGACAAAGGAGGCGTGGGAAGACTGTTGATCATGTAGGTAGCCATTAGAATAGAATCTCCCCAAAACTCCTTTGGCAACTTACTTCGAAACATCAAAGACCGAGCAGTCTGCAAGAGATGTTTTTGCTTTGTTTCAACTACCTTATTCTGTTGAGGGGAATATCGACATGACCATTGATGCAGAATTCCCTTGGTTAGGAATGTTTGAGAACAATATGAATTAACAAATTCACTGCCATTATCACTTCTCACGACTTTAACAATGGCTTGAAATTGGTTTTCAATGAGGATGGGAACGTTTGCAAGGGTTTTGGCTCTTTGGATCTTGTGGTTAAGTAAAAAACTCCAAGTAGCTCGACTGTAATCATCAACAATAGTCAAGAAATAATGAACTCCAAAAACAAATGGTGTTTTATATGGTCCCCTATTGTTCATTCAGAAATTTCTCAAAAATTATACTAGAAATAAATTTCTCCTAGATGTACTTTCAAGATTGATTTGAATGAAGTCTATTGCTCGGTCAAATGTCAATTTTTTATGGTAGTTCTTGAGGGATTAGGTTTGCATGCTCAATTTATCAGCTGGATTATGTTGTTTGTTTTAACAGTAAAATTTGCAATTTTGATAATTGAGAACCTTAAAGGCTCACTTGCCAATAAGAAAGAGGGGTTAAGGCAACTTGACCCTATGTTACCATACCTATTTATGCTAGCAATGGAGTATCTCAGCAGGTTTTAGGGATAGGCTGAAAATGTGAAGGTTCAAATATCACCCTAAATACCAGAAAATTCACTTGAACTATTTGATGTTTGCCAATGATTTTTTAGTATTTTGTAGAGGAGTTGTTCAATTTGTTAGCATTCTTAAATCTTATATTAAAGAGTTATCGGCTGCTTTCTGGTTCGACTATTAGTGTCTAAAAGTAAATCTGACTTTGCAGGTAGTTTCTGTGAAACTTTGTATAAAGACAAGAGACCATCCATTCTTTAAGTGTAGTTTTTTACAAAAGATCCTACAGTACTTAATGAATTTGGGTGGATTATTCTATAGGAGCCATGGAAGAATATTTTTGCTTCAGTAAGAAAACATATTCAATTCTCTTTATAAAAAAAGAGCTGAATGAACTATAATAATTATTCTAACAAACTTGTAGGTCATTGATCAAGGAGGTTTGAAGCTGAATCCTCTACGTTTTAATATTCAAAGTTTGACAAAACCTTTATATTTATGACCACGTTAAGTATCTTACTCAATCTTTGTTACATATACCAGTTTGTAGTTCCACCCAAACATATATACATATATAGTATGTTGTGTTAAGTATAGTAATTAGTAGCGAAGTTTCGTTTCCTTTTCTTTCCATTTTCTGCTGATTTTCCTCGTTCAAGAACTTGACCATTGCAAATTAAGGTTTTAATGAGAATCAAAACTTGTTCGTTGATGGAGGTTGACAGCTATGGAATCAACCAGCTGCTGAGCAATACAGCTATACACTACTCTCCTACGCGGCCTGGATTTTAAGTATGAAAGCTTTAATTCAATCATTGAGAATGATTTCGGTTATAAAATTAAATATTCAGTACAGCTTATATTACAGTAGTTTCCCAGTAACGGTGGAAAATTTCTATTTTCCTCAACTTCCAAGTTTGAACGCATTTATAGGAGCCACGATCATGTTACGTTACTGATTAATGAATTAACCAATAATGACATTCTTCACTACTGAACTCAGTTTTTTATATATAGTCAACATTAGTGTTTAAATTTTAATGCATATCTTTCAGATTCAAAGATTTAGCAGAAGACGCGGATAATAACTTATCATATATATGATACGCTGCCATAGCTTAATATGTATATTCCATTATCTGTCTGTAGGAAGCAGACTGATTCCGTACAGACACGCAGTAAACGCAAAGAAGTTTCAAATGAAGTGGTCAAGAAAACGATAATTACAGGAATCGATAATGATATGATGATAACGTGCGTTGGCTTCCCATACTAACACTTACCAGAAAAGGACACCTTTTAACGAAGGTAAGTGAGAAAGAAAAAGAGTAAAGTATGGTGTAGAGAAGGGAAATCAATACCGGTCAAGTGAGAACGACTCCATAACCAACGCTCAATTAGTAAACCTTCACGCTGTCTTACCTTAAAGAGTCCAAAATGATCACTAATTAAAAATCGAGGGCCCTTTCATTATTTAATTTTACAATTTAATTAAGTCACAAGCATAATAAAATTAGTAATTATAAATCGTATTTTAAATTAAAGTCTATTATTATACTGGCCAAGGGTTCCCATCTGGTGAACTAATCAGCGTAATAAACAGAAATTTAAGATGTCTTATCGATCGCGGTAGGTCTAAGGAAGGATATTCGTTCAAAAATGATTGCGCTTGGTACCACAAACTAGTCAACAAGCAAATGATGCAGGTTAGTGCCTTTCGTATTTCTTTGTACTACTTCTAGACGTATCATAAACTTCGTATTTTATCTACTAAGAATGATGCTGCTTGATGATCTCTGCATACTACTTTATGGATATAGTCTTTATATAGGTGAAATTTGCAATTGTACATCTTTAATACCTTCTTTGCAATAAACTAAACAAGTGGTCGAGACCATGTATGATATATATATATATGATGTATTTAAAACTTCAAAAAAAGTTGGTTGCGCTTGCTTACTTTTCAAACGGAGTGTAATTCCTGATTTTGATGTTACTAGAATTAGAGAAAAAGAACTTTGCTAATTGGATTCCTCATTGTTGGATTTATATCTTTTATTTTATACTTCATGGTGTTGAGATATGGAACCTGATAATCAGCTTTGGACTTTACACCAAGCTCATGATCGCGTATAACTACGTTGTATTCTTCTAGCGTATTATATCATCGAAAACAATTCATAATGAATAAAAACCTTAGCTGCCTATGGATGTAGCCATATTTTAGTGAACTACATAAATCTGTGTGCTCGTTTTATTTTCCATACTATTCTTTGATTATTGTGATTGATCGTCCATAACACATAGTCGAGTCCTTTCAATCTAAGAGAATGATGGAGGATGGAGTAGGCCTATATCAAAATAAGCGTAATATCAAAAGATTTAATTAATTTTTTTTATATATGTGGTTGAATTGCATATTTATTTTTTGCTTCTTTTTTATAATCTGATTGACTATAAATTAAATATATATTATTTAATTATTAATAAAAATTATACATAATTTATTTTTATATTTTATATTAATTATTAATAAGAATTATGAATAATTTAATTTATTAATTAGTAATATAATTTAATTCAAAAATATCAAATAAAATTTTCTTTAATAATTAAAACCTATAAAATAAATATTAATTTATAAATAAGATTTTAATTATTAAAAAATTTATTTAAACAAATATAATAATTTTAATAAAAATTTATCATGAACATTGTGTAAGAGAATAAAATAAGTTTAAATATTAAACATATCTGTAAATATTATTTAATATATATTTATTATCAGCAATAAAAAATAATTATATTAATATAAACATCTAAATATATTTGTGGCCTTATGGTCCAGTTATGCCTCGGAGATACATGTGACTTGATAAAGAGCGGTGAATCACGCAAGATGCCGTCTGAACACATTAGACAAATGACAGAAGCACAACGTGCTCTTTTTATATATATACTCTTATCTTCATTATCTAAACCGGCCCCTTTGAACTCTCTCATTAAATATGCGGCCGGTGTGAACTCTCCAATGAAATAGGTTCACAAACTTAGCACCACGACATTAAAAATTCAAATAAAAGTGAACTTGCTTGTTTGTTCGAGTTTACAAAATTGACAAGATGCAACTGTGTAGATGAAAATTTTACAGTTGCGTACATGTCAGAAGAAGTCATGAAAAGGAGGGGAGACATGGGGCATGGCATCACAATGAAAATGTGGGAAAGATTCTGAGGATGACTTATCAAATAAGACCACCTTTAAAGGCGAAACAAGATATGTGCTTCTCAAAAGAACGTTTCCCAATGGTACTCGTAGTTGCTAGTTAGGAACGTGGAAAGAACGCTCTCACTCTATTGGACGTTGTGAAGAAACCGAAAGGGAGATGTGTTTGTTTTGTACGGATGGAAAACAAAAAGTGAGGGAATCGTACTACTGCAAAAGATTACGGACTACGGAGGGATTATTTTTCACAACCTCCCGGTAATTGCGCCTTTACGACTTTCCCCTCGGATCTTCTTTTCTTTGAACATAAAAAACTTATTTTAAATGCACATAATAAAATGAACCGTATCACATATATATCGTTTATAAATAAATCGTGTACCACAAGTTTGAATGACTTGCACATCTTTTGATTGATTGCATATTTGAGCACGCAAATACATTTTCTAAATTATAGGATTAAAGAATAAACACAATATGGTAATCTACATTTTATGACATCGACAAAAATCAAAGCTTAATATAAATAGACCCTATTTGTTATGTAATTTGGCAGTTTATGGCCTAATATCCATTTTAAGCCATTTCACGTAAAATACATCACAAAAAGGATAAAAAGAGAAGAGAAAACAAAAATGGAATGAAATATTAAACTTCCCAAAGAAAGATGCGATTTAATTGATGATATTCCTACCCCAATTCCTCATTAATTTTAGCTTAATACAAATTTACATTTTCTGTTTGATTTTTTGCTTCTCAGGCTCTCTTTTTTTTATATTACATTAGGTATCCTGACTTAGTCAGATTAATCTTAAGCCTTTACGACCCTACCCTAAGAGTTTAGAGAATGTAAATCTGGAACCCCAAGATCCCTCAGGTTCCTACGTAGCCTGTATACTTCTACACATAAGGAGTTTTCACATATTCTAGATTGTTCAGCTGATGATTGATCACTGGCTCCCCCTGCTCAACATCAGGTTCCCATCAGCCCCTAGGTTTCCTAGCAGCTCCAACCCTCACATTGCCGTTGGAAGTGAGGCGTCCGTAATTGATCCGACCAAGAAGCTTTTGGCTGGGCGTTCTCAAGCTCTCTTATTGTTATTGTCTTTGTTTTGAAAACTGGACCGGACCGACCGGTTCGACCGGTGACTGGTCGCTATTCGTTCCGGTTTACCCTTTTAAACCAGTTCTCAATTGAACCAGTGAGAACCGGTCAATTGACCGGTAGGACCGGTCCTACCACTGGTTCAATAATTTTTTTATTTTTTTTTATTTTTTTGGTATTTTTTAATATTATTAATATTTTATATAATTAAATATAATTATTGCATAATTATGACGTCACACCGGTTCGACCAGTAGTTGAATCGATTGAACCGGCCAAACCGGTAATCAATAAAACCTCCGATTTGATGACCGATCCGAGTTTCAAAACACTGATTATTGTAAGTTACCTCAACTTTCATTTTGACTCACTATATTTCTGGAAAAGAATGTCAAAACTGACAAGGCAGATAAAATTAGTAATCCGTACAAAAATTAAAGAAAAGGGAAAGGCAAGATAGGCAAACTCGGTTTCGTCATGTGCGCAAAGCATGTATTCATCCCATCGAAATACCAGAACTCGTTTCACTTTGAAAAATACAAATAATTATATTAACTTAATTGTACCTGGCAAGTACACTACCTGTACCTCTTAACCGCCCCTATCATCACCTTTCCATGCAATGCCACTGCCCTCCCCTTTCTTTATTCCTTTTCTTCTCCTTTATGTATGCCACTACTCATAAATCTCCTTCGCCAGCATCACGCAAACACTCCACTCTCTCTCTCTCTCTCTCTCTCTGCCTCTTTCTCTCCTTGTTCTGTCTCTACAATTCTTGCCTTTTTAACGTTACCAAGACTCAATCTTTTCATTCTCAAAGCTATTGACTTACCAAGATTCCATCTGGGTCTCCTCCAAAATATTTGAATTTGGTGTCGTCTGCTTCGTCTCCTGAAATCAATCTAATGAAGCAGCTAATTCGCCGCCTTTCTCGCGTCGCTGACTCGTCCCAGTACAGCCTCCTCCGATCGGAGACACAGACGCCGCTTCCCCGATCGATGCGCCGGTCGGAAACGTCAAAGCCTGCTCGTAGGGCTAGGGGAGCTAAGCCGGTGCCGGAGGGCCACGTGCCGGTGTACGTTGGCGACGAGATGGAGAGATTCGTCGTGACAGCGGAGCTCCTGAATCATCCTGTTTTTGTGAATCTGCTCGAAAAGTCGGCTCAAGAGTATGGCTACGAACAGAAAGGTGTTCTGCGAATCCCCTGTCACGTTCTGGTCTTCGAACGTCTCATGGAAGCTCTCCGTCTTGGCCTCGAGTCTCGTGACATTGAGGATATTCTTGGGTTTTCGTTGTTCGCCTAGCAGTTTTTCTAAGTAGGCCTTTATTTTGGTTTAGTTTTTCAAGTTTAGATCTTTGGAGAATACAATAGAAAGAAGACAGGAGTTGGGGATCGTTGTAAAGTTTTCTCTGTTTCTGTATATACACCTTCTTGCGATCTCCGAGGAACGACAACAGTCAAAGAAAGTGAAGGCAGCCAATGATTTTTAGGGGATTTAACACCTTTGTGTGTCCCTTTGTTATACAAAGAGACTGAAACAGAATAGATTTATCTTTCATTTCTGCATTCAGACTGTTGGGTCACTAGAAAAAAAAAACCTCTTCTTAAAACAAGTCTGATATTGCTGCCCTAATTCTTCAGACTATAAAACTGTTAATCACTCGGCCATCTCTGGCTAGTAATGAAGTAGCGAAATAAAGCAGAGTGCTGGAAGCGGAAGTGTTCTAATTCTTAGTCCGATAAGTGTATATTATCTTTCTGTGTGCCTTGTTTTTTGGTACAGTTGTCTGTACGTAGCTTCTTTGATGCAAAAGTCTAATTCATATACGAAGCATAGCAGAAGATCCCAAACCTCTCTATGCTTGCTTTCGATATTTTCGGTCTTAGGCTTCTGTTTATTAGTAAGATTTAATTGAGACGAATTGGATTATAACGAAGTAGTCCTTTTCTTTCACTCCCCTCAATAATGTTTGAGGGGAGGTCCTAATGCTACAAAGACAATAATAGACGCTTTGATTTGGAAGTATGTGAGCGGTTGATTATAGCTTTGCAGATTAGTTGATGCTCTCTATCGTGATGTCTTATTTGGTGGTCTCTGCTGGGAACCACCGCTGCCTCTGGTGGGCCTTACAAGCTGTCTCCAAGAAACAGATCCTGATGCAATTCCATGTTTAAGGGGTTTTTGTGCCGGCCAGGAGCGTCTACCTCACCTTTTTATTGGGGCCATAGTGGGTTGAACTGGTTTGCTTGGAGGCCATCGATTGCGGAGAAACGAAAATTTGCGTGGATTGTGCAATGTAGCGAATAGTGCACATATTCATAGAGCAATCCATGTTGAAAGAAAAAAATATCAGCACGGGCCTACTCTCGTACATCAAACAGAAAAACAAAAACAGATTTCTTTGTTTAACTGGCGGAAATGATGTCCTTAATAGCTATCTTATCTAAGATATTACATGGTCGAATCTTAATGAGGAACGCTGCATTAATATACTCGAGACTTGATTATTTGTAACTATATTAAATTAATTAATTTATATAATGATAAAAAATATATAAATATTAATCATATTACATAAAGGAGAGTATTATTATTAACCAAAAATTATAATTCTAAATATAATTAATATAATCATTAGGGTTTAATTAACATAGTTATATATATCAAATATAAATAATTAATATATCATGAATTAAAATGTGACTCTTAAAACCCGTCCAAGGGCAAGAATATTCTTGATTTAAGTTTTTTTTCCCCAGACAGTAAAATGCTTGGGATGCCAATTTTTAGCTTTATCAAATGTCTTAAATTCATTAAAAAGAGATTAAATGTCTTAATTTCTCTTCGATTGACAACCTAGATAAGCTTGGCAAAATAGCCCCATCCAATTCAATTCAGCCTGACCTTATTCAAAGTTAATGTATTCAATTTGAGTTAATCAAATTTTGGTTCAATTTTTATTAAAATTTTAATTTTGGATTGGATATTACCTATAATGAAACAAAGTAAGTTTGTTAAAAAATGAAATGAAGCCCTTTCTTTAATAATAAACTAATCTTCCTCCTCTTTAACCTTGTATTTACTGTTTAGTCTTCTCATCTCATTTAGAAATAGTAACGGGTCAGATCAGACTTAGCTTGACCTAAGAATATTTTTTTAAAATTTGTGGATGATCTAAAGCCTAATTAAGCTTGTAAAGATTGGCTTGAGCCTAAATTTGATTGAGCTTCGAACAACCTAATGCCTAATTAAGCTTGGACAGTTTAAGCCAAACTTAAGCCTAAATAGACTTTAATCAGAATAAAACTAACTAAGTCAGATTAAACCTGAAAGTGTAACTCTTCTAGAGAATATTAAATGATCCAAAGCCTATTTAGGTTAGTTAAGCCTAAAAGCTCAATCCTTTTAAAAAATATTAATTGTTCCAAAGCTTAATTAGAAAAAGCTTAATTAGGACAAATCAAGTTCAAAATCTCAACTCTTTGAATTTATGATTGAAGTAAAGACCTAAATGTTTTATGTATAGAATCACATTCCTCTAACTTTCTTTTCACTTTCAACATTTCAATTGGGCAAAGTTAAGTCCACTAGCCCAATCCTTTAAAAATTATATAATTGAGGAATCAAAGCTTTATTTATAGAGTTACCTTCCTCTAACTTTTCTTTTCACTTACAATATAGGAATTGAGAAGTAATCACAATTTTTAAAAGATTGGGCTATTGGAATTAGCTTTACCTAATTGAATTTTGTACTCTTCATCTTAAATCTTCTTTATTATTAAAGAAATATTTTCTAAAAAATAAAGTAATATTATTTTTAACTTAGTAAGTGTTTGGGCTTTGCATTGAGCAGGCTACGGAGCTTGAGCTCAAGCTTAACCTCAAAACTTGAAATTCTTTATAAAAAAAATCATTTAACTTAGATTGAACCTATTGACTTCAAGTTGGATCGAACAGGAGTAGGCCGAACCCAGATTATTTTGCCATCCCTAATCTTATTCTTTCTCTGCCTCTCTTTCACTTTTGAGTTGAAGGCTTTGGTCTCTGGCACTTAGTTCATCTACGTTGCACTATTAATTGACATCAATTAGATAGTTATTCATTTATTCGTCTAGCATCAGTTACCCATTCCTTGGTTCCTTCTTTCTTGCATTGAGTTCTAAGTAATTCTCTCCAAAGTTTGCACCCTTGACAATATATTAAGATACAATTCTCCTCTCTCTTACATATTATTGTAATGTTGTGAATATGATAGAGGATGTGTTGGACCCCGATCCTTAAGTGACAATTTAGAGATATGAAATGAATTCAATGAGTGTTTTCGGATATGAATTATGT
>JANIJH010000007.1:12672411-12685988 GCA_024520975.1 Erythroxylum areolatum | reverse complement strand
TTAATGATTTGGTTCGCTTTGTGATCAATCGTTTTATTCGTTCCGTCTTCCGTTTTCGGGTTGGGGCGCCGGTCTCCAGATCGGGTCCCAACAGGATGTTTAACAAATAGGGAAAAATGTTGATGGGATAAATTTAGAGAAAAGTTACTCATCCATCTAAGGGTTAGATGGAATAAAACAATTATTATGATTAATAAGTCCATTTATTTAATGTATTCCAGCTAATGCAGGATGGTGACATGTATCGACATGTTTTAATAGAGTTGCAGTCTTGCCCTGTCAAATATAACTTAAAATTTTCATGAATATTAGGTATGTTTATCCTTACAAAGCAAATTTTTCTATTTAACCTTGTTTTCTACTATCTACATTTAGCAATTCAACCATATTACAATTGAGCATTTATTGGATATGTTGAGGAATAGGAATGATATGATGTTAAATTTGTTAGGTTCAATTAACATGGCTTGTCAAAGGCCTCATTTTCTCACCTATTTCTGCAGACAATCATTTTTCATTTTTAATTCTTTAGTTATGCATATTCCATGTGTGTTTTTGTGTTTCTGCATTAATTTTTTAGACAAATTCATCATACAATGTTCCGATTAGACTTAAAGCATGAAATTAATGTCTACTCTATTTTGAGTTCAATCATATTAATTCTTAGCCATTAGCTATTGATTCGATTAATTACATTTGTAAACTATTTACAAAACCTCATTCTATCTTGGGCAAAGATTTCTTGAATCAATACTAATAAAAAATAACAGAACATTCTCCCTAATTACGTTACGGTAATGAACTATATCTTGATAACTCAATTATCTCTATATAGTTCATGCTATATCCAATGACTACTGAATGAGATATCCATGATTAGAATAGGTCATAAGTAGTATCAAAACATAGCAATACTTATACAAGATAACGGTGGAGACCTCAAGTTAGATGATCACTTATACAATCATCACAATGAGAATTTCCATAAATATACAAGTAATGCTCTAAATGGATTTTTCATACTGAGCTAGTTAAAAAAACTTATTTTTAATAAGCAACTACACGTTTGTTTAAGTATCTTCATATTTTAGTTTATGAGATCGACTACTTTCTTCATAAGGAAAAACAAAACATGTGCTACTAATGTCTAGTCTTAATAGAATAATAACTAGGAACAATTTAAGGATAATATATAAATGCAATATGAATCTCATAATTACAATCTCATTATAATTTCATTTGCAATGTATAAACATCTCACAGAATTTATAATATACATCTGATCATGTATAAGATAAAGAATGCCTTTAACTAATTGTCACTAAACTACAAACAAATCGATTAGTTGTAGGGCATAAACCAACGATCTCCCATTTGTACTAAGCCAATTGTTTAAGTATCTTATACCATATTACCGTAGGATGATCATGTTATTACTGGGATAATGGCTCAATGAGAGAATTTTATAAAATTCTCTATAGTGAGCTCTTGCCTAAATTTTAAAACTTTCATCTTATATGAAATTCTCTATAGTGAGCTCTTGCTTAAATTTTAAAACTTTCATCTTATTTATCATCATAATTAAGAAAAATTACCTAAATACATCTTTGGATCTTTAGTGATGCCTTAGCTTCTTTTACATGCCTAATGACTCTGATGTTCTGCAGTATATTATTGTCTTGAACAATACAAGGAACTATATCAAGTTCATTAAAGAACTTATTAATCCAATTAATCATTTCTACTAAATGAAAAATGTATTATGACTTAAATAACAACCATTGCTACATTGAAACCTTTCTAATCTTGAATGATATTGTTATAAGTAAATAGATCTTAATTAGGATTAACTTCTAAAGTTAATATCCTTATAACCTTAAACTCAAATATCAAATTATATATAATAATGAATATCTTTAATACTTCACACATATCAGATATCTTAAATATTAAAAATCTTTAGTACATTACCTATGTAGTTGGACTTAGGATAGGTAAAAAACTTCCAATTTATCTCTATATATCTAATTCCCATAATTAAGCTATTACCTTTTTCATATCCAACAAGAGTTGTTCTTGGGTAAGTATATTTTCAAAAATTGAAAATTAAAATTATTGTTCTCTGTGAGCAATATGTCTCTACATACTCCCAATAAAGAGGACAACTATACTACCAGTAACTTTATTGTAAACATGATAAATTCATAATTATCTCCAAAATAAACTCTTTGAATTCATCATTAAAGTAAATCCCGTAACCTTTCAACGTTAAATCAAATGTATCAACAAAACATTAATTCCAATTAGATATACTATCACTAGAGTTGAACTTTTAAAATTCATTTTACTTCCACAACTTATCATGAGAACTATTCTCCTATAAAAATACATTGAAACAAACAATTTGTTTAATAGGTCTATAAGATTATATCCAACATTTTTTATGTTTGATAAACTTTTATTATCCAATTTAGTTCTAAACTTAATGGATAAGCTATGCTTCAACTAAGCATCAGATCCTTAAATGATTAACTTTGACTTTTTCAAAGACTTAGCATTTCATATCTAATATGAAATCTTGCTAATTGATTCAACTGAGACTATTGAAGATAAGTCATAATACTAGGCATAACTATAGGGAAAATAATATTGCATCATACAATGTCTCATATTGTATTTTCTTCCTTACACAAATCCACACTCTTATAGAATTTTATTGTGAAGGTATTCACCAGAGAATCTCATTCCCTATATATAATCGGAAATTTAAAACTCACGATAATTATCTCATCAAAGTGCTTCAGTGCTTTTAATGCTTAATTTCTACTTAGATTTAAACAATTTGAACTTTTTAAAATTTTAAATCAACATTTCATTTAATATATATGACTATGTCACATACCTTCATTAGTAATATAATGAAACATAAGTATCGTCATTTTATGAATTGGTATTCCATCCAATACATCACATGTATAAATTTAACAATTCAATATTATCATCATCATTTCACAAAAGGCTAATTTGGTTATTCTTCAACTTGACAAGTTTCACAAGTTTCATATGATTCATAATCAAATGGATATACATATCCTTGTATGTAACTTTGCGAATCTCATTATGTTGATTTAACTAATAGGGCTTAAAATGATAGACTCGGTTATCTAACTTTTATTCTTGCCATTTATGTTAATCATAAGTCTCCTTTGATCCAATACATACAAACTATTTATATGTAATTGAATCAACTACTTTTACTTAACATTCTAATTATAATAATATTGAATCTAAATTCAGTATCAAATTCTCATAAGTATGAGCTAGAAATATATATGATCTCTATCATATTTTTTATAGGTAAAAAAAATCATACAATCATTTCTTTTAATGATAACTATTACAATTCTATAGCAAATGCCTTTAATGTTTGTTTATGCTTTTAGTAGGCTCAATTAGAACAATTCCAACAAGGCATTATACATTTCAACTCTACCTTATGCAACCTTTTGCATCTTGCTATCATGGTGTTGACATACATCTTACATGTTATCGTAAGAGTTTATAAGACATGAGTCAACTCAAAATATCAAATATATTTGGTCATCTTTATAATTTTGACATATCTCTAAAGCATTGTCACTGAGTTCTCAACAGGAATTATAGCAAAATAACATAATGAGCATACAATTCTCTATCTAACTTTGATAACTCTTCTCAAACATAACCTATGTCTAAGAAATTCAATTCTCTTACTTATTATCAACTATACTAAGTAAGATTACTAAGTAAGATAAATTCCACTTAGAAAAAAAATAAATATAAGAAAACAAGTTATTAATTATATGTCATGACTACCAAATGAGATTAGGACTTTAATAATATATTTGGATACTCCCACTATTTTATTCAAAATAATAGCCTTAATTACTATTTAGAAAGATTATTCTAATCTTTCTAGTGCTAGGATCTCTTTCAAATATAGTTGATCTTGAGTTTACTTAATAAACCAATTAAACTTAAATTAGGTAGATAATAACTTTATCCATCACATTTTATGTGACTCTTAGATCTGTTAGGTGATAACTCTTGCCAAAACATATCTTATATGTTATTCCTAACCCTGCCTCTAGATTCATGTGGTCATGAGTTTGTTAATCCAAATGAAACAAATTTAGTTAAGAAGGACCTACTGTTATAAGACTAAACATTTTTCAGTTAAAGTGACTTTGACTGTACTCAACAAGCCTAACAGTAAACATAACTTTGGTTTATTATTATAACAATGAAAGTCAACAATTATGTTTTCAATGTGTACTTAATATTTTAACAAGGAATTTAATTTCATTCATCTCATGAAATACATAATTGCATCTAAAATATCATACATATAAAATATTTATATATCATTATCATCATCAATACCTAGTTGAAGTCCCGCTGAGGAGTGGGGTTTAGGACATCCAATTTATATATTAAACATATAAATAAAGTATGCAAATTATACGCTCATAATCAAATTATAAACATAAAATATCAAGCTTTATTTGATTCTAGTTATTGATCTTCATAATCTAAAATAATATTTCTAACTCTTTGGAAAAATAAAAAATTGATTGATTCTTTAATGAATTAAATTCTTATTCTAAATAGAAATTTAATTTGGTTTTAAACAATTTTCAAATCGAATTGGAAACTATTTCCAATTATATTAACTCCTTTAACAAAATTTAATTGAAAACAAATTTTGACAAATACTCTTCTTACTTATTATAATTTAGAAAACTTGTTTTCAAATTATACAAGTAACATATTCTAATCTAACTGGAAAACATTTTATAATCTAATTAGAAATTACTATTTTTAATCTTGTTAGAAATTACTTATCTTTTAATTAGAAAACTATTCTTTAACATTAAAAGAAAACTAATTTCAAAATTAAATAAAACACTTTGAAATTTAATTAAGAAATTAATTTATATTATTTAGTTAGAGATTAATTTCTTAACTAATAAAAATATTTCTTTAATAATTTTGAACACTATTCTCAACAATATTAAAGAAATCTCAAATTTCTTAATTAATAAATTAAAACATATATTTTTAAAATCACAAAACTTATTATTTATAAATAAAGAAACAATTTCTAAATAAATAGAATAACAATTCTATAAGCAAATAAAATTATAAATTTAATTTATCTCAATCATATTAAAATAAATAAATAAAATTTTAAATGACCTTTCTTAACTACTTAAAAAATAATTTTCTTAACTTTAAGAAATCTAATTAGTTGATTTCATTCTTCTGTTACTACCGTCAATCTTTGCACAAATCATCAGTGGTTGAGCACAACCCTCGAATTTCCAAACCAATACGGCTTTGGACTTGGACAAAGAGGAAGACGTGGATTCTCCTTTGGATTTTCTCCATTTTAGTCTCAAGGAAAGTAGGAAACTGACCAGGTTTGATTGCTTGTCAAATTTATGGAGACAATAATCACACTACTCTTCATTATAGGTGCCGATTTGAAGAAAATTTGTATCCTGATACTGGTACTGGAGCTAGTCATCATGTTACACCAGATTTATCTTATTTTCAAACCTTGGATGATTACAAGGATAAGGATAAGTTGGTTGTTGGAAATGGTACAAAATTAAATATTTTGCATATTGGTTCTAGTTCCATTAAGTCTCCACTTTTAAATAATATTTTACACGGCTCGCATGTAACCAAACCATTATTATCTGTTCAACAATTTTGTCATGATAATAATTACGTTTTTTGAATTTCATCATGATCATCGACTGATGAAGGACAAGATTACCAAGGAAGTCATCGCACGCGGAATGCGGTGTTCATCATCACCAAGACAAGTTGAAAGTCGTTGCCTGTCTCACAGGAAAAATAGTTAAACAATTTCCATCAGAGTGGGGAGGAGAATATCGATTCTTACACAAATATTCTTAGGACATAACTATTGTCTATATAATCATGTGTCCACATATTCATGAACAAAATGGAACGACACATTGCTGATATAGGCCTTGCTTTACGTGGCCATCGCGGAGCACCATTTAAATATTGGCAGTTTGCATTCGAAATAGTAGTATTTCCTATAAATGGATTACCCTCTTCTTCACAGCTGCATAAAAACCATTTTCAAGTCGTTGTTAATAACAAGTCAAATTATCAATTTCTAAGAGTTTTTGGATATGCTATTTACCCTGGTGCCATTTACCCTTTACTCCGACCATATAACGCCAACAAAATTTCCTTTCATTCTAAGCATTGTAGTTACCTAAGATATTCTGCTCATCATCTTGGGCATAAATGCCTTAACAATCATCATCATTATCATTAACACCCAGTTAAATCTTGCACTAACCTGGGATCTGGAAATATTTGATAATACGCAACCTTACTCTTGTTAGCTCAAGGTTTATATTTAACGATTTTGATAATAATTGTATAATATTTTAAAATTTAAATTAGATTTATTTTCTTGTAAAATTAACGGTCTAATTCTCAAAAAATGAAATAAAATCATAAGAAATATGTTTTCTTTCTTGCAAGAACTTTCTTTACGAACTTACCTTATTAGAAATGGTTTATCCGAAAGGATCCTATTAATTATGAAGGTCATATATTAGTTCCGTAATTACTGGAATATTTTTGACAAAGATGATATTGAAGTTATTCAAGGTTAAATCCATTGAGTTGATTAAAGATATGAGTGAATGTTGGGCATCGATGCCGGAACCCAACTCTTGCGAAATCATGAAGCCTGAGCGTATTATCCTATAGGGTTCTTTCCATTAACCCTTATCAGGCATCATCTCACAAGGGTGACGTGCCCCATGACCATTGAACTTCAAAACAAACTTATTACTTTAATGTTGGATCCTATTTCTGAATGCGAAATCCAACTCTTGCGGAAATATCATAAGACTCTCATATCTTTACTTCATCATACTCTTTAATACATTACATACAACTAATTTTCATCATTCACATTTCAATACCCTTAAAACAAAGGGTTTTACAACGCTATAATGGCCTTTCAAGCTACATTACAACATCATCCGAAATCTCAAAATACAAAAGTTACATGAACTATAAATTCTTGAAATGCGACTAAAGTCTTGTGTTTTCCAAAACTAATTCAAAAATACAACATAAGCAAATTTAGAGTGATGCCTTAACTCTCTTTCACTCCATTTCTTGCTCATCACCTAGAGGTGGGGACAGGAAGGGGGTGAGCTTGAAAGCTCGTGGGTAACAGTTTATAATAAAAAGATAAACAAAAACCTTTAAAATCATTTTACTTTCCATAGAAAACTTCCATGGAGTCTATAAAACACATGTTTTAAAGTAATCAAAATTATAAATAACACAATTTATGCATTTTTCAACTTGTTCACAAATTATGAACACATAAGCATATCAAAATAGTTTGGGTGGATCCAAAATAGAACGTACTATACATTTCCCCTAAGGGTCCTGTGTAGCTGTGAACAGAACGTACTAACGCAATCCCACATAATGGTTTTACGTAACGATGAACTTATAGGAGTCCATGAAGGAGCTCCATGCCACTAGCGGGCAGGCGGGAGAAGCCTTTAACTTGGTCAACGTGCACGTGACTTAACTTAGGGGGCCACCACAAACCCACGTAACATGTAATTCATGAACTGAAAACATTTTGCCCATATAGCACATTTTCATAAAAACTTGCTTTTCACATGCTTGACGTACATCTTGAAAGTCATTCTTGAAAATATAATTTCATAAACATGCATCTTTTCCAAAAGATATTACTCAAACTATGTAACAAACATATAGCAGATTTTACAATTATTCATGAGCAATAATGCAGCACTTATGATGCAAATGAAAATAAGAAAACTTCTTTGATTTAAGAAAATAGTAGTGGCTTATTTACTCTATTATAAACATATACCCACCTTGATATCCTTGCTTATAGGCTTGCTCAGAATGTCTCTTCTCTTTGCAAACAACCTGAGGTTTCTAAGGCTCTTTCCTGGTGTATCTTTAACGTGTGCTCCGTGAGCTAATCTAACTGAAATAGGTCTCTTCGATCCTTTTGGTTCTTCACCAAATGAAGAGATCCTTAGCTTAAATGGAAGCTCTTCTCTTCCTCTACCCTTTTCTCTTCTTGAACAACCTCAAAATCTCTTTTATAGGCTAAGGAAATTGAAACCCTATCTTGTTTTCTCTTCTTTCTCTCATTCTCTTCTTCTCTTTGTATTTCTCTCTTTTTCATGACATTCTCTCTTTTCTCTTAAATTTTTATTCTTTTCCTCTATTTTTTTTTCTATCCACGTTTTGGTTCTTCATTTATAAGCAAGACAACACTTCTTCTTCCAATTATGTCCTTAATGATTGAGAATTGTCCCATTTGCCCTTCTATTTATGCCTTATGTCTTTTATACTTAAGTGTCTTGACAAAAACACCATTGAATATTCTGACATAACTCTTTCTTCTAGAAAAGTGTTCTCCCTTGTCTTAAGTTTCCAATGACACCAAAATTAATCCATTTGGTTCAGTGATTCGAAAAATACACTTCAAACATTTTTTGACTGCTCTTGTCCAAATCAGTATATTATGCATAAATTCTATATGATATTTAAACATCTTAGAAACTAAATTAGATTTCAATTTCTTCATATGATTTGTAGCTCCTTGTATCTAGTTTATCTTGAAACTAGAATCATCTCATTTGGAGCTCTACCGGTCCAGAAATCATCAAAACACTGAATCATGTTCAGTAACATATCTAATTCCTACTCTTCCAATCAATACCCTTACTTGATTTAATACATATTTTTCACATCAATACCAAAATCTATAACCTTTCATGGAGATGTAAAAAGAAAAGTGTTGGAAATCTAAGGGTTCAAGAATCACTTCATTTGGAGGTCGGATAGCAAAATTATGGTCGAAAGAATCAAACAAGATTTGGTCCTCAATCATATCAAACTTGTCTCGGTACAAATGACATAACTTTCACTAGAGATGTTGGATTAAGATCATCTTGGGACGATTTCAAAGAGAACTTTGAGATATACAACTTTGAAGAAGACCTTGAGGTCATATTTTATGATTTGAAGGGTTAAAATGGACCAGACAATAGGATTAGACGAAGCCAAAGGAAAAAGCAGATGAATAGAAAAAGACAGAAGAAGTGGGAAAATTGCTATAACTTTCCCTACAGATATCATATTAGAGTGTTCTTTAGATGGTTCAAAAGAGGGCTTAAGATCTACAACTTTTATAAAGGCCTCAAAGATAGATTCTATCTTTTGAAGGGTTAAAAATGGACTAGAAGATAGGTCAGATGAAAAAGCAGAAGGAGCAAAAAGTAGAAGGAGCAAAAAGCAGAAGAAGCAAAAGGTAGAAGAAACAAAATACAGAAGAAGCAAAAGGCAAAAAAAGCAAAACACAGAAAAGCAAAAGGTAGAAGAAGCAAAACACAGAGGAAGCAAAAGACAGAAGAAGTAAAACACAGAAGAAGATGACATCATCACAAAAGAAATACAGAAGAGGATGATGTCATCAAAGAAGAAGTGAGAAAATTGCTATAACTTTCTCTACAGATATTAGATTAAGGTGTTCTTTATATGGTTCAAAATAGGACTTCAAGATCTACAACTTTCATGAAGACCTCAAAGATAAATTCTATCTTCTGAAGGGTTAAAAATGGAACAGAATATAGGCCAGGCGAAAAAAACAGAAGAAACAAAACATAGAAGAAAATGACGTCATCACAAAAGAAACATAGAAGAAGATAACATCATCACAGAAGAAGTAAAAGACAGAAGAAGCAAAAGGTAGAAGAAGCAAAACACAGAAGAAGATGACGTCATCATAGAAGAAACATAGAAGAAGATGATGTCATCACAGAAGAAGCAAAAGGCGGAAAAAGCAAAACACAGAAAAAGATGATGTCATCACAGAAGAAACACAGAAAAATATGACATCATCACAAAAGAAGAAAAAGGCAAAAGAAGCAAAAAACAAAAGAAACAAAACACAGAAGAAGCAAAACATATAAGATACAAAACATAGAAGAAGCAAAAAGACATAAGATACTTCTTCCTTTACAAGGACCATAACATTCAACCTAGAAGTCCAAAAATTTCATAGTATATATCGTTGGAAAGATAAAAGAAAGATCTACAACTTTCCAGAAGACAACTTTCTCTAATCTAGATTAGATCGATCCAGAATTGACCTCGAATTTAGAATACGAATTTACATTCATCCAATGTACTACACCCAATTCTCATATTGATGACAAATTTTGAGATTCTTAAAGATAGAATTTAAATTTTATGTCTTCATAAGAAATGTAGCCATATATTTCTAGTTTAGTCCAAGTTAAGAATTATCTTGTTTGGATAACTAGGGAAAAAGTTGTGGGTAAAAGACTGAAGCATACTCCATAAATATTTTCTAGATTAACCATCCATTTTGTTTCACAATCTTTCCTTAACCCAACTCATACCAAGACCACCTTTTCTACTTCCTTTACTCCTCATCAACTCCATCTCAAATCAATTTCATCCAAAGAAAAATATATAGTCCATGATTATTCATGAACACCAAAAACAGAAAGTACACATATGTACATATTCTTCATCAACTTACTACACAAATTTAACTTCATTTTTGCTTTCATTTTACTTCTAACTTTCACCTTAATTCTTCTCACTTCAAATCTTTTATCCACCAGAAACACCAAAGCAAAACTTGGACATTATCTACATTTCTCATTCGCTACTTTACCTATCATTTCTTGGTTCAAGAATTTTCATTCATTTGTTCTTTACTCATGACTAATCACTAAAATTTCTTATTTCTAGTTCTAACTTCTAAGAAACGTTTGGGGTCCAACAGTGAAGCAACAGCTAGTTGAAGAAATTAAATATTTAAGAAAGAGCAACAACACTTATAAAGCAGAACAAACATATTCAGTCTGTCAAAACATTTTGACCAGCATCTATACTCCTGAGAATCATATAATTACTATTGTGCTTTAAAAAGTGAAATCATTCTATCAAGAGAGAAATTATTATTTTATTTTTTGTGAGCTTTTTAGAAGTTTGTTATTCACTTAGAGTGTGAAAGGCTAGAGAATCTTAAAACAATGTATTTGTGAGCTTAGAGAGGCTCGTCAAATTTAATACTCGATTTTTATTGTGAAACACTGAAGTTAGATACTTAGGGACTAGACGTAGGCTTGGGTTGTAAGTCTAACCTGTATAAATCAACTGCGTCTTTCTTCTCTCTCTTTAACTTTTAAATTTCTACATTATATTGTGTGCATGTTGTTTTTAAGAGGCTCCTTCACCTTTATAAAAGGCCCTTTCTATTTTCAACTTACAAGAGGTTTCTTTCAATTTTAACAAGAGCATACTGTTTTTAAATTGTTTTAACATGATTTATTATTTAGTAGGCTCTTTTCGTTTAGGTAGGGTCCTATCCCACAAAAGACTTCTATTAACTAACTAGCTTCTGTCATTTAAAAAGACTTTATCATCTAATAAGCTCCTACTATTTTAACTAGGATTTGTATATTATACGAATTGAAAGAACTTGCGAAAAATTTTTATACACACAATTAACTCCTCACTTGCGTGTGTTTGCCTTTATCATTTGGTATCAGAATGACGTTTCACATTTTTGTGTTTTACAACACGTGATAGATCATGGCAAACATTTTGAGAAGTTTTGAATGAAAGTCCATGTCAAAACCTCCTTACTTCAATGAAAACAACTACTCATACTGGAAAGAGAGAATGACCATATATTTCCAATATGTAGATATTGAATTATGGCAAGCAATTAAAGTTGGTGCTACAATTCCCACTTTAGATATCATAGAAGTATGGATTGATGCTTGCAGGAGAAATGCATAACTAATTGCTAATATGAAAAGATATCCTACTGCTCTACAATAGAAGAAATGTGGGAAAAACTTCAAGTCAAGTTGAAGAAACAAATGAGGTAAAGAAACATAGAATAAGTCTTTTAGTGCATTAATACAAAAATATTTGTATGAAATAGGGAGAAACCATAGAAGAATTCTTCAAACGTTTTAACAACAACGTCACGACCCTAAAGAACTTGGGAAAGATGTATCCCAATGATGAGCTCGTAACGAAGATTCAGAGGTCATTACCAAAGGAATAGAGACCTACGGTAACAGCTCTAGAAACGACAAAGGATCTAGACACTATTTCACTCGGTCGGCTACGAGGAAATCTGATGATCTAAGAAACCTAGCTTAGGCGAGATGAAGGATTTTCCTACATAAAAGGAGTGGCACTTAAAGCAATTGATGAATCAAATGGTGATGAAAGTCACACAGTTGTAGAAAGATGGAGATGACAAGTTCAACTTTATGGTAAAAAAATGCCTGCTTATATAAAAAGAAACTGATGAAGAAAAGAGAAGGAAACAAGAAAGTCGGAAACAACAGGTTCATGTCAAAAGGCAGCAGCAACAGTAGCAATACACAAACAATCATATCATATGTTATCATTGCATAAAGCCTAGACACACAAGACTAGAATGTCCTCTTCTTAAAAAAGACAAGTCAGAGAATATAAAATCCAAAAAGCAAACGATGACTACAGCCTAGTCAGATGAGCATTATAAAAACTTTGAAGAAAAAGAACTAGAAGAAGTTAGCAATGTTTACATCATGTTTGAATCAAGAGATAATGAGGTATATTACTCTGACTCAGATATTGAAGTTGATGAATTGAAAAATGCATATCATGAATTGTATGATGAGTAAAAAAGGTTGAAGATGAAGTATTTCAAAGAAGTTGACAAGTCCAAAAGCAATGATACATCTATAAAAAGTAAGATTAAATCATTAGAATATGCGAATGAAAATTTAGAGACTAAGAATTTGTGTTTTGAGATTAACTATAAGCAAAAGGTTTTTGAAAAGGAAGCTTTGGAAGAAAGAGTAGTTAAGTTGGAAAATACGTTACTAAAAAATAATTATAATAAGATAAAATAGTTAGAAGAAAAAGTCGTTGCCTTAGAACTTGAAAAGGAGAAAAATGCTGGAAAGATTTTATTTCTAAACAAGGATCTAGAAAATTTCGTCGATGAAAGGAAGAATCTTAATGCATTGCTTGGTAGCGGTAAATGCATTTTTGGTAAGGCCGGAATAAGATACAATGAAAATAATAATATCAGGCTATACAAAAACTTCTTTATTAAATCTAGCAGCAACTATAGTCAAAACAACAGGAACTTGTTATGTGGCAAAATTCATAACAACTATCATTCATCTGTTTTATGCGATTACTATGGTAAACATGGTCACTGTAGCAACCCCTTATCTTAGGGTACATACCGGGACGCCTGAAGATCACCCCGGTACATATCCTACGACAAGGGCGAGCTACGTTCGATCACTACATTCACTTCCAATGGCATGGTATCATAATTTACTTAAAAAGCATCATAAGAAGATCACAATATTTTAAATCCACTTTTCCTCATAACGTTTTATAACCACCGAATGTCTACA
>JANIJH010000007.1:12631366-12647359 GCA_024520975.1 Erythroxylum areolatum | reverse complement strand
TCAATTTTATCTGCATTCTTGTTAGTTGAAGAATAGTTATTTTATTAATTGAGTTAATAGTTTATTAGTGATTAGTTTAATTAGTAGTTTTAGTAGAAAACTCCAAAACCCTTTTTTTATAATTAATTTCATCCGTTCCTTGGCATTTGAATAGAATCAATTTATTCCATTCTCTGTCGATCGACCCCATTTACCACTGTGTGCAATTTATATTTATTTGGTGTTTGGGAATTATTTTTGGTGGATTCGACACCCATCAAATTGCCAACCCATGCATCATATATAGGAACTGAAATCATGCATAATAAAATGGCTCTAATACCAATTGTTGGATCGAAAAAAAACATACTAGATTTGGCTAAATGATAGATTTCAAAAACTTTTTTCCAAAATCAAAATGCAACGGAAGTATAATAACCAAATCAACATGTTTAATCCATACATGATAAGGTAATATAAAAATAAATAGCATATGAATAAGATCAAAATATTACCGACTCCTTTTCCACAACTTTGACTCCTCGCTATTGTATCCTCTCCACACTATTTTATCCTCTTCTCTTTATTGTACCCTCAACCAATCCGATCTACCACTTGTTCTCCTTAGACAACTTGGTTAACAAGATCCTTTTGGTGGGAAAGGAGAAGAAATATTGTAGAGATTTTCCTTAGTTATTGAAAGAACTAAAAAGAGACTCTTCTCATTACCAATTTCAGCAAAGGCAAAAGGAGAGGCCACTTTTTCACCACTTCATTCTTTTTCACAAAATGAAAGCGAGAGTCATAAATGTAACATTCACATTTTTTAAAAAATGGCTAGATGAAAAGACGAAAAACAAAAATGATACTCTCATTTTCGGTTGTAAGATTAAAGGAGAAAGAGATGTGCATCCAATGCATTACTTCATTCTTTAATCAAAAATAAAGAAGCCAATAAATGAGACACTCTCATTTGTTTAATATGGCTATATGAAAAGACCAATAACATAAATGAGATCCTCTAATTTTTGTTTATGAGATGAAAGAAGGGAGAGAGTACCTCTTCCTTCTTTAATCAAATGAATGCTAAAAGGTTACATGCCATCATTAAAGACAACCATTAAACCATTTAATGATAAGATCAATACTCCATTTAATGATGACACCATTAAACCATTTAATGATGATGTAGCATGATAAAAACCTACCTTAGCTATGCAAAATCGAAAACTACATCGTTGTAGTTTTGATTTTTGCTCTCCTTTTTTCTTTATAAAAATTGTTTTAATTTAATTAATCTAACTAATTAAATCAAACCAAAATCTAGCCCTGTATTAAATGTTTACTTTGGGCTTCTAATTAACACTTAATTAGAGTAAGCTCATCATTTAATCATAGGCTTAAAACCTAATTTAATTAACTTTTAATTAAATTGTTTTGGTATTATTATTCCAAATCTGATTCGATCCTTTCCTTTTTATTTTCTTTCCGGTAACCTTTATTTATATTTCTTACTTTCCTCGATAACCTTCCTAGAAGCCAAGTGAGGAATCTAACTGGGCTTATATAATTCAAGCTCCAATAAGCCTGGAATTAATTTAATCTCAGTGGAATTAATTCCAAGTTATTAACCAAATGTCATTCCACTAAAGACAATTACCTGAAGTCTTGAATTACTAAATATTATGAGAACACATGTTGATGTCCAATTGTGAACTCTATTATGAACCATATTATAGCCATCCTTACAATAAAGGATAAAATTACCATTTTTTCCTTATGTTGATTTTTCCTTCTAGATCTCCCATTTTACTCTTTATGTTAATTAACACACAAGATCTCATCTTGATGTTAAGACTTGATGGGTAGCTAGTGCATCAAACTACTAGTGTCAATTTAATCACCAATCTTCGTAAAACATCTAGAAGTGATGATATCACTATAAACTCTTTATTTAAGTAAATGTTCCCTGATACATGTTTTAACTAATAATTTCAACATGCAGACACTGGATTGATACTTTATAAAAATCCATTATGATCATATCAAAAATTATAATAAAATACATATGAGCTCACCACTCATCAAGATTGTGGTTCATAATAAACGAATGCTTAAGTGTATGTTTTAAGATTAAAGAAACTACCTACTTTATTCTTTAAAAACATACGTGATTCTAAATTCATTTATCATGATATAAAACTCATCATACCCTTGAAGTAAACTCCTTTACTTATATGGAGATAAATCACTTTCATCTAAACCATAATCAAGCCACTAACTTGATTATTCAACAATGAATTAATTAATTTAGCCCTAATAATATACAAGTTTCCCCATATATCTTTATGTATATGTATATTATATACAAAAGAATCTTGGTACCTTAAAACTAGTTGTATTATGCTTATACAAATAAAACCAAACTCTTTTGTTTTATTAATAACAAATATTTGCATTACAAAAATGTAAATATACTTGCTTTCTAGAGCACTATATTTACACAAACCCAACAAAATTAGGATCAAATATATGATAGACAACCTTTAAAACCAAGTCATGGATTTGCAAATTCTCCTTAGGAAATCTCCCCACTGAATGTGTCGATTTTTTTTCATTTTTTTTCTAACTTCTCTTGTACTCCTTTATTATTTTTGATAATAACAAAGGGGTAGAGTTTATATGATATTTTTTGCATATAATATGATATATTTCTAAATGAATATTTCTTAATGCTGCTTGAATATATTTGATTGAATATGATATTGAAAATTGTGAAAATCTGTGATATATAAATGATAGGTTCCTTTCTTAAGAGACAGGCTCCTGCTTATTATGACTGAACATCTAAAGGTTACATGTATCTTTCAAAATCATTTATTATCTCTTTGATTTTGAATAATATATCTATTATTGCTTGTCATCATCAAAAAGGGGAGATTGTAATAATTTTGATGATAACTATATAATATTTCAAATTTTAAATTAGATTTATCTCCTTGTAAAATTAACAGTCTAATTCTCAAAAAAGGAATTAAAATCATAAGAAATACGATTTCTTTCTTGCAGGAATCTCTTTTATAAACTTAATAGATTTATTTCCTTGTAAAATTAACATTCTAATTCTAAAAAAAGGAATTAAAATCATAAGAAATACGTTTTCTTTCTTATAGGAATCTTTTTATGAACTTACCTTATTAGAAATAGTTTATCTGAAAGGATCCTACTAATTATGAAGGTCATATATTAGCTCCGTGATTACTGGAAGATTTTGGGCAAAGATGACAACGAAGTTATTCGAGGTTAATAAATTGACTATTTAAGGAAGAGCAACAACACTTATGAAGCAAAATAAACATATTAAGACTATCAAAATATTTTGAGCAACATCTATACTCGTGAGAATCATATCATTACTATTGTGCTTTAGAAAGTGAAATCACTCTATCAAGAGATAAATAGTTATTTTGTTTTTCTGTGAGCTGTTTAGAAGCTTGTTATATACTTCGAGTGTGAAAGGTTGGAGAACCTTGAAAAATATGTACTTGTAAGCTTAGAGAGGCTCGTCAAATTTAATACTCGATTTTTATAGTGAAACACTCAAGTTGGATATTTGAAGACTAGATGTAGGCTTGGGTTGTAAGCCAAACCAGTATAAATCAACTGTGTCTTTCTTCTCTCTGTCTTTAACTTTTAAATTTCCACATTATATTGTATGTGTTTTGTTTTTAAGAGGCTCCTTCTGTTTTCAACTTGCAAGAGGTTCCTTTCAGTTTTAACAAGGGCATTCTATTTTTAAATTATTTTAATAGGATTTATCATTTAGTAGGCTCCTTTCATTTAAGTAGAGTCCTATCCTATAAAAGGCTCCTATTGGCTAACAAGCTCTTGTCGTTTGAAAAGGCTTATCATTTAAGAGGCTCCTACTTTTTTAACTAGGATTTGTTTATTATACGAATTGAAAGAACTTGCGAAAAATTTTTGTGCACACAATTCACCAAACTCTTGCATATGTTTGCTTTTATCAACCCCTACCTAAGTAGAGAGGCTATTTCTAATAGAAACATATGCAAATGTGACATGAAGATATTTAAAATACATATAAAAAATAAAAAGATGAAAAATAAATAAAATAAAAATAATTTTTTAATAAAGTAATAATAAAATTAAAAAAACAGCTGAAAAAAGTGACAAATTTTCATTAGGAGATGCAAGTCTAGAAGACAAAGTTTTAAGAAATTTGAAGGAAAAATATACATGATATGTCGCAAAGCTCTACTTATACCTAATATGGTGCAAAGTTTTACTCACCATTTCTTGAGTTGTGTGTGTCATCCTTATGCAGTGGCCATCCTTAGACTCGAAAATCTGGAGAGTTGGAGGCCAAGACGGTAATAGAAATAGAAAAAGGGTGAGAAAAGTGTAATATCCCATTATCGCATGTTAGGGGCTAAAACCCTAGAATAGAGTTCATGAGAGTTTATTGAGAAGTTAGAAAGTGCATTTCATACTCGTGCATAATATAGCATACACACACACGTGAATATTTATTTTTGCACATTAAAATGATTGTACATGCATTCATTAACATTTTTCGGGTATGACTAATTTATAAATGTGATTATATAGAGAATTTTGGTATATATGTGTTGAAAATTGATTTGGTGATAATATTTATTGATTTGGATTTTTGGTAAAATTTAGAAAATTTCCAAAATTTTGGAAATTTTTGGACTAGGAAAAATGCCAAGTAGCAAGATAATTGAAAAGTCGTAGTAGAAATAAGAGTCAAATGACAGCGAAAAATTTTATAAATGGTTTAGAGATTTGGAGACAAATGTTAAAAGACTTTAGTTAGTTTAAGAATTGATTTATTAAATTGGTTATTTAAGTGGTAAGTGTCATGACACTCACCAAGCATTTGCTACTTTGCTTTTCACGTTTTCTTTACCTAATTGAAAGACCATCTTATGGTCTTTCACCCTTCATTTTCGTTACTTATGCTCCCTTCTTCATTTTCTTCATTTTTTGGTCTTCATCTACGACACTCTCTTCTCATCAACATTGAACCTTGCTCTCATCCTTAACTTGCTACTTCCATTTTTTTTATCTTCATCATCTTACCACTAGAAAACCTAACCTACTCCTCCTCCATGTTGATGACCGTGAGATGCATGGAAAGCTAGGGTTCTTGGAAATTTTGAATAAATCAAGTAAGTAGCATGTTAATCTTTATGGGTAGTTGTAAATGAAATATTTATGATGAATGATTTGAGATTGAATGATCATGATCATGGAGTTACATATATTTTGTAACGTCGGTTTAAAAAATAAAGAGGTTTATGGTCCTTCTTTTTAGTCTATTAATGACTTTCTTGGGTTGGCTAAATTAAGGCATTTATAATGATCATTAGGAGATAGATTGAAAGTGTAAATGGAGTTTATTTTTATGCTAAATCGTGGATGAATAAATGAATATATTCATGGCTTGCTTTTTGTGCTTATAATGAGTAATAATTCATAAGTTGTTATAGAGATGTTTTTGAGGTAGAATGATCATTATAATAGTGTTTGGATGAGTGCAGAAAATTGACGGATGAATACATGTGTTTGTGTTCTATTTTGAGAATATGAAAACCATAAGTGATGAGTTGTTATGTAGATGTTATAAGTTGTAAATTAAGGGTATAATGAAAGTGAAATTTATGTTGACCAAGATGTTGAGATATGTTCTTAAAATGAGGAGAACTAGGATGATAGTTTAGAGGTAAAGTGAAGGCAATAATGGAGTTGAATGTGTATTGAGATTGATGAATGAACGAACATGTTTGATGTCCTATTCTTACATAACTTGTTTTGTGAATGTTTTGAATTGTAAATTGAGGTGAGAATGAAGAGGAAATGAAGAAGAAAAGATGATCTATGTACAAGATGTGTTATATGTAAAAGGTAGGACGTTAAAAAAAATCTGGAAAATTGGAAGATAATGGCTGGAATATGTTAGTTATAGTGTTTCCACTGTTTATACATCTTTATTTTAGCCATAGCTTGATCTATACATATCCAACTAGGATTATTTTAAGTTCAAATTAAAATAGAGACATATGGCTACAAAGTTCATGATGGAATCGAATTTTAATTCTGTCTTTAAGAGTTTCAAAATTTGATTTGAAGTTGAGTATTGGTTCAATTGCAGTTTGAGAACAATAGGTAGTATTTTATGTATAACTTGCTAAATACTGAACAAAATTATATTTGATTTCATTAGAAACTTAAGGTATATTGAAACATTATTTTAGAAGAATGTATTGCCTAAATACCTCATTTTCTATTTCAAAATTGCCATGCAAAATTGACCTGAAAGCCTGTCTTGAGAAAAAAATAGAAAGGCCATCATCGTGAATTATTATTCTTTTATGTGATGTTTGAAACAACAAACGTTGAGGTACTTTCCTATGATGCATTTAGACTTGAATGAACTTGAAAGGAACCTAGTTTGAGGTTGAATAAGTTGATAAAGTGTTGGATATGTATAGGTTGTAATTGAGGATATAACATGGTGAAATGATTGTTGAAATCAAGTGTATAAAATCTAGAAATTTAAGAGTGTTATAATAATAAAAGTTTTCTTAGAAATGCTAATATGACTGTAAGGAGATGAGTAATGTGTATCAAGTAATAATGGATGAGAGTTTAGATATTGTGTGATCTTATAATGTTAGAATAACATTGGTGAATGATTGATTGATGATATTATAATAATCAAGTGTATTGAGCCACGAACCTTAGTGCTTGATTAAATGATGAACTTAGAATAAGTTTATATTATTGAGGTGTAAATATAAGTCCAAATTAGACATATATGAGCTTTGAAGTATGGATGTGAATAAGATGTAAATAAAGGAAATACCCGAGATTGTCATTGAACATGCATTGTACATAATCCATATATACATATGTGCACAAATGAGTACTTATATAATTGTGCAAAGTTGTGATGTGTGTAAATGTGTATGTGTTGCCTAATATAGAAGGGCAAATAGAGCGACAACATCCAAACATTGCTGGGACTTTGAGGCAATAACTTTCTGGAGCAACCGGTTAATAACCTAGATGGTCTCACTTATTTAATTGTTGTTTTAAATTATGTATTGAATTATGTTGTGAATTTGATTGTGTTGATTCTAGACATTGAATGTCCGAGGCGTTTAATGCATGAATGAGAAATTGGAAGTGCTCTTTGTATGTAAATCTGACGAAATAAGTGTTGCTCAACATTATTGTTGAATGCCAGACCAAAGTTCAATGATAAATGTATTCTGAATGTGAAACTAAAATCTGATGATTGTTGAAAATATGTAAATGTGATGCATTTCATTATATGAATGCATGAAAGATAAAGGTAGTTATGACTGAAGTCGCCAGTAAATAGAGCTTAAAGCTTAGAATGTGATAAGAGCCTCTGGCTCAGTTGCTATTATACCCAGTATCTACTAAGAGATATGGGACATTATCTGATACAAGCTTGGTATCTACGAGGGATATGGGCTAGTAAAAATGCACTCGGTCAGAACAAAGTAAAAAAATGAAAGTGAGTCTCATGTGCATTGCATTTGTAATTGATATGTGTATTTTAAATGATTTAAATGATCAGTTTGACTGCTCTTAATGTGATACGTGATGCTATGCTATAAATGAAATGATAGAAATTATATGTTTACATGCGTTGATATGTTGTATGAATTGAGTGAATCATCGAGGATGGTTACCTCATTGAGTTTGCAAAACTCATCAAAATTGCAACGTTGACATTTCAGGACCGAGAGAGGATACTAGTGACAGAGAGACCCTATAAGAAGCATAGTTCTTGTACTTTTGGAAAGAAGAAATGACTCAAAGGTCGGTTAGCAGAGATTGAAGGATTAGATAAAATTTTTGTATAATTCCTTATGTGTATAGCATGTTTTGTATTTAGTTTTGATAATGTACATATGGGGATGAAATATGAAATGCTACAGTGTAAATGTTCGGTTTTTATAAAATGAAATGAGGAATTCAGTTTTTAAAATATTGTGATATTTACGTATTAATGATGATGCCATGATTAAGTTAGTGATGTGAGTGCTCTAGCATGCCACCGTTGAGGGGTTCATATTCAGATATTACTCAGGATGTCTGATACGTGTCCTACAAGAGTGGTGTTATAAGAAGCCTAATACAAGTGATTGAAATTCTTGTCTTGACATACAACACTAGGGGCAAAAAGCCAAGAAGAGGAAGGGGGATTCCCATCTCCCAATATAGATTATATAAAACTCAAGTGCATGAACAAGATCTAGATATACAAAAGAACAAGGGAAAAGGGAGATAGAGAGAGAGGTATGTTGTTAGTAAAGCAAGCTCAGAAAAAGCAAGACAACTTCATGACCTCAAAAATTGAAAAAATCCATCTAAGTCCAATACTGAAATGAAATGTATCGCGAGATAGTAAAAGAAAATTTGAAATGAGGCTACCTTTAGACAGATCTCTTTAGTTCTCATCCCTGATATAGATACTAGAAGCTTTCCACCTTTATCCTAACCTAGAACAAACTCAAACACTAATAAATTTAGTCTTAAGACTCTCAAACCAAAATGCCAAGCAACACTAAAAAAACATATTGACAGGCATTAATTACAAAGCAAAAATTAAGCATCCACTCAAATACCCGTCCTTCTCCATGCAATCAACACACAAACACGAATCTAATACAAAACATCCAACCAAACAAAAATCAGAATAGAAACTGACACAAACAACACATATCAAGCAACATAAAGAAATCAAAAAAGAGAAACTAAAAATAGTACCAAAAGTTAAGAGCAAAAGAACATAAGATCTAAGAAGAGAGCAGATATATATATATAAAAGAGACCGTCTCCATCCTTGTTGAAGTTTCAAATCCCTAATTAAATAAACAGGCTAAAGCAACTCCACATTCACATAGCTATAAATGTCAACTTACTATACACCATCCTTTGTTTCTGTGACTCCTCTTATCTAGTTTGTCGATAATGATGGAGTTGTTCTATCAAAAACTCTTCCATTATAGCCTAAGTGCTTTTTATCTCAACTCACCCCTCACCTACATTCCCTTTAGGTTCCTCTAAGCTCCATACCAAAAGCACAACCTTTCAGGTTAGGGACCAATAATCTCGTCGCCTGTGACATGGGTTCTGATGGAGAGGCCAATTTTATTTTTACCCCTTTTCCTCTTACCCTTTGGCTGACATTCCAAAAACAAAAAGCTCTAATTCTCTTAACCCATACATAACTTAATACTTCCACCGAATCTGCATCAACCCACTTAAACTTTGCAACAACAAAAGGAAGGACAAGCCTTTGATCTATTAATAAAGGACATAAATCGAACAACGAAAACGCAATCCTAAAGAATAAAAGAAACCACATTCACATGGATCACAAACTTAAAAAGAAGATCTAAATAGAAAAAGAGTGACCACAAAATTAAGAAAAGAAAAATCGAGCTATCTTGAAAGGCTAAGAACATCTGACTTATAGTCGGAGAACATAACCATTTTGGGAAGAAAACTTGAACAAATCAAAGCAGCATACAAGATGACATATCTAGAAGTTATTCAAATCAACATAACATAACAACATCAAAAACATCGATCTCTTAAAACAAATAAAGAAAACGTATCTGGAGAGAGGAGGTGAGAGAAGGTTTGAGATTGTGAGACTAACAACCAAATTTGACAGATCTAACAACTGCAAATGTTTTCTTCATCATAAATGTTTCAAACCTTCCCTTCTCTTCTTTTTCACTGCCACTCTCAAAACCTAAAAACTCTTGCTCATTAAGAACAATGAAATTGGTAAATTATATTATGCCTAACATGTCAAGTTTGATGAGTCTTTATTCCCCTTTCATCAAGTTTCAAGAACAAATTCTTCTTTCTCGGTCCAACATGATCATGCCATCTTCCCTTAGCTTCAAGTTTGACATTAGTTCCCAACACCCTCATCTCTTAATTTGGGTAGTTATTTTTCTTCCAAAACAAGCAGGGCCTCTCTCAACTGGTACAGTTCAATGCTAACTTGATTTGTAGACATGTTTTAGAACATGTATATCACAAAGCCCATTCAAGTCTACTGAATTAGCAAGATGTTTATGTCGTCAATGCATACTTACATATCTCCTTTCATTAAGTTTTGGAAGAGCCAAAAGGCTTTAACTTGACATGTAACTAAGTACCACCAATGCTACTATCTGGTAGATTGATAAAAAACCTTTATGTCTCATTTGGTAAATACTAATACAGGAATAGAAATATAAAAGAGAATAAAAATGGAAAGTCAAAATTGGAATAAGAATATAATTATAGATTATGTGTATTTGATATACAATTAAACAAAGTTAATATTTATGCTAGTATTTGATATCAAATATTAGGAATGATGATGAGATTTTTTTACTTGTATTAGTTATTATATAAGTTATCTTGTGAATAAATAATTAAATATTTTATTTAAATAATTAATAAAAATTTCAATGATTTATAAATTATTAACTTTAAATAATTATTAACGATCTTTCTGATAAAAATAAGAGTATTAATGTAATAAAATAAAATAATTGTTAAAGCAATTAATATAAAAGATAAATTTGATGATAATATTATGATAAGACACAAGATCTTGATAATATTTTGATAATAACTTGATAATATCTTCATAAGATCTCTTACTTCTAATTCTTGACATCAGGATTATTTATAATTCATTCTATCATTCTTTGTTTTATTCATTCCTAGTAACCAAACAAGTAGAAGTTAAGGACTAAATGTTACACTCTCATTCCTATCTCCTTTTGTTACTGGTTCCTAAACAAGCTATTAAGGGTACATTTGGTAACTAGGAATGAAAATGTGAGAATGAATATGTAACTCATATTTTGTAATTTTTGCTTGTTTGGTTATTAGTAATGGATAAGATAAAGATTGACAAAGAATGCATTTTAAATAATTTTAAATTTTTATTCCCAAAGTGCAGGTATAACCTAGAATCAGATATTAGGAATAACATATAAACAATCGTAGGCAAACATAACTTCTTTTTCTTCTATTTTTCTTTGTGTTTCATCTCAACTGAAACTCTCTATTTGATAATTTAACATTGATTAATTTATTTAGGCAACATATCATTTTGATTTATTTTTATTAGGATATTATTATCATGCACATTACTTATTTAATTTATTTAATAATTATTTAATTTATTTCAGTGATTTTATATCATAAAATAAGTTCATTATGGTTTTTTAACTTTATTCTTATAATAAAAATCATACACAATTATTTAAAAATTAATAATTTATTGAATCACTAAAAATAACTTTAATTATCTATTTATTAAATAAAAAATTTTATTTAATTAATAATAATACAAAATATTCTAATTAATTATTTACAAAATCAATCACATAACAATCAAACATAAGTAAAAATTGTTATTACTATTCTTAATATTTGATGCTAAATACTGGTATAACTATTAACTTTTATAATCTCATTTCTAGTGCTTGCATATTAAACACGTATAATAAGTAATTCCATTCTTATTCCAATTCACACTTTTCATTCCTATTCTCTTTTTTCTTTATTCCGATTCTTTCATTATTAGTTGCCAAACGAGATAGGGTTTCTTTTATTAGACAAGATCTAGCAAATGTTTCAAATATCAGTTATTTTTTGTCATTGGAGCCTAAACTATGGACTTTAAAAAATAATGTTTTTATTATAAAAAGAATTAGGCCTAAATTATACGGCGATACGAATCTTGGTCTCTGGTCTTTCTTTGTGTACAAATAGAGATGCTAAAGATTTTATTTGTATCTAATAATAGCAAAGGGTTGTTTAGAGTGAAGAGATCTCTTCTTTAACCGACACAAGTGTCTGCATAAAATTTGAGAGGAATAGAAGCCTTACATAAAGATAACAGTCTTGTTTGATAGCCAAGGATGACTTGCTTATTACTTACATACAAGAGAAAGGAGAGAATATATCTCATGTCTAGTTGCTAGGTAGTCACCTTGGCAAATTTCACAGCATTTTCTCTCTTATGCTTGGCCTTCTCTTCTTCCATCTGGACCTATGGTTTCTTACAAGAAGAATATATTAATGTGAGCATGCCATGAAAGTGATAAATGTGTGTATACTACACATTATACCTTCTCAAGATACTGCAAAGAAACAAAATCAAAAAGCCCACATGCGAATGTTAGTAAATCTTTTTCTTTTCCTATTTTTACAATAGATTTTCCTTGTAAATGGACATAGTCTCTTGTCATCATGTTTTCTTAGTCCATGTATGGCATCTTGTCTGACGAAAATAAAATGTTGTTGGTTACACAAAATTCAGATTAATGCTAAGTTTTACTTTATCTCGATGGATCCTAGGAGAACTAGCTGAAATATAAACCTAGTAGTAGCATGCATCTCATACAAAACGTTTACGTAAAGACACATGCATATAAAACCATATATATATGTACAGCAACGAAAAGCTTAATGGAACTCAATATCTCCAACCATTGCCTCTTCTCCACCGAAGATCTTCTTATCTCTGAGAAGTCTAAATCTTCTAGCCTCTTCCTTTGCATGCTCGATGGTGTTGCTTGTGTTAGGTGAGGCTAAGGACCCAAACAACGTTTATATCCGTTTTTCCCTACCTACTTGGTCTCTGCGAATCAGAGAGAAGAAGGATCGAGTATATGGGTGACAAAATTTGCGTGTGTTAAGGGTTTAATAATTAAATGGACCATACCTTTACAGTGGAGGATTAGGTAATTATCTTACAATCTCCCACTTGGTCCATTTAACTTAACACCACACGAAAGCAAGTATATGAATCATAGCGATAGGTCCTCTTATAGTGAGTATTATCTTCCATATATCACAGATACAAAATTTCTCATTCCTAGTCCTTCAACTTAATGAATAAACCATATGTTTATTCTATGTCCGAAATTAAATGACATTTCTCAGAACCAATCAAATATGTGTGCACAAAATTTATGAGAAAATATCAAACTGAATAAGAGTTCCATTGGATCAATAAATGTACAACAAAATCACATTATAGAACCAAGTCCCATTTGCACTACGTGATCCTTAAACTACTTAGTTGGCATGTCTTTAGTTAAAGAATCCGCAATCATCAAATTAGTGTTAATGTGCTCTATGAAACTTTCCTTTCCTTAACACGTTCTCGTATAGCTAAATATTTAATGTCAATATGCTTACTTCGACTTCCACTCTTGTTATTTTTAGTCATAAAGACTGCAACGAAGTTGTCACAATACAGCTTTAATGGCTTAGAAATTGAATCAACAATTCTAAGCCCAGATATGAAACTCTTTAACCATACACCATGCGAGGTGGCCTCAAGACATGATACGAACTCAACTTCCATAGTGGAAGTAGCAATTAGGGTCTGCTTTGCACTTCTCCAAGATACAGCTCCACTAGCTAGCATGAAAATATAACAAGATGTTGATTTCCTTGAATCAATTCAGTCAGTAAAGTTTGAATTGAAGTATCCAACTACTTCCAAGTTCTCAGTTCGTCTATACAAAAGCATGTAATCCTTTGTGCCTTGAAGATATCTTATAGCCTTCTTTGTAGCTTTCCAATGGTCAATAATTGGATTACTCTGATATCTACCTAACATTCCAACAGCATATGCAATGTCAGGTCGGGTGCAGACCTAAGCATACATAAGGCTTCCTACAGTATGTTCCCGCTCAAAGTCATTCTTCGGGTGTTGAATCAAATTGAATCTATCACCCTTGACTATGGGTGCTACACTTGGCACGTAATCTTTCATCCGAAATCTCTCTAAAACTTTGTTGATATAGATCTCTTTAGACAAACCCAAAATGCCTCGAGATCTTTCTCTATGGATCATAATGCCAACGACATAAGATGCCTCACCCATATCTTTCGTATCAAAATTCTTTGAGAGAAATTGTTTCACTTCATATAGCAAACCCTTATCATTAGTCTCAAGCAAAATGTCATCTATATATAACACAAGAAAACAAGTCTTATTCTCACTAACCTTCTGATATAACCACTGATCCGTTATATTCTCTTCAAAGCAGAATGAAGTGATAACCTCATGAAATTTTATATACCACTTTCGGGAGGCTTGTTTTAACCCATATATGGATTTATTAAGATTACAAACTAAATGCTCACCATCATTAGAGGAGAATCCTTCAAGTTGTTTCATGTAAACCTCTTCATCTAGTTCACCATTAAGGAGCGTCATTTTCACATTCATTTTATGTAACTCAAGATCAAAATGAGCTACTAATGTCATGATTACACGAAGAGAATCTTTCTTAGATATAGGAGAAAATTTTTCCGTGTAGTCGATTCCTTCCCTTTGAGTGAACCCTTTGGTAATAAGTCTTGCTTTATGTCTCTCAATGTTGCCTCGTGAGTCTTTCTTTATCTTAAATACCCATCTACATCCAATGGTTTTTATACCATTTGACAACTCAACGAGATCCCATACTCGATTAGATGCCATAGAATCCATCTCATCCTTCATAGCATTGTACCACAAGTCCGATTCCTTAGAACTCATGGCCTGTGAGAACATTTCAGGATCATTTTCGACTCCAACGTTGTAATCTGACTCTTGTTAGATAAACTATATAATTACTAGGTATTGCTGAACTTCTAACCATATTGGATCTCCTCAATGTTGTATTATCATCCTCACGAGGAACTTGTTGCTCAACCTGTTGTTCAACTGGTTACTCAACAACAACTGGTTGCTCAACAATGTCTGGTTATTCCTCATTTACAACTTGATTTACTGGATTAGTATTAACAACTTGTGGAACTTCAGTAACTGGTTGTCCTACACCCGTTTGAACTTGAGGGGTGTGAATGACAATCAATCTATCACTTGAACCAGAGGGTTGAGCTTCATAATGGCCCCTTTTAGAAACTATATCTAGAAAATGACCACTCCCACTAATCAAGTCATTCTCAAAAAATTTTGCATTTCTTGATTCCACAATTCTAGTACTATAAAATGGACAATAGAATCTATACTCCTTAGACCTTTCAGCATATTCAATGAAATACCCACTAATGGTCCTTAAGTCTAGCTTCTTCTCCTGTAGGTTGTAAATTCTCACTTCAGATGGGCATCCCCAAATGCGTATATGCCTCAGACTAGGTTTCTAACCCTTAAATAACTCAAAAGATGTCTTTGAGACTGCCTTGGTTAGAACCCGATTTAATATATACATAGTTGTCTTTAGTGCTTCAGTCCACAGGAATTGAGGAAGTTTTGTGTTACTCCTCATACTTCTGACCATGTCCGTTAAGGTTTGGTTTCTTAGTTCTGCCTTACCATTTTGATTCGGAGAACTAGGCATGGTGTACTAGGGAACAATCTTATGTTCCTGAAGAAACTTCGCAAAAGGACCAAGTGCTTGTCCACTTTTATTGTATCTACCATATTACTCTCCACCTCTATCTGACCTCATGATTTTAATCAGCTTTTCACATTGATTCTCCACTTGGCATCCAAAGCTTCATCCTTAGAACGAAGAAAGTAGAGATACTGTTGGATCACGTACAGTCTGAGTATTCACAATACACTGCGGAAAAACCATACAACAGCATGATGTATAACCGAAAATACTAAGGATGTACGAAAATACCTTGTTTTCGTGAATAGGTTGCTTCTTTTTCGGATTCCAAGACACTGTAAACGCGAATGCCCTCTACCGGTATCCACACGAGCATGTACGATCCGGGCTGCGGCTATGGTGTGCTAGCACGTCCTGAAACGCTTTCCGAACACCGCTCTGATTTTCCTCTTGGATGGCGGCTAGGGTTTCCTGAAAATAGTGTCACTACCACCTAATGAGACCTAAGCTTCTCTACTTATAGAGAAACCCTAATCCCATTTAGGCCCCAATA
>JANIJH010000007.1:12521732-12535554 GCA_024520975.1 Erythroxylum areolatum | reverse complement strand
GGTCATGATTTAAATAGGATCAAATAGATTGAGATATTGGTTGAGGATGGATTTTGTCCAAATGAGGAATTGTAGTGTTTGTATGGGAATGACGAAAGGAATGAATAAGAAAGAAAGAAAAGGAAGAAAAGAAAAGAAAATTTTATACCGGATTTAGAATGTCTTAAGGTTTCCAACGCAATGAGTTTTTATAAATATATGTTTTCGGATCTGCTTTCGTTTGTCTCAGTGTTTGATTTGCTTCAATTCGATCGTTTTTATATTCGCTCCCGATTTGTGATTCAATTCGCATCCGATTTGATTTCGCTTTATGTTTCATTTCTTTGCTTTGGTTCGATTGATAGCCAATTTGTTTTGCCTCAATTCACTTTTGCTTACTCTCGTTTTGCGATTGGTTTCCGCATTTTCATATTCGATCGTTCTTTGTTTTCCGGTTGGGATCCGGTTCCGAGATCGGGTCCCAACAAAATTAACCACTGGTTTCAATCTGTAGCAGCAACCAATGGCATATCTTTTGATTCCTATTTTAAACATGAGATTGACTCGTAAGTAGTATTCATTTCTCGTTGAAAAAAATCAACATTAGAATTTCTAATTAGAGGAGCAAAAACTTATCTCTAGCTTGTAGAGTGCAATTTATTTCTTCTATTCTCACTTCTCTAAATGTATTATGGACCACTCACATAGCCTTTCCAATTTCTATTTCTAAGCATATAGATAGAATTTTCAAAAACTTATTATAGATAGGTTTTAAGTCCTCTAAAGGAAAAGTTAGAATTAAATGGGCTGAGATTTGCACTCCAAGGAATGAAGGGGTCTCAACCTTATCCCTCTAAGAACTTTGAGTTCAATCATGATGACTAAGAGGTTATGCAACGATAGACAATTTTTATTATCCAAATGGATACTTGGACACTATATCAAGAATAATAGCATTTGGAGCTACAACCACTTTTCTGATATCTCATGGCTTATGAAAACCATACTAAAATCAAGGGAAAAGGTTAGATTGGAAATAATCAATCTTGTTAGCAATGGAAGGAACACTAAGTTCTAGCACAAAAATTGGTTCCTTGTTAGACCCATTTAGAATCATGTCTCCATGCATATGTTGAAAGCAATGGTTTATAAAGACATTTCAGTAGCTATAGCACTCACCAATAGAAAATTGTTTGATGATTACCCTATTTTAGATCATAAGAGAAATCATCCACTCTTACCTTGATGAAGATAAAGACTCTATAATTTAGAAACATACTAGTTCTAGAAACTTCACAAGCCAACTTTGTAGAAGATTATGAAGAAGCAATTGATACCTCATTACTTATACCAAAGTAGTATGGCATAAACATCTTAACCCTCGAGCATCCATAATCCTAAAGATGGTCATAAAATGTAATCTTCCCACAATTGATAGGATTTCTAAATACTTACAAATTCCCAGCTAGTGCATTATGTGTAAGAAGGCTAAAGAAAACATACAACATCTTTTATTCAAATGTGACTCCATTAACAATAGTTGGAATTACTTACTTCACTTATGCCATATTTCCAATGTCTAAAACAACTGGAATGGAATAGTTGAGTGATATTCTATTGTCAAGCATGAAAGCAGCATTATAAGTTGGTGTTTGGTATTATATTATCATTTATAGTAATAGCAGTATTAAAGCAATAGGAAGATTTTTCATGATGTAGAACAAAACAGGGAGATAATTAAAAGGAGCTCATGCAAGGAATTATACTTCATGTTTGCCTTTTCAAAGACAAATTTGAGGATATGAACTACTTCAATAACACTTGGAAGATGTAATTTAACTCACTATTTTGAAAAGCTAAATCTCATTATATGATTCAACTTCATTATTCATTTTGACAACTCTAACTAAGGGAGTATGTTTAACTTATTGTTGCAATTCTGTTATACTTTTGCATGTCTTGAAGGTTTCATACAATTCAATTTCTTAAAAAAAAACATAGGAACAATAAGATGTCGAGAGGGGTACTAACATAGGGTCATTATTAACTTATGTTTGACCAAATTTCTAGTGTTTTATTATAAAACAAGAAAAAAGAGAAAAGTATAAGAGAAGAGATGTCAGAGAGGAACAAAAATGAGAACAACAAGATTTAGGCTACAAGATATCACTTTTTATCTTGTTTTCTTATTTTTTTTTCTTTGTTTTGTCATAAACTAATTGGTATATGGATTAAAATATGATGAAACCTAAAATTTATATTTTGAATTCATTTCTTTGGTTTAATGAAGTATTCTAGTCTTTTTAGAATTATTCAAGTTTATATATTATGTTGGATTAAAGGAACGAGAGTTAAAGATTCAATAATTAGATATATAAATTAAGATCAATACATAATTTTTATGTTTAGATAATAACATAAATAATAATGTTGGTTACTTAAGAAAGAACTAAGGTATCATTTTCTTGTAATAGTTTTGTATATTGGTTGAATCCTTTTTGGTTCATTAATTCAAGCTCTCTAGGGCTAGATTTGAGTCTTCTATCTCTCGTATTCTTAGTACCTCCTCCTCCTTATCTCTCTCCTGAATAAGCATTAAAATTCACTTTTCGTTAGTTGTTTTGGATATTTTATTCTCATAGTAGAAGAATCCATGTAGTGATTAAAACCCTAGCGACAGCCGAACTCATAGACAAAATCTCTCTCTTTTTTCTCTTTCTTAAATACAATATTCATATGTACTTATTGATTGCTCTTGTCTTCATCTTTAGTGTTCTTGTTTTGAGAGTTTGAAAACGTTTTTAGAGTCTTTCCTCAAAGGGTACTCATATGTTTTATGATTCTTGGCTTAGATTTTTCTCAGTTGCTCCAAAGTTTCATCTTTTCTTATATTGATGTACTGGGTTGATGACATATTTTTGTTTTTGTTTATTGTCATCATTGCAATTCCCTTATTTTTGTTTGCTAATGATCTTGTGCTCATAATCACTATTTCCATTAGAAACTACAAACTAGAGTTATTAAATTTAGTTACTAGTTCATATCCATCTTTTTTCTTTTCTGAGTAGTATCCTTCATTAACATTTTGCATCTGAAGCTTTCCTTTTGTTGAAATTTTGTTTTCTCCTTTATATTCTTCAAACCAAATAAGTGTTTGGTGTCATCATTACTTGTCCAAATAACATATGCTTATAGAAGTTTCTTCATCTGACTTTTGGAAAACCATGTGCCTTAACTTTCTTCTTTTGCAAATTTGGGGTAAGCCCCACAATAGAGGTGCTAATTATGATGAGAATATATAGAGCTATTGTTTGGCTTCTTAAACAGATCAGATTAGTTTGGTTGTTTCCTTCTCTAGTTGTAAGTGTCAATAAATAACTAAAGATAAGAAAATAGTAAAAGAAGATTTTCTGTCGAGAGAATCTGCGTTTACTGTTGAAAAATAGTAAAAGTAGACTTAGAACCTGCTTTTACTTTTGGGTTATCTACATATGTGGCCTACAGATAAGTGACTTACTTAATTGAAATTGCTTCACTACTTACATCACTCTTCAATAATTACATCCACTAAGGAGCTATCATATTTTTCTTTTGAAGTGGAAGGACAGTTGGTACATTGATGAGATGAATATTGCTGGAGTTGTTAACAAATGGATTGCTTCCAATCTTCTGATAATATGTTGAATAATCCAGATATGGTTGAGAAATTTTCTTCGATTTGTTTGATTAATTGGAAGGAATCAGTAGATATAGGTGTACGATAAGCTAATGTCATCAAAATATTTGGTCCTCTGTAATTGAGTTTAATCAATGACTCTGGAGTAATCTTTAAACATTGCTAATAAAACACTTTCAATGCAATAGAGGTTAAACTGATTGATGAGATCCCAGTTGAATTCATGTTTTGGTGGTTCGTCGATGGGTGGATACATACCATTGCTGATTCCTACCTGTACATAAGCTATTCAAGATAGCTGCATGTTTGAGTCTTTGAAATTGTCTTCTTTTTTAAAGATTGGATAACTGCTGAAAACCTTGATAAAGATTTTTCTTTCTTTTACAAATCTTTCTTTGTAGTTTTTAACTGCAAGAGGGAATTCAACTGGAAACTCGACAAGACTGCTTAAATTGATTAAATTAATATTATCTACTAAACCACTTTAGAAAAAGAGATAGATAGTGAGTGCATTTATTTTTGGAAACATGATAGCTTTGGGTCCATATAGTCCTTAGTTTTAGGGGTAGTACTGAAAACCTTTTGTTCCTCCTCCCATTCATTGAGTGCTTGAAAAAAAATCATAAAAAATTTCAAGAGTAATTCTTTTCATTTTGTCCTTTAATGCTCTTGTAGGTACAACATTGAAGTCTTTCCATTTTAATATGTTTTCCCAATGTTTTCATTTTTGAATCTTATTGCTAATTTTCTAAGGCTTGTTGAGATTAAGATTTTAATGTAGGATTTTTTTAATTTAGCTAAGGCTTTTTCTGCTTTTGAACAGTTTGAATAACTTCAATGAATGATTGAAGATTTTCCAATAATATGGATAGAAGCCTTATGCCATTCATCATATATTCCTACCATTGGTCCATTAAAAATAATATAGACTTCTGTATAATCTTCTTATTTTTGAGACATGGATGGTTCAGATTTGGGTAATGGATGAATACATTCAGCTGAAATGTTTGAAGGAGTAGGGGATAAATGTGTTTGAGTAATTTGTTTAGGGGTAATTTGTTGGATGACAATGATGTTTTGTTTTTCAAGAAGATTAACGGTTGATCTTAACTGGTTAATCTCGTTTGTTACTGACCCTACTTGTTTTTAACGATCCAATAATTATGCTTCCTTTTTGGTGAGTGAATATTTGACGCTTAGGATTGCTGCTTCCATTCTCTAGTTAAGATATCTGCAAGACTGCTAGCTGAAGATTTTATAAAATGTATTTGAAAATTATATTGATTTAACTCTAATTGTTGTCTAATTAAGCATCCTTGGTTATAATTTTTTAATATTATATTTAGTAAATCCACATAAATATTTAGAATCTGTCTGAATATGAAATTCGATAGGTAATAAATCAACTTTCCATTTTCTTAATGTTTTAATACATGCCATTGTTTCCTTTTCAAGGATAGGATATTTCCTTTCAATGGGATTAAAAGTCCCATTGACATATTTACATAAGAGATAATTCCTTGACTTAGGTGGTTGTGCCAGAAGCCGTACTTGCATCAATTTGTACTAGTAGTGTATCTTTATCATTGTAATTATATAATGTTGGTAAATTCTTGCAAAGAGTTTTTAATATGTGTACCGTTGCTGTGTCTTCCTTTGTCCATATCCATTGGGTTTTTGTACTGCATTTAAGTTGTAACTTTTTTCTTTCTTTAGCTAAATCTTTAAGAAATCCTTGATGAGAGATATAGTTTAGTAATCTAAGGAATTTTTGAACTCCAGTTATGTTTTTAAAAGTGTTAGAAAAATGGTGTAATTTTTCAAGGATGTTAGGTTATAATTTTAAGAATCCATTATGAAATTCTATATACAAATATTCGATATTTTGTTGTGCTAATTTAATTTTCTTTTTGCTTAAAATTATCCTTTGTGTTGACATCTGGTGAAAACCTCTTTTATCTTTTTTAAATGATCTTCCTTATCTTTATTTGAAAATATAATAATGTCATCAATATAGACTAAGGTAAATTCTTATAATCCTTCTAACTTGTTATCCATAAATCTTTGATAAATACCAGGGGCTTGTTTTAATACAAAAGGTAATACATTCCATTGGTAATGTTTTTATTGTAGACATGTAAAGGCTATTAATGATTTTGTATTTTCATGTAGTCTTAATTTCCAATAACCTAATTTTGCATCAAGTGTAGTAAACCACTGATGTCCCTTAATCTAGTTATAATATAGTCTTTTCTAGGTAATTTATATACATCACCTATAGTAGCTTTAATTAATTCTTTGTAATTAATTACCATTCTTCTTTTTCGATCCTTTTGTTTAGAATGATTATTTACATAGAAAGATGGGGTTGAATGTTTACTAGTGCTTTGTGCTATTAATTGTTTTTTTTATAATTTGGAACATTCATTAATAAATTCTTGTACATCTTGCTGTGTATATGGAATATTATTCTTTATATTAATTTCCTGTGTGGGGTTCTTTAGTGTTATTTCAACCAATTGATTATTAGTATTCTTTTTAGGATTTAAAGGGTTTTCATTACAAACTTGTTTTATTAAGGTTTCTATTTCTGTCTATAAAGTAAGGTTATTAAGAAGATAAAAAAGTAATTGATTTAAATATTTTGTTTGTTCCTTTTTAACTGTCAATTACTGCATGTTAGTATTTCGCAGAAACCTACTTCTTATTATTGCTTCAAATTTTAGACCATCCAATTTTGATTTGCTTGTAGTCATATGTACTTGTGATTTTCATATCTATTTATTGTGATGCCCATTTTGGACTATCTAATTTTGATTTGCTTGTGTTTATGTGTACTTCTAATTTTCGTATCTATTTATTATGGTGCCCATTTTTGGATTTAATATCAATCTTCCTTACCTTGCTTAAGTAATATTAAATTCGTTTAGGGAATTATTAAGCTTCTCTTCTATAACTAGTGTTGGGCATTAGAATAGGAATGGTTACTTTGAAATTGGATTATAAAACAAGGGCTAGTTCTTCTGCCAGTCCCTCGATGAGTTTATTGGCAAATTACAGATAAGTTCATAAAACATCAAGACACTTACAGGAAAGTCTTTGAAATTAGTGGGGATTTTAGATAAATATAAAATTCATATGGCGTGCATCTAGGAGAAAAAGTGGATAGGGGTTAAAGCTTCGTGACGACAAAATGGGTAGGTATCTTGGTTATTAAGGGACTCATAATTCATGTTGTGGGGGTAAAGACAATTAATGATAAGATTATATCCTTAAAGACTGTGGTGAAAGGTATTGTTTTCAATGTGGTATATGCTTGCAACCTTAAACCATTATTTATGGACTCATAGGAGTTTCAAGTATGGTGATAGGAATGATGGTGCAACTATTTTATTGGATGTCATAGTAGTGTTTAAGTTAGTGATAACTAACTTTTTTTAAAGAAAAAACAGGAGCACTTGGTGACTTTACTAGCAAAACTGCAAAAAGTCAAATTGACTACTTTCTCATAAGGCTAAGTAATCGACCTTGTTGCAAGGGTTGTAAGGTGAGAGCCAATGCTTTCTTGTTAATTAAGCATAGATTATTAGTTATGAATTTTATAATTGAGGGTTGTAAGAAGAAGAGAAGTACTAAGAAGTGTAGCAGAGTCAGAAGTAAGAAGTGTAGCAGAGTCAGATGTTGGAATCTAAAAGGGGATACGGTGGAACTTATGGATAGTATATGGAGAAGAAAGGAAATTGGAATGAGATGTTAACTATATGCGGGAGAGAGTAGCAACTCGTTTAAGGAATACAACTAAAAAGATCTTGGGCATTTCTAAAGGGATTAAGGATAGTAAGATGGAGTATTGGTGATATAATAAAGATGTACAATAAAAGGTTAAGATCAAGAAGGGTGTCAATAAAACCTTATTGAATAGCACCACAGAGGTTGAGAGTAGTTAATAGAGAAAGTTACAAACTAGTAAAGAAAGAGGAAAAGAAGATAATTTTAGAATAAAAAACCAGATCTTAGAGAAATTATACCAATGATTGGAAACTAAAGATGGAGAAAAGGATATATTTAAGTTGGTGAGAGATAGGGAGCAGAAAGTGAGAGGCTTAGATCAAGTTTGTTGCATAAAAGATGAAACATGGTGGGTGTTTATGGCTAAAATTAACATCATAAGAAGATGACAAAGATATTTCTATAGCATTTTTAATGAAGACATAGGGGACAAAATCTCTTTAGGTGATCTTATCACGTCCGAGAGGTATCGTAACTTTACTTGCTATCAGTAGATTATAATGGAAAAAATTAGAAAAGCTTTGAGGGAGATGAAAAGTGGAAGGGAAATATAACCTAATAAGATACCTATAAAGGTATGAAATAGTCTAGGCCAAGAGAGTCTTACTTGGCTAACCAAGTTTTTTGATATGATCCTTAAGTCCATATAAAAGTCAGATGAGTAGAGACTTAGTAAACTAATTCCTGTATACAATACTAAAGAGGACATCCAAAGTTGTAACAGTTGTAAAGGTATCAAACTACTTAGTAGCACCATCAAGTTATGGGAGAAGATGATTAAGAAGAGAGTGAGAAAGGAGGTACCTATCTCAGAGAACCAGGTTTGGTTCATGGTAGGAAGGTCCATAAAAAAACTCTACATATCCTTAAATGATTAATGAAATATTATAGGGAAAGTCAGTGTAACCTACACATATTTTTTATTGACTTAAAGAAGGCATGTGATAAGTACCTAGGGAAATCATGTGGAAGTGTTAAGAAGTTAAGGATATGTACGAAGGTGTAAAGACTAGAGCAAGTGAAGATACAGAGCACCAATATTAGGCTACACCAAGGCTCTTCATTGAGCCCCTTTTTGTTTATAATTATGATGGATGAGCTCACTAAGAATATTCAAGAGGATGTGCCTTGGTGTATGCTATTTCCTGATAACATTGTTTTAAAGGATGAGACAAAAAAGGGTGTCAATGTCAAGCTAGATCTTTAAAGGGATATATTAGAGTTGAAACGCTTTAAATTGAGCAAGAATAAGACTAAGTACTTAGAGTGTAACTTTTCGAGCCATAGAGTGACTTCCAATATAGAGGTAAAGATTGATTAAGAAGTTATACCAAAAAAAGTGTGCTTTAAGTATCTAGGATCTATCATCCAAAGCAATAGAAAGATCGATTAAGACATAGTTCAACTATCATATTATGGTGGTTTAAATGGAGAATTGCATTAGGATTCTTATGCAAAAAGAACAAACTACTTAAGCTTAAAAGTAAATTCTATCGTTTGGCGATTAGGTCAGCCATGCTCTATGGAGAGGATTGTTGCCTATCAAGCAGGTGCATATTTATAATTTAATGGTGATAAAGATGAGGATACTCTATTAGATGAGCAACCTTATTAGAAGAGATAAGGTCACGAACGTAATGGTAAGAGACAAGTTAAAGATGGCTAATATTAAAGAAAAATTAAAAGAAATAAGGCTTAGGTGGTTTGGACATATTAAGAGAAGACACTTTGACGTTCCAGTAAGAAGATGCAAGATGATTATACTTGGAGACTATAAGAGGAGAAAAGGAAGGCCTAAGAAAAACTGGGATGATGTGATTAAGAAAGATATGACTATGCTAGAACTTACTAAGGATATGACCATTAACATAAAACTTTCACGTACTAGGATAAATGTAAAGGATCTAATATGAAGAGGTTCTTTTCTTTCTCAAAGGTCTTCTAAACATTTTTCTTCAAGGCTTATGTCTTATATTTAGCCCAAACATTTAATCTAAATATTTTCTTATTTAGCCTAAATATTTTCTTGTAATGACTTGTTTGATTTATTTATTTAATTGTCTCATTCATTGTTTTTATATTTATTTACTTATTTTATCTTTTATTCTTATTCTTAACCTTGTTATATATTTATTGTATTATTTATTTTATTACTTATGTTATATTTTTTATTGTTATTATTATTATATTTTATGTATAATTTTATTTTTAATTATTATTTCTTTATTATTTTTTATATAAGTCTATTAGAAACAATCTACCAATTAGGAGTAAGATTACATACTTCTAGATCTCCCTAAACCCTGTGATCAGGCAGACTTTCACTAGGTTGTTATTTTTGTATATATATTTAAAAGTGTATTGTTCATCAACCTTTATATATTGTTACACCTCATCATAATAAGTTAGCAGTAAGAAAAATTAATAAAATAAAAAGTTCCCTGAGCTTTGTTATTTCATAAAACAAGATTGCTTGTCAAAGATTCATACTTGATTCATCAGTTGCATTTGGATTTCCAACTCAGTTTATGAACTGGATTGAAAGCTACCTATGTACTCCCTCATTTGCAATTTTAATCAATGGGGAGGCAACTAGGACTTTTAAAGGGGCAAAGGGATTGAGACAAAGAAACCCTATATCTCTTTACAAGTTCACAATATGCACTGAGAACCTCACTTTATTGATTATTCACAAGACTGAGTAAGGGAACGATTTCAAGTTTTATCACAAGTATAAAAGAGTATGAGTAATTCAATATCTTATTTGTAGATGGTCTTCTACTTCTCTATGGGGTTGATAATGGTTCCATAAGAACAATAATGGATTCCTTAAGCTTCTTTAGCAGGGTCTTTCGACTTCCAATTAGCAAGAGCATAAGCTATATATACATGTCTTCTAATTCACTGGATCTCTTCTCCTCACTAAGTACAATTTTAGGTTAAGGATTAACAACTATTTGGAAACCTTGGAATTACAATTTCATACAAAATATTGAATTATCAAGATTGACATCCATTCTTTGATTCCATTAATAGAAGAATCAATCAATGGAACAACATATTTCTATCCTATGCAAGTAGTTTACAACACATATCATTTGTCCTTAATAGCCTCAATTTTTGGTGCTACCACTTATTCATTCCTAAAAGCTAATCAAAGATAATGAGAGACTAATGAAGAACATTCTAAGGACTGGTTCTTTTAATAATTATTTTGGAGCCAAAGTTAAATGGATAGAGATTTTTACCCTGAAGGATGAAAGTAGCTCGAAAATTAATTAAATAAGTATAAATAAGATGCTCTTAGCCAAATAGATCTAAAAACTTTTTGTAATCTCAAAATCAATTTAGGTTAAATCGATGTACTCCTACATCATAAAAGATCAAAGCGTATAAAGTATCATATGCAAATGGTGCACTTCTTGGACTCTTAATCAAATTCTATAATTAAGGAGCCTAATGCCCTAGGAATCAAGACCATTGTAGGAAATGATCAAAAAATACAGTTTTCATATGATAATTGGAACGATTTAGGCCCCTCATATACCATTCTAGAACTAGAAAGCTTAAAAGTTCTATCCCTGTAATGTTAAAGTTCGATGGATCATTGTAAAGGGTGAGTGAAAATGCCAATTCAAAGGTCTCTTTGATTATGAATCATGTACCCAATTATATAGTAAATTTGGAGGTAGGAGTTAAGGTCATCCAGACGAATCATTGTTTTGGTCACTTCACTAACAAAATATATTCTTCAACATGCTTAGAATTCCAGGTTATAGAGTCACTTGGTGGAGGCTTGTTTAGTTTCCTAACAATTGCCCCAAGGCTTCTTTTATTCTTTGGTTGGAAATCAAGGTAGGCTTGAAAACAATGGATAAATTGAAAGGAATTCCTCTTAACTAACAATCTCTGTAAAGTCTACAATCTAGCTCTTCAAACCTCAGACCATTTACTCTCCACTTCTGCTTGTTTATCACTTTTTTAAACCAGGCCTTACAAATCTACATACTCAATTGTTGTAGTAGTGGTTGTCTCAAATTCATTGTCTGGCCAAGAATGTTAGGTTCCGAGACCGACTAGTATTCAGACTATTGATTAGTTAGGATACATATTCATAGTGGAAGGACAGGAGTATATAGGTTAAGTTAACTTGAACATGAAAATTACAATAGATTATATATATATATATAAGTTGAACATGACCCCTAACAGTATATAATAACGAGAATCTAGTTATATATAATAAATGCAACAAACCAACACCATCATGTACATGACACTCAACCGGAGCTGGATTGCCTCTCTAAAACATTTTCCCCGTACCGTCGTTCCTAGGAATGGATTCATGGACATCCATGCGCGACCAGTTCTGTACCAAAGGAGACAGCTGGTCTACTTTGTCGAACAAACCAAGGAGTCCACCTGTGTGAACGAAGAGGACTTTTCTGCCCTCCCACTTCTTCGGGTTCTCTACCATGTCCTTCATCAGTCCATAAGTAGCTTTCCCACTGTGATGTTCACATAAGAAAGTAATGTCAATATTACAAATTTCCCTAAATGCACTTATTCAAATTTAATTAGATTACTAGTAACTATAATCATTAACATATTTTACAACATGCATGTATATGGAAATCAGTTGCATAGAATTTTAACATTTTTCGAACCTGACATATCAACATCATTTTAGATTTTGTTTGCAAAATGAATCACTTCAACATTAAAAATCTTTTTTTATTTGTAGATATTCAAGATCATTTAATAATATAGAGATCAAATGTCACGAAAGCGATAAATACCAAAAAGGGGGAAAAAAAAAAAGACCATCTCTGTTTGTCTCACTCCATATGGAAAATCAACAAAAGAACCATCAAGGCATCAACACCTTTTCATCCCTATATATTCATAACTTCAACCAACATTCAGAAAAGATTGCCAAAAGAAACTTACTAAGCTGTAGCTAGAGGAGAAGTGCTATACCTGTAAACTGGGTCAAGAATGACACCGGTTGCTGTAGCAACTTCCTTGACAAATTTCAGCTCCTCAGAGGTATTAATTGCATAGCCCAAACCTTTAGCCTGTAAGAAGAAACACACAATGAAAACTGCAACTTTTCAGGTCTCTCAGTTCTTTGCTGAAAATATCAATTTAGTAAACTCCAAGAACGTGATTAGATGAGAAAATATATTGTTTCACGAGATGAAACAAGTTACACTTAAGTTGTGTTAAAATAATTAATGTCAAAACATTTTTGGAGAATTACTCCATGAAATGCATAAGTCGTGATATATTAGTCCATGCTAAAACATTTACAGACGATTAGTGCATGAAATGCATAATAAGACAGGCAAGCTTAGCAACATTCAATAGCATGGTAAACAGGAGATTTTCAATTTCATGGTATGTACCACTTCAAAAATAAGGTTAACAAAGACAAGTGACCTACAAGACAACATATCTATAAAAGAGCTTATTTCTCTTTCTCTTTATCTCTATAAAGCACAGATTTAAAAAAATAACTAAAAGAAACGGAAAATGCAAGAACTAAAATGATACAGAAAAGAGTATTCAAAATTCTACACTCAAAACCCCAACTCCCAAAAACCCTAAAGGAGACCAAGAGTAATCTCCATCAACCATCTTTGCATATCCTAAATCGTTAGAAAATGTAACAAACTTATTGTATGTTACAGCTGGTTAAGAGGACGTAAACAAAGGAAAAGCAAAAAAAATGGGAATATAACATGAAGAAGAACTAACATTGTGAATGTCCACTATATCACGAGAGTTAACTCCAGCATTGAGTCCATCAATCAAGCCTTGAACAAAATTGTAGAAGTAATCGGGGTCATCACAAACAGCGAATGCATGAACCTATAACATAGGAAAACATAAATAGATTAACAGATCCGGATGCCTACAGGCCAGGAAATAAACAGATTATAGACATAAGGGAAAACCTTAGCCTTCAAAGTTCCAAGGTAGGATCCCAAAGACAGACCAGCAATTGTTCCTCCACTAAAAACAATAACAGATTACATGTCTAAATTTAAGAAAAGATATCAACACACATTGAAATGTCACTTCCCAGCTTTTTGAATTATACTTGCAAAAAGTCAATGATCGATGTCCAAGCAAGTTTCTTCAAATTAAATGTTAACACCAAAATTCATGATAGAAGACATATTAATATCAAATTCCAGGAAAAGGAAACAACTTTTATCTACCCTATACTTCACAGCATAAACATATCACAAAATTTCAGTTGGAGATGCTTTACCAAAGGTTTGTTACTTCAGCGTTGCATGGCCCTGATTTGGTCAAAGATGGTAAATTGTAATAGCCAATGTTTAAGAATTGGTGATTACTTTCATTATT
>JANIJH010000007.1:12506016-12521632 GCA_024520975.1 Erythroxylum areolatum | reverse complement strand
TTGCATGGCCCTGATTTGGTCAAAGATGGTAAATTGTAATAGCCAATGTTTAAGAATTGGTGATTACTTTCATTATTAGCTAGTGAGAATTGGAAAACAACCAATTATCAGCTGCAATGGTCTTGAGGACCCACCTTATCACTTCCTGCGCTGTAGGATCTTCTATAATTTTTATTGCAACCCAGTACTAATAGAAATATATAATATTGAGAATCGGTGGTTCTTGTAAATTTTTTCTCTTTTTAGTTAAAATTATTGCTGTACTTCACAGTTACAGAACAAGGTCCATACTTATTACCCATGACAAAGTAGTTTCTGTCAATAATCAAATTATAAGTTTGAACATGCTGAAAAGTGAATCCACGTCCTTGGTTTGGTATCCTCTGTATATGTTGGTTTCAAAGTTCATTGACAGTTAATTTTCCAAATTTTAAAGAATATCTTACAGGTAATAATAGATGTTTGGACTAGTATAATGCAGCCTATGTTAACAAATAATTCTATAAGCATTGATAAAGGACCCAGATTATGCATGCAAAAGTTGTATACCCATGTTCCTCACCGATTTAACAAGCTCACGTGGAGCAATCTAGTGGGCAATTCCTCAGCATTTGATAAACTCAAATATATACCTCCTACTGCTGCTAATGGTGAACAGATAGTTTTTCCTCCGATTCAAATATTACAGCAGGGAGCTAAGAAGTGTCCTCTTTTTTAGTGGGATTTTTCTTGGTCCAGAGTTTCCACAAGTCCAATACTGGGCTGCTACAACGTGGAAAAACCTGGGAATTGAAAGCACTTTGATCATTGAAGACTGTCTTCATCTTTAGATTCAATTGTGAAGCTAATATGGAGAAAATATTGGAGGCAGGACCTTGGTACGTGCGTGGAAAGCCACTCGTGCTCTAGAAGTGGAGAACTAGCATGGAAATGGTGAAAACCGAGAAGAAGAACATCCCCTTGTGGATCAACTTTTCATGGAGTGTTGCTGGAATATTGGTCCACAGAGGGGCCTAGTCAGTAGCTAGCACCTTGGGCAGACCAATATGCCTAGACAGGCAAGTCCCAACCCTTGAAAAGATTGGATATGCCAGAATATGTTTCGAGGATAATATGGAAAGAGGCTTACCCGAGAGCATTAAAATTATGAGGTTAGATGATGATGGCAAACTGATAGAAGCTGCAGTTAGCATCAGTTATCAATGGAGACTTCTGAAGATCCTACAACCAAAGTCGAAGAGAAAGAAACCAGCCTCCTCTTCAACACCATGAACTTTTTAGCTTGGAACTTGGGGGGTTTAAATAACCCCAAAGAGCAGAAGGTATTATTTGACTATATGTCAATTATGAAATCTAGTATTGTTGGTGTTATTGAGACCAAAATAAAAGCTCATTCTCTTCAAGAGGGGTAATGGTTCATTGATAAGAGCTGAGAACTATAAGCAGCCATGCTCAGCACTTCAATGATTGCCCAGGGAGCAGAAAATTGAGAACGAGAGTGGTGACTGGTGCATGTGACTCACACACAGCCCTTTAGGAGGTCGGACTTCTAGGATTGGCTCATTAGCAAGGGGCGTCCCTACTGGTGCCGGCAGTGAGAACAAGGGATCAATGGAAAATGGTGATCCAAAAAAAAAAAAGCAATGTTCTGCTCCCTGGGCAAAACTAAGACAAAACTAGACTTTTTTGCTCACCTGGACAGAACATGGACTGAACTTCAGATAGCCAAACTTGGCTTTGATACCACTTAAAAGATTGCATTTACTTGATATTCACTGCATAGAGGTAAGGGTATATATACACCGTTACAAGATTAAATTACGGAATGTAATCCTAAAGATCAAGGGATTATAATCCTGTAATAAAGAAAAGAATCAATGCAGATAAATGCTTAATCTGTAAGAGTAGAATCAATGCAGATAAATACTCAATCTGTAACACTCAAAAATTAGCCGCTCAGTATTTCGGGATATTTTAGATTGCACAGCAAATTGGCAAGGTAGCTTATCATTTGGCCTTGTAGTCAGGAAGTAAAATTCATAATGTGGTGCTATTTCACAGCTAAAAGAGAACAAGGGAGATCCAACAACTTTGGTCCCTCTTCCTTCACTGTTGGAGGTAAAGCAATTTTATGAGCTAGGCTCAATAGGGAAATATGGGAGTTAGTAGTGCAGTGGCAGGGATTGCTAATAGAGTAGGCTTCTTAGGAGTTTCTTGAAGATTCAAGAAGACCTATCACGAGTTTGAGCTTGAGGACCAACCTTGTCTGGGGGGGGGGGGGGGTAATGATATGCGAGACGCATTCATAGGGACGAAATATACGAGTAGATCAATTAAGAGTTGATAGGGGTGGTAGTTAGGAAGTTTATCAATTAATTGGATTCTTTCTCCAGTACTTATCTTATTTAGACAGTAGTTATCTTATTAAGGATTTTCAAAAGTCTACTTTTAGTAGGAGAATAAGTTACCAAATGCCCATTCTCTTTTACTTCCAAAAAACTATATGTATTCAGCCTACATTAAAAGGGAGAGGAGGAATAAGAAAGGGTCAGAATTCATCTTAAAATCGTTGGCAAAGAGCTTGTCAGGGGGGAAGATTTCTCAGCAGCAACTATAAGGTCTAGAAGGAGGAAAAACTCCAATAAAGGGAAAAGAATTTTCCTATGAGTCATCCCGTGACTATGTCCTAAGCAAAAACACATATGTCACGATTTTAACAAGAAATAGTACACATAGAACATTGCATATTTTGTGAAGTTTGCTACAAGAACAAGAAGATAATCAGGTAAAACCTTTTGAAGCGTGCTGATGCATGTATGTCTATGCTAAGCCTTTTACCTATCATCTAGGAATTCATAGGATGGGTTCAGACCAGAAATCAAAAACTAAATTAGGTTGCCAACTGCCAAACATGCCACTGGGACTACTACAATCACAGGACATCCAGGTTTCAATAGAGAAATTTCACAGCTCTCTCACATAATGCACTTGATTGAACTACAAGAACTTCTATGCATTTTGTAACATATCTTTAGTTTCCAATAGACACGATTGACAAACCCTGCCTGTACAACCAAAGTATTCATATTCCATTTCTTGTGAAGTTCAAGTTGAAGTAACTTTCATTTAATCAAATGAAAAGTGAAAATACATTCCATCAGCTATCAAAAGCAGGTGAAAAGTGGGTTAGAAGCAAAAAGAAATAGTAGGGAAAAAAAAAGGCATAGCATAGAAAATTAGGTAGAGTAGAGAAGAACCTTCCACAAGCGACAACAATATCATCAAATTTTAATCCACCAGGAGAAGACTTAAGTTGCTGCTCAATTTCACTTATTGCTTTAATGTAGCCCCTGAATGAAATATTTCAAAATGAAACAATATCATCACTGTGCAATACATAAAACTTATAATAGCTAAATACAATCCAAAGAAAAAGCCGAATAGTTAATATGATGTGCACAAAAAATGTCATCATGCATACATCCATTGCATCAAAAAAGAATTTATATTTAATACAATGAACCCTATAAGCTACTGAAACACAAAAGACAAGATTTTTTTTTGTCTTTTTTGTACTGAAGATGTTGGGAGCCAGGTTGTACGAGCATTATTGGTAGTAAAAAAGTAAAACAAAGGAAAGAGATAGATACAAAACAGAATTAAGTAAGAGATCACCAAGCAAAACAGCATGGAAGTAAGAGATCACCAAGCACCAAGTATTAATACATCAGTAAGATACAAAAGAAAATGAAAGGCAAATGCAATGGAAGTATGGATTTTCTTAAAAAAAATCAATTATAGTCCATGAAATGCTACACCTAAAATGCTCTAGATTTTCTTTTTAACAACATTAATAGACATTCAGTTATGTTTATCCCACATAACTTTGAATAGTAAGGGGGCAAAAAGGAACAATAAGAGAAAATGATTCAATACAAATTTCATTGCAAGATATTATAAACGGAAAAAACTACCTCTCTATTACAAGAAAATGAGGAAATGAAGAAATGGCTAGAAAGAACAATGAAAATCATTGAGAGGAAGGTAAAGTCTCACTGCATTCAACACTTAGTCAAAGACATAACTCAAAATGTACTATTTGTTTCACTCTTCAACCATCCAAGTGGAACAATTCCCTTACCAAAACCCAACTCCTCCTCCCTACCCTCCAAGCACATGCAAAAAGCAAAAGCTGATCATGGAAATTGGACAAAAATATAATAAATAAGGTGATGGATACCTAATATGTCACTGTTGGATACTCAACAAATTGCATTTCTCTTGTCATCTCTCATGCATCATAACGGCAGGAAAAGATGCTACTGATTGAGTTAACACCTTCATTTTGAACAAGATTCCACGAAATGGATTTAGTCTACCCTACATCTAATTACTACCTACCACTGCTACTCCTTACCCTCACCTTCTAACTGAAAGTGGATGAAAGAGGGAAAATGGATATACTGAAGGAAAGAGAAACAGGAAAAAGCAACAAGTCCAAGAAAGACAGAACCCCAACTGTTAAATTACCACTGTAATTCTATCATTACCAACTACTAAATGCAGAAGAGCTTGAGATTGCTATCTAATACACTAACGAAATAAATGAAGAAGGGCCTAATGACACAAAGAAAACTTATAAGGTGTATAAAAATGATGAAAATGGTTAAGAAAGCTCAATAGTTGCACCAGTTGATGCAAGCTATGATAGCATTCCAAAAGAAGGCCAGCATTAGTAAACAACTCACCATGTTCCTAAGGCGTTTGATCCACCAACAGGAATAACATATGGCTTTCTCCCTTCCCTTTGCAATTTTTCTTTCAAGATATTTGTAAGAACCTGGTATCAAAACCAAATAAAAGGAAAAGAATATTGACAGACCTTATTTGAGGTGCAATAAACTGACACTACTCTTTGGAAAACATGCACAGTATTTGTAACCAAATCCACTGTTTCAGCTAACCAAAAATGACTTTAAAAGCGAGAAATGAATTGACACCCTTGCTATGCACAGTAAAATGATCTAGCTCAGCTTCATAATGGTTTCTTAACAAACTGAGCTATTGCTTTTATGATTAACTCCTAGAAGGGTAATTCGACAAGGAAGGGTCATCCAACCTTTGCAGAAAACCTAACTCCTAGAAGGCACATAAGCAATGCATCAGCTATAAGCAATAAGAGTGGTTAATACTATGACAGCACAAACAAATAATTTTTAAAAAGAGTTATAATACTTTTAGAAAATGGATTGTAGGGATCAACAATTTATAATGAACCATATTACATATGATGCTTTGAGTGGCCAATAACGAGCATTTCATAGTGAAGCAAGTAAACATAAATTAATGACTATGCCAAAGGAAACAAAAATCACAATAATCTCGCAATTGAAAAACCTTATTTATTAAAGGCATAAATACAGACCACGCTGCCAACTTGCGCATATTCTTCTTTTGAAATAAGTTGAACATGCGCTCCAACTAATCGCTCAACAAGAAGGTTGCCTGTCAATCCAGGATCTCGATCCACAAGCACCTGCATCGACATTTCAAAATGACAATAAAAATTTATAACGCAACCATATTTTACAACATTCTTTTGGCACAAAACTAAAAAGGACTGCTAATGAACCTTAGAGGTGCGAAGAATAAGATAAGAGTCGAGATTAAGATACTTGGCGGCAACAGCAGTAGCACGGCAGTGATTGCTCTGAATGCCTCCTATTGTTATGATACAGTCGGCACCCTCTGCCACTGCTTCCGCTAACAAAAACTCCAACTTCCTAACTTTGTTACCACTCAATTGCATGCCCGACAAGTCGTCACGCTGAACAAAACCCAAAGAGCATATATTTTTTAGTTTGAATTACAACAAGAAATTTTAACGAAGATTGAGATTGATGATGAATTCACCTTGAGCCAAACCTCGGTGCCCTGAGGCAAGTTAGGAAGGTTCCACTTATGAATAGGAGTAGGAAGGTGGGCAAGCGAGAAAACGTGAGAAGGGATTGGATTCAGATGGTTTGCCCATGAAGGAGGAGTATAGCGTTTCTGGGTCAGGAATTGGAACAACTCACTCTCACTCTGACTGGGGCTTCTCTGCGTTTCCATCATCACCTGCTGAGACTGTGAATCAACAGTAGTGAATGTAGAAGGACCAACCTTTGGTTTCAAGGAACTACGTTTGTTACAACAGATGGTGAAGGTGAAGGGAGACTGGATGAGGAGACAGTGTTGGCCAAGGAACCGATTGCAAAGCATCTGATCTCAATGTTGTTTTTGTTCTTCTAGTCGTTTGTCTTTATTTTCCTGCGAATTCTTGGTCATAACTGGCCGTTTGCTAAATAACTGATCTGTGATATCCTACTTTTCGGTACATGCTTGAGGTTTAATTCTAGATTCAGTATTGCAAATACTTGCATAACATTAATATTCATAGACTGAATTTGCTTTTTTGACATTACATAGACTGAATTAATATATGTACATATTACAAAGATATCATATGTACTCAATTGACTTATAAATAAATTAAGTGAACATAATTTTAATTGTGATTTGATATATCTTAAACTTTGGTATATTTGGGTTTCAATTAATAAATTGAGATTAAATGTACTTATGGTCTTAAAAATTGCTAAGTGGTAAAAAAATTGATGTATGACAAAGCCTTGTGTGACAAATGGGTTGACACGAATGTGACAAATGACATTGTCAATAAGTTAACAAGTGGCCTAATGAAAGTGATGCAATTGGCAGCATAAATGGAGGACAAATGGGAGTCATGCATTGGAGACATGTGTCAATGCATAAATAAGATACATAGTAGCTTAGGTGTTACATTCTTGTAAGGAAGTTTCTACAGACTTCACTTTGTTTTCAATCTATCCATTGAAATTTTTTGCCTATGCTCTGAATTTCTGCATCAATCTTGCATGTTATCCTACGAAATCCTTTGCCAAACTATTCATTAAGGGAGCTACTTCATGTTATCCTTTATGATGTTGTCTCTAAGATGAGAAGATCATCTTAACTCCACCTTGATCTTGAAGTTGAGTTTGGTTGCTTGAAAGCGCTGATAAAGTTGGATATTTTAAGTTGTTCTTAGAAATTGAAAAGGTAAGGGAATACTAAACTTAGAATCATGTTAGAACATGTATTGTTTGATGTTTGAAGTGAATAAAATGTGTACTGAATTGATGAAGAATTGAGGTTAGAAACTTGATACATGCTGGAAATATGTTGATTGAACTTGGAAATTTTCTATGTTTGCTTTTGGTTGATGAAAACCGTGGGGTATAGATTGATTCATGGATGAATTATGTCTAAATTTGAAGTATAAGAAGGTGGGTTTATGCCAAAGAAAGATGCTAATTAGGTGTGCTTGAATTGAGAAATAACTACGACTATATACATAATAATGTAATAGTTTCTAGTTTGACTTTTGATGCAAGAAAGACAATGAGTTGTGAGCTATCAATTGAATAATTTTGAATTGGAATAGGAGTGATTATTGAAAAGGAATTGGAGTATGATTCAGGCCTAATAGAGGTATAATTGATGAACTAAAAAGAGGTTGTTTGAACTTTGGTATAAAATGTAAAAAAATATGGAAATGTGAAAGAAGAATTGCTGGAATATATTAGTTGTAGTATTTTCACTAAACATGCATCAGTATTTTAGCCATATCTTGATCTGTAGACATTCAAATGGGACGATTTTAAGTTTATATTAAACTAGAGATAGATGGCTATATGTTTCATGCAAGAATCAAATTTTAATTCTATTTCTAAGAGTTTCAAATTTTGGCTTGAAGTTGAGTATTGTGACTGCCATGGATTGGGAACAATCTGTAGTACTTTAGGTATAATTTACAGAAACTAAACCAAACTGCATGAAATTGGTGTCACTAGAAACTTAAGATATAAAGGAACATTTGTTTAGAAGAATTTATTGCATAAATACTACATTTTCCTTGTCAAAATGGCCATGATAACTTGACCCGAAATCTATTTTGAGAAAAACCGGAATGATGTTTGAATAAGGGAATCATTAGGTAGTGCATTGTGACAAAGAGGAAAACCAAGGAGTTGCATGATTGTGCACAAGTACGATCGTGACAGAGAGGGATTGTCAAGTGGTTGCATGATCGTGCACAAGCACGATCATGACAGAGAAGGCGCAATGTTGTTTGACAGCTTTGCACACCCTTTCCTCTTTTCACCGTAACTCCTTCTTTGGACCTCCGATTGACTTAAAATTTGAACCAAAAGCTCCTCACTCATTATCCTTCCTTTTTGTGAAATTTCATTGACATCTGAATTCACTAGGAAATGATTGATTGATGATGTTATAATAATAAAGTGTATTGAGCTATGAACCTTAGTGCATGATTGAGTGATGAACTTAGAATAAATTTGTATTATTGAGATGTAAACCTAAGTTCAAATTAGACATATATGATTTTTGAAGTATGAATGATCATGAGATGTGAATAAAGGAAACATTCCCAGAACAATCGTTAGGCATGCATTGAATATGATTTATATATATAAATGTGTGTGTGTGTGTACAAATGAATAAGTATTTGATTGATCGACTTTGTAATGTGAATTATGTGTTAATTGTAATATTTTAGATGCTCAAGTCGGATGCCATTCAGACATTATCGGACCATTTAGGAAACAGCATAAATTGGAGCATACTGTGATTCAACCTAGATGATCTTCCTAGGATTGATTTATTCTGTTTAACTTCCAATTATTGAACTGTTTGTGAATTGTATGTGAATTCTAGACTTTAATAGCCTAAGGAGTTTAATATTCAGGAATGTATTGGAAGTGTTATGTTTGCATAAGAAATTTGAATGATATCTACTTGCAACTAAATTCTGATTGATTTTAAAATACTCAACGAAAGTTGAATGCCAGATTGAGGTTCGATGAATGTAAGATTTTGTCTGTGCATCATAGCTGAATGTTATTCATGGAATATTATAATATTTGATGCATTTCATAAAATGCATGTTCAGATAAAGGCTTTGTGATCAGAGTAGCCAGTTTGAAAGCACTTTAAGTTTGAATTCCGCATATAGAGCTTTGCTCCGTGATTTATGTATCTGATTGAGTCCAATGGACCGGTATCTATATCTATATCTGGAAGGCGCTCGGTCACAACAAATAATAACAAATCTAGAGTCTTATATGCATTTGCATTTGTATATTTATGATTATGAGATATATAGTTATGAAATCTTTTCTGAAATTGTGATGATAAAGTGATTTAATAATATGATTGATTGGGTTATACATATTCTGAAAGAATGTTTGTGAAATGTGTGTCATTCATTATGTCTTATTGAGATGGAAAATGATTGTGAAAATGGTGCATTGTGTGATACGAGACAGAAGACCTAGGTGAGATCATCAATGATGGTTCATTCATTGAGTTTGCAAAACTCATCAAAATTTGCAACGTAGCTTTTCAGATACGAGACAGAAGACCTAGTTCTTAAGATTTTCTAGAGGAACATTTTGGATTAATGTATGACTCAAAGGTTTGTTAGCTGACATCAGAGGAGTTATAGATTGTATTTTGTAGTTTCTTTGTCATATAAAACTTTTATAAAAGGGATTGTAAATACTTATATCAATGACTACAATGTAAACTTTTGTCAATCAATGAAATGAAATGTTGAGGTTTTAAGTGTTGTATATTCTTTATGATGCCATTTAAGAGATTATGTTTGCTCTAGCATACCATTGTCATAGGATACGTACTTGAATGTCCTCTAAATGTTAGGGTATATACTCTATAGTAATGGGGTGTTACAATTTTGGTATCAGAGCATGGTTTGGCATCCATAGTGACATATAAGAGTATTGAGACGTAATAAATAGTGAGAGACTCAGTTAATGATCACAATTATTTTTGTTATAGGTCACTTGCCATAGGATATTAAGTGGGAGAGTCAGCTGACATAAAGTCTGTAAGAGCCAATTAAGAGTCTTATGTACTTGAGTTTGCACAAATACCTCTGAGAATCCCGAAGAGGAGGGAAAGTAGATATGATAAGCTTTAGAAGCAAGAGGTCGTAGACTTCTACAGAAGTAAAGACCCTACTATGGCAGAAAGATCGCTAGAGAGAATTGAAAGAGTGTTTGATCAGATGAATTGTGAGTTAGATGAGAGATTTGATTATGCGGTCTCACTTCTGTAAGGTCAAGCATATCAGTAGTAGAAGACTATTCTAGGTAGTGCCACCAGACCTTGTAGTTTGACCTGGGAGGATTTTCTAAAGGTGTTTAAAGAGAATTACATGCCGAAGGTTTATCTGGACAGAAAAATGAAAGAATTTCTAGATCTGAAACAAGGTAGTCTCTCAGTAGTAGAGTATGAGATAAAATTTAATGAATTAATAGGGTATACAATTGCATTAATCCTAATTGAGGAGGACAAGTGTAGGAGGTTTAAAGATAGGTTAAATATGGAGATCAGAACGAGGTTAGCCATTTTTAATTTGGGTAGTTTTACAGAACTTTGAGTGGCCTCGATCATAATTAAACAGTTATTGAAGGATGGTCAAGGAGAGTATAGACAACAGTCTAGAGTGAAGAGACGGAGTGAATCTTAAGCTGATTCTGGTAAAATCTTTAGTAAACATCAAAACATACCATTTCGATTCTAAGCTAGATCGAGATCTAGGTTTCAACCAAGAGGTGGATTTGTTCAGATTGGTAGAGGTAGAGGACAAGTTCCCTCTATGCAGTCTTAACAGATGCCTAATTGTGAGCACTGTGGTAAGAAGCATGGTGGTGAGTGTTGGACGATATCTAGAGCCTGTTTCCGATGTGGCTTTGTTGAGCATCAGATTATAGATTATCCCGAGACTTTAGGACCACAATCTGGAATCAGAAGAGGAACAATGACTGAGATGATGGTCTAGTAGAGTAGAGCCAATAGATCAGTACAAAGAGGCAAAGGCAGAGGCAAGACACAATCAGCAAAGCCTAGTGGCAAGGCTGAGGTGCGGAGCAACCAGCAATAGTCTCAGGCTAGGGTTTATGTCATTACCAAACAAGAGGCACAGAACTCCCCAGATGTGGTAGCAAGTGTGATGAATGTTTTTAATTTTGAAGCATTTGCATTGGTATATCCAGGATCTACACATTCATTCATCACACCACATCTGACATCTAGATTGCATTGTGAGAGAGAGATACTAAAATGTGGTTTGCTAATGAGTACTTCGGTAGGTAGTACTATAGTAATTGGGGAGATATATAAGGAGTGTATTATACAAATTGAGCAGGTGGAGTTAGAGGCTGACTTGATAATACTACAGTTGAAAGAGATAGATATTATTCTAGGCTTAGATTGGCTCACTACTCAAAGGGTCATGATGAACTGCTATACTAAGGAGGTGATCATTAACTCCCCTAGTCAATCAAGAGTAATGTTTCGAGGTATCAGTCAAGCAGTGCCAACTAGGTTGCTTTCTTTGATGAATGCCTTGAAATTGATCCGAAGTGGATGTGAGACTTATTTAGCGTACGTGACTGACACCTGAACTGGGCAGACAGTTTAGGAAATTCTGGTTGTTAGGGATTTTTCTGACGTGATTCCCAATGAGTTATTGGGGTTACCCCCAGAAAGAGAAATGAAATTCACAATTGATCTTATTCCAAATACCGCTCCTATATCGATTCCTCCATGTAGGATGGCACCCGTGGGACTGAAGGAGCTCAAGGCTCAATTGCAAGAGTTGTTGGATAAGGGTTTCATCAGACCCAGTGTATCACCATGAAGAGCTTCAGTATTATCTGTAAAGAAGAAAGATGGGACATTGAGGCTGTGTATTGATTACAAGCAGTTGAATTGGGTGACTGTGAAGAATAAGTATCATTTACTATGGATAGATGACTTGCTTGATCAATTACAGGGAGCTCAAGAGTTTACAAAATTAGACTTGAGATTAGGGTACTATCAGTTGAAGATAGCAGAGGCTGATATACTAAGGAGGGAAGTTAGAACGAGATATGGGCACTTTAAGTTTATGGTGATGCCATTTGGGTTGACTAATGCCCTAGCAGCTTTTATGACCTTGATGAATAAAGTATTTCAACCTTCTTTAGATAATTTTGTGATTTTATTTATTGATGACATTTTGATATATTCGAAGTGTAGAGAAGATCATTATGAACATTTAAGATTGGTTCTACAGATAATGAGAGAGAAACAGTTGTATGCCAAGTTTAGCAAAAGTGTGAATTTTGTCTTAATCAAGTAGTATTATTGGGTTATATTGTGTCTGGACAAGGCATATAGGTAGAATTGAAGAAAATAGAAGTAATGTTGAAGAGGGAAGCTCTAAAAAATGTGACTGAGATTCAGAGTTTCCTTGGGTTAGTTGGTTATTGCAGAAGATTTGTCGAGGGGTTTTCACTGATCTCAGCCCCTTTGACAAAACTTCTAAGGAAGAATGTGCCTTTCAGATGGAATAGTGATTGTTAGAGGAGTTTTAAGGAGCTAAAGCATTAACCGATATTAGCTATTCCATCTAGATCTGAAGGATATGTTATGTACAATGATGCTTCACACTAGGGTTTAGGATGTGTACTGATGCAGTATGGTAGGATAATAATATATGCATCGAGACAATTAAGGTCTCACAAGTTTAATTACCTGGTACATGATTTAGAACTTATTGCTGTAGTATTTTCTTTGAAAAATTGGAGACATTACCTACTTGTATGGTGAAACTTTTCAAGAATTTACAGATCATAAAAGTTTAAAATATTTGTTCAGCCAGAAGGAGTTGAATATGAGACAGATGAGATGGATAGAATTGTTGAAAGATTATGATTGTACAATTGAGTATCATCTTGGAAAATCTAATGTGGAAGCTAATGCATTAAATAGGAAGTCTAATAGCAGTGTGGCTCAAGTATAGTTATTGAGGTTACCGAGCCTAGTTCATTTGAGAACACTGAATGTTAAATTGAATTTGGGGCAGAATGAAGCATTGATAGCTATATTGAAGTTGAGAACTGTACTGCAAGAAAGAATCAGAAAGGCTCAGAACAAAAATCTAGAATTGGTGAAATTAATTGAGAATTTGAAAGTGAATCTGGATTCTGAATTTGAATTAAGAGATGATACATTATGGTTAAAGCAAAGATTAAGTGTGCCTGATGTTGATGATTTGAGGAAAGAGATTCTAGAGGAAGTACATATAGCGGCCTATACTATGCATCCTGGTATGACCAAGATGTATAACACGCTGAAACAACATTTTTGATGGCCAGGGATGAAAAACAAGTGGTTGAATATGTGGCTAAGTATTTGACTTGTCAACAGATAAAAGTTGAGCATTAGGCTTTGGTTGGTATGTTACAGTCCTTGCCTATTCCAAAGTGAAAATGGGAGAGAATCACAATGGATTTTATTATAGGTTTGCCAAGGACTCCGAGGCAACATGATGCCATTTGGTTCATTATTGATAGATTGACTAAGTCAGCTCACTTCTTACCAGTGAGAGAGAATAATTACTAGATTAGTTAGCTCAGAGATATGTGAATGAGATAGTGATGTTATATGGAGTTCTAGTGTTCATTATATCGGACAGAGATCCTAAATTTACCTCAAGATTTTAAGATAGTTTATAGAAAATATTAGGTATGAAACTTAACTTTAGTACTGCATTTCATCCACAAATAGATGGACAAAGTGAGAGAACGATTAAAACTGTTGAGGATATGCTAAAGGCATATGTATTGGAGTTTCAAGGAGTATGGAATTAGTATGGCTTTGATTGAATTTGCCTATAACAATCAGTATCATAGTAGCATTGGTGTGGCATCGTATGAGGCATTATATGGTAAGAAGTGTCAATCACCTTTATGTTGGGATGAAAAGGGTCTAAGAATTGTTAAAGGCCTAGAATTGGTTCAGGATACTATGGATAAAGTGAAATTAATCTGAAGTATAATTAAAGCAGCACATATAGACAGAAGAGTTATACGGATCAACACAGAAGAGACATGGAATATCAAGTTAAAGATAAAGTATTTTTGAGAATATCACCTTAGCGAGGAGTGCTGAGGTTTGGTAAAAAGTGCAAGTTAAGTCTTAAATAAAAAGTGCAAGTTAAGTCTTAAATACATTGGTCTTTGTGAGATCATTAAGAGAGTTGGACCATTAGCTTAGAAGTTAGCCTTACCGGATGAGAAGTCTCAGATTCACAATGTGTTCCATATCAGTATGCTTATGAAATATCGATATGATCCTACTCATGTGTTACCGATTCAAGAAGTTGAAATTGCAAACAATCTTAGTTATATTGAAGAACTGATAAAGATAATTGGCTATCATAATAAACAGTTGAGGAACCGGGTGATTCCAATGGTGAAAATCCTTTGGACGAATCATTCGAATGAGGAAGCCCCATATGAAATAGAGGAGCACATAAAAAATCAGTATCCCTACCTATTTAACCATTAAGGTAAGAATTTCAAGAAAGAAATTTCTTAAAGGGGGAGAATTGTGATATCATATTTTCTTGTTTATGCCCTAGATTAAGTATTGCATATACATGCATAACATTAGCATTCATACACGAATGGATATTTATACACATTACAAAGATAGCATATGCATTTAATTGACTTATTCCGGGGTACGAAAGAAGTTAAGTGAACATGATGTGAATTGTGATTTGGTATGTCTTGAATTTTGGTATGTTTGGATTTCAATTAGTAAATTTGGATTAAATGTTATTGATTGAGAGATTAATGAATTAAATTAGGATGATTAAGCCTAAGATTGTGTGACAAATGGTTGACAAGAATGTGACAAATGGCATTGTTAAAAAGTTGACAAGTGGCCTAATGGAAGTGTTGCAATTGGTAGCATAAACGGAGGACAAATAGGAGTCATACATTGGAGACATGTGTCAATGCATAAATTACACACCTAATAGCTTAGGTGTTACATTCTTATAAGGAAGTTTCAGCAACCCTCACTTTGTTTTCAATCTCTCCACCGAAATCATCCTTGCCTATGTTCTAAATTTCTACATCAATATTACATGTTATCACACGAAGTCCTTTTCCAAAGTATTTATTAAGGGGTCTACTTCATGTTATGCTTTATGTTGCTGTCTCTATAGTGAGAAGATCATCTTAATTCCACCTTGATCTTGAAGTTGGGTTTGTTTGCTTGAAAGGCCTGATATAGTTAGACCTTTGGAGTTGTTCTTAGAAATTAAAAAGGCAAGGGAATAATAAACTTGGTATCATGTTACAACCTGTATTGTTTAATGTTTGAAGTGGATAAAATATGTACTGAATTAATAAAGAATTGAGGTTAGAAATTTGATACATGATGGAAATATGTTGATTGAACTTAGAAATTTCTATGCTTACTCTTGGTGGATGAAAACTATGGGATATAGATTGATTCATGGATGAATTAGTTTTGGATTTTAAGTCTAATAAAGGTGGGTTTATACCAAAGAAAGATGTTAATTAGGTGTGCTTGAATTGAGAAATAACTAGGACTATATGCATAATAATGTAATAGTTTCTAGTTTGATTTTTGATGCATGAAAGACAAT
>JANIJH010000007.1:12436392-12455162 GCA_024520975.1 Erythroxylum areolatum | reverse complement strand
ATTTTGTGGGAAAAATATAATTGTGTGATTGTGGATAAAATTTTGTCAAAGAGAAGAGGTAAAAATATAATAGTTGAAATATTTAGAATGAATTAATAAAATAATTTATAATTAAAAATTTTAAAATAAAAGAATTTGGAAATATATATTAAAAAGATAAATGTTAAATTTGTATAGAGGAAAAGATAAAAGTTTAGTAATTGTAAAGAATATTGTTAAATATTAAAATTTGTGGAAAAAAAATAATTTTTGAATATGGAAAAAATTATAGTGCAAAAAATAAGTCAAAATATAAGAGTTAGAAAATTTTTAAATGAATTAATAAAAATAGTTAGTAAAAAAAGAAACAAAAAATCAGATAAAAAATGATGACTCACCATGAGTCACGGTTGTGGCTTAGTAAAACTTCCAACTATTATTAAGCATATCGTGCATGTTATTATCAATTAATAATAATTACTAATTAATTATGTTTATTTGTTAATTATGTTATTATTGCTTATAAGATATTATTAATTATTAGCCATGCATTATTAATTGTTAATTATTTTTATTATATCACTAAGTACTATATACTAATATTAAGTATATATATTAGACACTACCGTGCATCATTAATTCTTAATTATTATTAAGTATTATATACTAATATTAAGTATATATATATCTTCACGGTTTTATTTTATTGTGCAGAAAATAAGTTAGAATACTTAAAATGAATTAACAAAAAAATTAGTAAAAATAAGGAAAGCATCACACGCTACTGGTCTTCTTTATATTTTTTAAAATATAATTTTTTTTCATAATTCAAAACTTAAAAATTGTTATTTTGTTAATGTAAAAACAAACAAATAATAAGTACATTGTCTTTTACTAGACAAAAGGATTTCATCATATATCATACGAACAAGATTTTGCATTATGCTCAACTTAACTCTTAGTTTAAAATTGATGTAATACGGACGTATGACGTTGCTTGAAATAAGGTGGTATGATAGACATAAGACCATTAAGTGGCGGTCGTATATTTGACTTGTGCATGATCTCGTTGTAAGGGCTTCTGTAGAATTTTAGGAACGGTAGGAAAGACTCGTTAGAGTTGTCAAATTTATAGATCTTTTTGGAAAACAAAAACTTGGTGGGTGACCAAAAGAAAGAGGGTTGTGGGGTCTGCGACTCAATAATTTTATCTAACTCAATTGTGATGGCACGCTATAGAATGGGAGTCAATGGGAATAAAGTATTATTGGTGGCCGTTACATAAATATTGATGTTTCGATGGCACATTTTACCAATGGGTGATACAAAGGAGATAGATCTTACATTGAACGGGTTAATCTGTGCTGAGATCAAAGGAGACTTGCTGATGGACACAATTTTTGAAGAAGCTAGGGGGCTAAGGTAAGATACCATGGTTTGGCTTAGTTAGAATGTTACGACACACTAAATGAAAGCCTTGATGAGCACGAGCCATCTTTAGCTTTTGATCTTATGGATGAAGGGTCAAATCGAAGGGAAGAGACTTGCGGATGATTACGTAAATTATAGAATTCTAATGATTCTTCAAAGTCTAGTGAACATACCATCATGGTGATTGTTGAAAATTCAACAAATGATCGGACACCTTGTAATAACAATCAAGCCTTGAATTATAAGTTAATAAGAGACTACGCGTTAGAAAAATAACCAGAAGGTAAAAAATGTAACATAAGTAGGCTAGTAGGAATAAGCTCATGTATGTTAAAAAAGTCTTAAAAATGAATATTTTTCTTAAAGATGTTAAAAGTGAGATAAAATAAACAAGAATTAGGCATATAAATATAAATAACAGGCATATAAATAACAATATTACCTTCCATAGATAAGAAAACAAAGATGGTGGGTCAATTACAAAATCTCTGTAAAGTCTGGACAGGTAATAGCCGGTAACAATTTTCAATGATGATAAAAGTACATTTATCAAAGTTAAAGCAAACCTGAGAAAGCCTGACAATATAAAAAGAACAAACTATAAGAGAACATATGACAAGGTTAAATGAAGCCATTTATCTAAATCTAATTAAAAGGTTTTTTATGAAAAACTATCAATTCACAATGCAAAAAAGACACAATAGTGTTTTTTTGATAAAATACTGGCGATAGTTTTATGAGTTATCAATGGAGTTTTTAAAGAAATCAACATGCTTGCATAAAAAAGAAGTACAAATTATTCACAATTTTTTAACATGGTTGATATGGCAACTTCCAAAGTAAACACAATGAAGTGTGTGAATCTACAGAAATTGAAGCAAAAGATAGAATTTTGATATGATTAATAATCAATTAAGAAGGATAAAAATTAAAATAGACATACAATCAAAATTTATATATGGTCACTTACAGTTTTCATGAATAGAACTTCTGGTACTCTTGTTTAAGGCAAAAAATCTTTAACCAACAATAATAAAGGAAGAATAAAGCTTTAGAATGGGTTTAGATGTAACAAATGCCAAAATGAAATTTAGAAAAGATATATGTAAACAATATTGTTGATATTTTCCCTCGGTTTTAAAAAATGAATAAGTGAATAAAAGGTAATTGGTGGAGTTAAAAATTTACCAAAACAAGCCTGGAATCTTTATCATGACATAAGCAAGCCCTTTTGTGAGAGCAGTGGAAAATTCATCTGCTATCAAGTTCTCTACATTTCAAAAGAAACCTAATAACAGAAAGTTAAAAAAACATATCCGATAGACTGTGAACCAATATTTGTTGTTCTTTATTTTGAAAAATACAACATTTATTTAGAATGGAATAGAAGAAATAGAAAAAAAAGGTTTGATTTTTAAAAAAACATAAGACTAAGAAGCAGCACAAAAGTGTAAGAAAATTTGATTGCATTCATAATATTATAATAAGAATTACTGTTACATTATCGATAACTATGCTCTCACTCCAAGAAAGGCAAGCCTTTAAATTTTTTGCAGCCAATATAACGTTGTCACTGTTAACTTTCAGGAACCATTCAATACAAGTGTTATTACAAAATCACTTATATGATTAGGTAGAAAATAATGTTAATGGTAGTAGCAATTTTGTGCATTATTGATATCTTGCTTCTTCATCCATAAATAGTAGAAAAAGAGAAAGATCTCACTTGCTTCTGTGAGAGAGGAGTTTGCTTGGTTAGACACTTCAGCACAGCTTTATTTTTCTGAATCGATTGGGGAAGATCTTTAAATTAATATAGGGTTTCTTTGTTCCTCATTTTGAACAAGTAGAACAATACGAATAGAAATAAAGAAAATAAATATGGTGGAAGATTTTGTGAATTTAATTGCTGAGAAAAAAAATTGAAATGACAATGGAAGCATGTCTCAAAACATAAAATATGATAACACATTAAATGTTTGTTAAAATCAAAATTAATTATTTTTAGATTTCATTGCCAACAACTGAATAAATTTCATTTATAAGATTGCATCTTTAAATCGGCAGTGTATCTATTGAAAGATTGTCTGTTGAAATCAACGGCGTATTTGATGGAAGATTATAGTTTCTAATATGATGCAGCATATTTGTTGGGAAATTTATTTTCTTTTAGAAGATTAGCAGGTTAATGTTGTTAAGAACCACAGGAATGAAGGAAAGAATTAAAATATTGACCAGAATGTTGTATGTCACAGGTGTGACATGTTAAGTCACACCTGTGAGACCTTTTCACGAGAGTGACTTAACATGTAATGCCCATGACGCATTTAAAATCTATTTTCTTTTTTTAATTTGGCTTTGATTGTTATATCAATTAACATTTTCCATCAGCAACATATGGAGTTTGACTTAGTTAATCTTAACTTTGCTTAAGCTTTTTTTAAAACAAATTTCTTGTAGTAAAGAGTTAACCTGGATTCTTATCCAAATGATGGATAAGATAAATCTACGTGGCTTGTATTAAATGCAAGATTAGAAACAGATATAGAACTTGGCACATTGTCTTTGTTTCGTTTATCTCCTTTGTATTTCTTTAAGCCTATCTATCTTTTGTATATGTATTAGAGGAGACAGTTTGAGCAAATTAAAGACTTATGATCACAAATAATTACAATATAGAATCTTCTTTTTATTTTATCTATGTTTGACTTTAAGTTTTAGATGCATATTTTTATCTTCAAACCTTTAACTAAATCACAATTCAATACAAAACAATTTCAAATAATTTAATTTGAATCAATTTTTTGTTATATATTTAAAATTGGTAGCACCAAACACCTTTAAAGTAACTAATGTTTTAATTATAATTTTTTTTGTCATTACTCAAATATAAAAAGGGAAAAGGATTAAATTTCAAAGTAAAAGATTTAAAAAAGAACTAAATCATTTTCGGTGTTTATTATCCATAATTCGAATTATTGTTCTTCTAACTCCTAGAACACTTTAGAGACCACACCATATTATTAAAAAGTTGGTAAACTAAAATCGTAATACCTTTTTTGTAGGTCATCATACGATAAAACATGATAAACATACATATTTATAATTTCATCTACTTCTTACGTGGATAACTCATTTCTATCTCAAATATGCAAAATCATAAATTAAAAAAAAGTTCATTTTTGATCAATTAGATGAATAAAAAGGCATAAAGAATGCTATACGCAATTATATTAATGTTATCTAACCTTATTTAGTAGTAAGGATTTCTCCTGTCTTAACCGAAGTTATGACATAGCTAAAATGGGAAGCAATTGAATTCAAAGTGGGTTGTACAACAAACTAATATAATGATCTCACTTATAAAAAATTTTATATTTCCCTTTTATTCGTCTCCTTTAAATATGCATTTAAGAATAAATCATGAATGACACCATACAACTTTCCTTCAAGGGACAAACATAATGTTTTGCAACTCTCAATTAATCTTAATCTATACTTGATTCAAAATTTTCAAATTGACAAAAGTACACATAAAAAAGCAATACGATAAATCCTTCAATAATAATTGTATTAGTGTCTTCAAAAACCATCCAGGCAAACTTTGCCATGGGATGCTTTTCATATTAAGGGTTGTTTGACCTTACCAACTACCGCATTTAATTTCACAAAAGGAGAAAAAGGAAAAGAAACTTAAGAATTGTAAAGGAAAAAATAAACAGAATTAGAAAAGAAACATAAGATGTTATAAGCTTAACATGCAAACTACAAAGGATTACATAGAAGTAACATTAATTATCAATAAATTACTTTTGAACTAGAGTAGGATGAAAACAGAATAGGTTTTCAAATTCAGAACACATTCTTATTCTAGGCCTGCAAAGGGACATTGAAATCCTGAAATCAGAACTCCTAAAGTTTATTTCGGAACATAGGCAAGTGGGATTTATGCCCATGCGAAAGCAACTCTGTTTGCATGGTAGGGTGGATATTGAGAAGTTAATAAATAGCATAGGTGGATTTAGAAGGATTGCATCTTTGATGAATCTCTCCTTTGCTTACAAACATCAAAAACCCAAGGGATACTGGGACAACCTTGAGAATTTGTAGGATCAGGTACAATCCTCCTCATCATCCTCCTTTTTATTCTCCCATTCATTAAGTTAAAGAGACTCTAGAAATCATTTTTATAAAGAAGAATTGGGATTATTATATAGATTAGTATATTCTAGAGGAGCTAGGGAATGGATCCTACGTATATGCCTAGGAAAAATCCTTTGAACTTGCAGGTACATTAACATAAAAATGCATAACTTTCTATTATTATAATTCTTGCAAGTAGTCTTTGATTCTTAAGACTTTGTATTATTATTATAGTAGTGTATAATTCTTAAATGTAACGCAGGGCATTACAACATCGCGTGAGCAATGGAGAAATGGGGAGGAGTTTATGAAGTTTTGTGACTTCTAGCTCTCAAGCACAGACATCTTATCAGACAATTAAATGTTGTTGTCTAAGAGAAGAAAGAACAATGAAAAAATACAATGATTAAATCGTCAACCATGTAATTTGATCATAATAAAATAACTCATAAGGAAGTTGTCTTTGCCCGAGGTTATCAGATGCACATTTGTAACAAACTCAACTGCAAGAATCCTACCTTAACCAATCTACTCAAAGTAGTTTAATTCAACCTGAATACAAATAGTTTTAGCACTAAAAAACATTAGAGAAAGTATATGAAAATGTCCAATAAAAGAAAAGAAACCATTAGAACCTCATTTTTTTGAAATGTGAGAGTTTATCCTTATGAAAAAAGGTGGCACAACCATTAATCATACGAGTTTTCCCATTCTAGACCTGTTATTACCAACATGAGTTAGTAGAATATATATATGATATATATAGCTACCAATTAATAAATGTTATCAAATAATCTTAATGGTTTTTCTTTTGTATAGAGCTTGATAACCATGTTTGTCTAGTAGCATCTGTAGCATTTTTTCCTTCCTCTTTCATTCCCTAATCTTTAGCTACTCCCGGAATCGTCTTCCTAAAGGTTTTACAATCTAAAAAAAAGTAACAAATGAACCTTGTGAAAAGAAATATTAGAAAATAACTATATGAGATATAGAGGTAAAAAGTATGCAACTGAGAAAAATCCTTAGAACAAGGTTCAGTACTATAGATGATAAGCCTTTAATCTCATTTCAAAACATGATTTGACAAATTGAAGTCGATAAGACAAATAAACAAAAAGAAATATGTGAAACTTGTTGTGGTTCCCATAAGCCCCACATAAATACTGTGCAAAAAGGTTTTAATGAATGTCCTATTGCTACTTTCTCTCATTTCCTTTATGCATGACAAGTGATGCCACCATTTTTGTTAAAATTATTACACCTTACATACGTTAGGGAAGTATATCTGACAATAGCTTGAGGATAGAACAAAGATCTAGAAAATTTTATTGAATAAAAGCTGAAGAAATCATAGGAAAAGTGAAAAAGAACTCTATACAACATGACCATACATAGATACTACTAGACATAGAAACTATGAAAGTGAAGGATATACTCTCAATGGAAGCAAATCTGATGTAGAAAAGCTCATTCTTTAATTCCCCATCAACAAAAGTAGTAGCATGCCACACATATGATTTACCATTTGCATTATGCTCTTGTACATTAATTGATGGCAAAACTGAAATATGCATAAACAAACATTAAGTGTATAATAAAGCAAAATGTGGAATACAAATTGAAAAAACAAGAGAAATTGTTCACATTGATTTGTAACTTGAATCATCACAACAATTTTGATTATCTTGAGCTCACAAGATTAAACATTAAAAAATACAAAAACAAATGAGATCAAATATAACATAGTTAAATTGCTCAAACGAATGGAAAAGATAAACTGAAATAAATAAACCCTTAAAACTTGCATGAGCTACATATTGACTGGCCTTCATCAGCTTTTTACTTTAGGTGTAATACTCAAGTGGATGTATATTTTCCGACAAGATTTTCAAGTGTCAAACATTGTAATATATTAATAGATACAAATTTCAACAAATATTCTAACACAGATTTGCACTTGCCACCAACAATTGTATGCCGACAAATGTAATAAATTTCCATACCTCATACATATATAATACTAAAAGGCGCATAAACAAATAAGGCGTCACAAAAATTCATAAAAATGTCAAATCTTAGTAGATGTAATGGGTCATCGGTCAGTTATAGGCATCAAACCAAAAACATGCATACCTGCCAAGAATCATAAGCAGTAGAAAAACTTGAAAATAATTAAATAAAGAGTCATCAATAAATGATGTACATAAGATGAAATTTTTTTGCAACTTTTGGATCATAATCCTCCTTATCATACGATCTGAAAATTCCAACCGTACAAACATGACGTAACTAACACCCTATACATTTCAATTGAACATATGAATGAGAAACAATTACCTTCTTCATCAAGCAAATTAGCATTATCTACCTCACATAACTCTCTATAGATTCATTGAAAAGTTAGTGTTTGCCTACTAACATTGCCTGCCAAATAGTAAGTCTTATACGAGTACGATGTTGAAACATCCAAAACTGTATTCACTTACCAAATAACAAACTTACCATTTTTTTTTCTTTACCAACAAGAGTGTGTGATGAGCTTCCTTCAGCCAAAAGCCTAGCCATTACTGACATTTTTCATTTCCATGTGAGCATAACATTTGTCTTGAACACTAACAACCGCTATTTATATATCTACCTACACACTAAACAAAAGAAATTATAGCTATTAGAACTTTTAACAACATTCAAAAGTAAACTACATTGCCACATTAATCACCCAAAATCACCAACCGTAAAAGATAAAAATTAATACTACCAACAACAAAAAAACACAAAGAACCAAAATATATATGATTAAACCTCGAAGTTAGGAAGAAATAGAGGTCCCGATGATAAAATCACAGAGGTTACAAAAATATATACGATTAAATCTGGAAGTTAGTTCATGGAGTTAGAGAAAGATTTTATATATTAGGAATCAAATAGAGAACCAATTCAGATTTAGGATAAGAAATGGGAATTCTACTTTCCTTTGACAAGATCCTTGGCATCCTAGAGGTATCTTGAAGGATTTCTCAATGCCTAGAGTCATCAATGGATCGGAGCTACCTATGTCTACAAGAGTGTCGGAAGTAATCAGAAATAATGAGTAGTGCTGGCAAGCAATAGTCGGGACAATTAGAACTCTAAAGCCTCTACAGTATCAACCAGATTGTTCACAACTTAATAGTTTGGAATGGCTAGCAAGCTCTTCAAAAATGTATACAAATGCTTCAGCCTACAAATCCATGAGACCCCCTAACTAGAGTGTTCAGTGGTATAAATTAGTATGGCATAAAAGATTCAATCCTAGATATTCCTTCATTCTATGGTTAGCCTTTCTTAACAAATTGCAAACAAGGGACAATCTCCTTTACCTTCACACCCTAAACCACTGCTCCTTGTGTGCCTCAGAAAATGAAACTATTAATCACCTATTCTTTGAATGTTCCTTCTCTAAAACAGTATGGCTATACTATCTTAACCACTTTCAAATATACCTTCCTAATCTGACAAACCTTTATTCCTTCCTGAATAGGTTCAACTAACCACCAAATTTTAGAAACTGTGACATGAGTATTGTTATCATCCTACTTCTAAATTGGTTCAACCAACCACCAAATTTTAGAAACTGTGACATGAGTATTGTTATCATCCTACTTTCTGTTACTGTGTACAACCTTTGGAATGAAAGAAACCTTCGAACCTTCAAAGATGAAGTCTTGGAAGTTAGGAGCATCAATACTAGGGTGATCTTTCAAGTTATGGAACAACTCAGCTCAAACGCAGAGGGAAGGTAATTGTTGGAGTGTTTTATTTTTCTAATGTAATGGCTGTAGGTTTTGATTTTAGGTTCAGGAAAATAGAGGGTAATCTAATCCCTTTTCGGCATATAAAGCAAGGGAGATTTCAGTTCCAAGGAATGCTTCAACCTCCAAAAGCTTTCTACAAGCTACAGGGGAAACAACTTCAGACACGACCGAAAGATGGCTAGTTATGCTAGCCCCATCTCCAAACAATAGAAGGTTTCACACTCCTATGGTTGGCTTACAAAGGATGGTAGGGTGGTGAACAAACATACGATTAAGAGATAAGGGACTAGTTCAGAGAATTAGAAAAGCTGAGAGAACTTCTTCTTCTTATGATGTGCTAGTTTGAAATTATTGTTCTTATGGTTTAGAGGTAGGATTGTCTAATATATGTTTTTGCTCTAGTTTGATATCTGGAAATGGTTGTGCTTATGGTAAGATGATCCTTTCCTATAGGGTCTCTCGGTTGGTAGATATGTATATGCTCAATGGTGTGGTTTTGTGGTCGTAAGAGATGATTTTATAGGGTTCCTCATACCTCACTTAAGGTTATTCCTTTTGGTTTAGAGAAGAGAATTGTTTTTTTGGCAATCTCTTGGCTTGTACATAACTTTTATTTAATTTATAAAATTACTGAATTACCAAAAAAGTCTGGAAGTTAGCAAGAAACAGAGGTCAATGGCGACAAAACCAGAGAGGTTTCATTCTAAGAAACGATTATCGTACAATCCAACTCAAATTATCATCCATTATTTCAAAAATAGTTCTAATTTGAGGGTAAGAGGAGTTTTGGTGGAGAAGAGAAACGAAAAGGGTTTCAAGAGGAAGATGTAATAGTTACTGAGGATATTTCAGAGGGATCGAGAGATGATAGAGAAACCTATATCAATAAATAACTTTATTTATTGACAGAGAAGTAGGAAGAGAACGTTAGAAAAAAAATAAATAATGATAGTCATGCTATTTAAGTGACAGACGTGACCTTAATAATACTTAATAGTTGTAAATATTTTAATGATATTTAATTTAAAAATTAAAAAGAAAATATATATGTCACAAGGAATTAACTAGATTTTAATTAATTATATTTTACATGAATCAACTACTTATCATTTAGTTAATTAATTAATTATATTTTAATTAGTTAATTATATTATATATATGTGTTAAATATATTTAATTAATTAATCAATCAATTATTTTTAATTAATTAATTAATTATATTTCAATTCTATTTAATAAAAAATATATATGTCACAAGTGTGACATACTTGTGACACCTCTCATGTGGGTAGTAGTAGTAGTAGTAATAATAATAATAATAATTATTATAATAATTATTATTATTATTATTATAATAATCATCATCATCATCATAATCATAATCACGACCGTGATTTGTTAATTCACAACTATGCATCGAAGTCACAGGCTGTGACTAACAAGTCACAATTGTGACCACAGTAATAGTGTAAAGAATCGAAGCCATTGGATGAAATGGATGGTTGTCCTTAGTAGATGGTAATAGCGTAAAGAATCTGAGTTGTTGGATGAAACAGAGGGTTGTCCTTAGTAAATGGTAAGTAACTGAAGTCCAAAATATTAATGAATTAATTAATTAATTATTTAATACTATTTTAAGTATATTTAATTAAAAAAATTTAAATGAAAAAATGTCATTGTAATTAATTAATCAATTAATTTATATTATAATTGATTGATTAATTAATTATATTTTTATTAATCATTTAATTATATTATAATTAACTATATTTTAATGATATTTAATTTAAAAATAAAAAATATGTGTCACAGGCGTGAAGGAATTAATTAGATTGTAATTAATTAATTAATTATATTATATATATATGTTTGTTAAATATATTTTAATTAATTAATTAATCAATTATTTATTTTTAATTAATCAATTATTTATTTATTTTTAATTAATTAATTAATTATATTTTAATTATATTCAATAAAAAAAATTTAAATAAAAAATATATGTGTCACAAGTGTGACTGGTGTGACACTTCTCATGTGGGTATTATTATTATTATTATTATTATTAATCATGACTGTGACTTTTTAAGTCACAATCGTGCATTGAAGACCACAATAATAGTGTAAAGAATTGAAATCGTTGGATGAAATGGATGGTTGTCCTTAGTAGATGGTAATCGCATAAAGAATCAAAGCCATTGGATGAAATGGACGGCTGTCCTTAGTAAATGGTAAGTAAAGTCCAAAATAGCGGTTACAGAAATAAAAAATAAGAAGTGATGGCTATGACTAATAAGTCACAAGCGTGACGATGAGATGGAAGCTAACGAATGAGAGCCGTTGGATCAAAGGGATAAGTAAGCGAAGTCCAAAAAAATGGTTACAGAAATAAAAAATAAGAAGTCACAACTGTGACTAATAAGTCACATACGTGATAATGAGATGGAAGCTAAAGAATGGGATTCATTGAATCAAAGGGAAGATGGGATGGAAATGCGTGGTCATCCATCCAATTCGTCCTTGGTATATATATACTTAATACACTTAAAGATAGTTGTAAAATATTTAATAATAAGCATGAGTCACGACTATGACAATTTAAATCACTGCCATGACAAGAATATAATGCGTGACCTATAAGTTGCATTAAAATTTATGTTGCATATTTTATTCAACCAAAAACATGATCACTACTAGTAGATGGTAAGTTTATTTAGGAATAAATGCAAAAACGTTGACGCTTTTAGGAATAAAACATAAGAAAACAAAAAAAAGGGATGGTATGAGTCACAACTGTGACAATAGTATAATGGAAGGAAAGAAAAAAAAGGGATGGCATAAGTCACAGCTGTGACAATTTAAGTCAAATCCGTGACAAGAGTATAGTGGAAAATCAAGCCGTTGATGAAATGGATGGTATATGTACTTAATATATTTAATACTTAAAAATTGATAAATAACACTTAATAATAATTAAAAAAACATGCATGGTTGTGACTTCTTTAGTCACAGTCGTGCTTACAAGTCAGTCCAAAATAACAATTACCAAAAAGAAATCCAAGTTGTCGATGAAACAGACAGTGAGATAGAATTGTGCGGTCGTCCAAGCCTGGATGAAAAAGCATTGTCGTGATTAATCATGCTTAGTAAAAGGTAAGTAAACTGAAAAATAACTCTTAATAATAATTCAAAACAACAGGCACGACTGTGACTTAAGAGTGTATTTAGGAATAAATGCAAAAACGTTGGCGCTTTTAGGAACAAAACATAAGAAAAGATAAAATGGGATGGCATGAGTCACGGATGTGATAATTTCGTCACGGATGTGATAATTTAAGTCACAGCCGTGACAACAGTAAAGTGGAAGGAAAGAAAAAAAAGGGATGGCATGATCACGATTGTGACAATTTAAGTCACAACCGTGACAAGAGTATAGTGGAAAATTAAGTCTTTGATGAAATGAACGGTATATGTACTTAATATAGTTAATACTTAAAAACTGACAAATAGCACTTAATAATAATTCAAAACAACATGCACAGTTGTGACTTCTTAAGTCATAGCCGTGCAAGCAAGTCAGACCAAAATAAAAATTACAAAAAAAATTCCAAGTCGTCGATGAAATGGACAGTGAGATGGAATTGCATGGTCATCCAAACCTATATGAAAAAGCATTGTTGTGATATTTCATGCTTAGTGGAAGGTAAGTAAACTGACAAATAAAACTTAATAATAATTCAAAACAACATGCATGGTTGTGACTTAAGAGTGTATTTAGGAATAAATGTAAGAACTTTGACGTTTTTAGGAACAAATGAGTCACAGCTGTGACAATTTAAATCACAACCGTGACAAGAGTATAGTGGAAAATCAAGCCATTGATGAAATGGACGGTATATGTACTTAATATACTTAATACTTAAAAACTGACAAATAGCACTTAATAATAATTTGAAGTCATAGCCGTGCATGCAAGTTAGTCCAAAATAACAGTTACAAAAAAATCCAAGTCATCGATGAAATGAACAGCGAGATGGAATTATGTGGTCATCCAAGCGTTGATGAAAAAACGTTGTCGTGATCAATCATGCTTAGTAGAAGGTAAGTAAATTGACAAATAACACTTAATAATAATTCAAAACAACATGCACGACTGTGACTTAAGAGTGTATTTAGGAATAAATGCAAAAACGTTGACGCTTTTAGGAACAAAACATAAGAAAAAAATGGAATGGCATGAGTCACGGATGTGATAATTTAAGTCACAACCATGAAAACAGTATAGTGGAAGGAAAGAAAAAAAAGGGATGGCATGAGTCATGACTGTGACAATTTAAGTCACAACCCTGACAAGAGTATAGTGGAAAATCAAGCCATTGATGAAATGAATGGTATATTTACCTAATATACTTAATACTTAAAAACTGACAAATAACACTTAATAATAATTCAAAACAACATGCACGGCTATGACTTCTTAAGTCATAGTCGTGCATACAAGTCAGACCAAAATAACAATTACAAAAAAAAGTCCAGGTTGTCAATGAAATAGATAGTGAGATGGAATTGCGTGGTCGTCCAAGCCTGGATGAAAAGGCATTGTCGTGATACATCATGCTTAGTGGAAGGTAAGTAAATTGACAAATAAAACTTAATAATAATTCAAAACAACATGCACTGTTGTGACTTAAGAGTGAATTTAGGAATAAATACAAAAATGTTGATGCTTTTAGGAACAAAACATAAGAAAAGAAAAAAATGGGATGGCATGAGTCACGGATGTGACAATTTAAGTCACAACCGTGATAACAGTATAGTGGAAATAATGGAAGAAAAAGGGATTGCATAATTCACAGCTATGACAATTTAAGTCACAGCCGTGATAAGAGTATAGTGGAGAAATCAAATTGTTGATGAAACAAACGGTATATTTACTTAATATACTTAATACTTAAAAACTAACAAATAACACTTAATAATAATTCAAAATATACTTAATACTTAAAAACTAACAAATAACACTTAATAATAATTCAAAACAACGAACAGTGGTAAGGAATTGTGTGATCGTCCACGTTTGGACAAAAACGTTGTTGTGATCGATCGTGCTTAGTAGATGATAAGTAAACTGACAAATAAGACTTAATAATAATTTAAAATAACATGCACGACTGTGACTTAAACAATTACAAACAAAAATTGAAGTCATCAATGAAACGGATAGTGGGATGGAACTGCATGGTCATCCATCCTATCATCCTTAGTATATATATACTTAAAAGATAGCATGGAGATGCCATGTGGGTACCAAAAGTTAGGGGTTAGTCATGCCTTCCACCACAATTAATTTGTTTCTCTAATATTGCTTCAACCTAACTACTCCATAACATCATATTTTATTCTTTTCTTTCTTCTAATGTTTCAAGCATAAACTTCACCATTTCATAAATTTAAAGATTATGTTTCAATTATGTTATTGGGTTTCTTTTTCTTTTTTCTTCCTTTTGTTCATTTCTTTTCTTTATTCCTTTTTAATATATTTTGTGAGAGAAAGATCGATATTGGAAATAAGTGAATGGGAAGGATGATAAAAATAACGATGGAGCAAAGAGAGAGAAAGAGATTCAAACAATATAATAACCTCAACTTCTTTGAATCAAATAAGAATCTAAAAATATTTTCAAATGTTGATAATTATTCAAATATAGTCTTTAATGAAGCAATTTTCATATCGACAAATACTAGAAAGTAACTAACTTTAAATGAATCACCTATTGACTGTGTTTCTCCTTTATGATCATTTTCATCAAATTGTCTTTTCCTAATAATACAATGTCTAGCTAGAAATGTAGGCTCTACATTCATCTCATGTGCGGGAATTCTGGCAATATTCATATTAAAGGCAAACCCTTTGTTTCCATATTTTTCAAATTGCTCTATGGTAACGTCAATGCATATAGATTTAGATTGCAAATTTGTACTCACTACGTTAATAGAAAATAAAAGATCACAGTAAATAACCATACCATATAAAAACTCAAAACTTTTAAGTACACTAACTAAACTTTTAGCTTCACTCTTTGACTTGGCATCATCATAAGATCTAGATAATTCTATTAAATCTAATCTTATTTGAGGAACTTAAAATCTAATAGCTTTAGCAGTTTTCATTCGACTCTGCCAATAAGTGTTAGATAAGATTTCATGGTGAAGCCCAAAATATTATCAAGTAAAACCTTCTAACTTTTAGGAGATTTTGAAAATAATGAATATGTGCATTGCACAACTCCAAAAATTGATACAACTTTAACACAAGAATGCGTCATACCACTAAGAGTAAGATTAAGATTATGACAAGCATATGACATATATAATGCTTTCAGATTTATTTCAAGTAGTCTCTTTTAAACCTCTTAATGTTTTCCCTTCATATTAAAACCATTGTCATCAACCTTAACCCCTTACATTATGGACATTAAGATCAAAAGACTTAGATGCCTTCAATAATTCATTAGGAAGTTCCAATCCATATGTGTCATCTACATTCATGAACTTTAAAAAGTATTCTGCTATTTTTATTTTTTATTTAACATATTCACACTTCGTACTAACAAACTCGTATGTTCTTACTAGCTCAAATCTAGGGTATAATTAAGTATAATAGAAAAGCATTTCTCCTCTTTAATGATCCTTATGATAGAACTTCTAACATTATAGGACAAAAGACAAATTTAACTCATTTTGAATTTTGTGACCAAGATAACGATGATGGATTTCATGATTTTGAATGCGTCTAACGTGATCTTACATTATTACATCAATTCCAGTAATCATCTTAATCAATCCCAAAACATTACCATTACTATCTTGATAAAGTTTTCTCATTAGATCCTTAAAAGGCCAAACTACATTTAGCAAGACATTTCATAATAAAAACTATTCTTATCAAAACTTGTCTCCAACACTATTTTTCCTATAAAATTTCTTATTGTAACTCTTGATCAATTGTTTGATTTTTGCTCAATCTTACTCTTAATTCATTATGACTCCTCATGCTAGTCATATGCTTAACACTATTCTCATGTTCTTTGAGTCTCTCACTAAGGTGCTTCTAATCTTTAAATCCATCATTAGCTAATGCACTTTGATTGCTATTAGATTTAAACAACTTACAACAAAAACAATGTACTTAATCTATATATTTAGAGTAAACCAGCCATTTTCTAATGCTAATTTCTCCATTACTCAATTTTCAAGAATAATAAGAATATGAAAATGTCAAGAGGTATTTTCTAAAAGAAACACAAGATTTATTTCTCACATCCCATTTTCAACTAAAATGTCACTTATTTTATTATCAAGATTATAATTGCTCATTTGCCCTTAAATTTTTTAAATTGGATGCATTTAATACATATTCATGCTCTCTTAATATTACTAACATCCTCAGGATTATGAATATCATCACTTAAATTTTTATTATGTTGTTCAAAATTACCTTCACCTAATTCATCCGAGTTCTCACTAAAAGAGCCTACTCTTTTAATAAATTTATTAGTATCTTCTTTTTTGGATTCTATTAACTATTTTACTTGTTTTCTTTTATGCCTTTTTTTCACTTCTAAAGAAATGCTTTTTAGGCAATATCATATAAAGCAGTTATAACACAATAAATTAGAAAGAAAAAGCACTAATGTGGAATTGGAAGACGGAGACAGGCAAAATAGAACAACAATAGCTCAACCATATATCACAAATACATATCCATGTAATTATATATCTGTGATAGAGGAAAACAACAAGGAGACAATTTTAATATCCTATATAAAACTAAACTAATAAAGAGTAATTTACTATGATATATGAAAAATGAAGAAAGACAAATTATCAAGATAAATTATAATTCAAATTATTGTATGATTTATGTTAAAAGGATATTAACATGAATTAGTTGAAAATTTTGGAAACTTATTATAAATATATAAAAATTGAAGAATAAACCATGAAGATTCAAATTAGATAACAATGGGATGGTTAACCTTGTTTAGATTGTATTGCATTAGTATAGCATGTCTTAAAACATCCATGTAATAGTTTTAATCAATATACTTATATTGTCATAATAATGATAATTTAAAATTTATGTTTAAAATGAACTTTGACTTATTTTATTGTAATATTAGCTTAAGAAGTCATATTATGCTAAAATAAAATTTCACATAAGTTTGATAAGATTTGATTGAAATAAATAAAATTGTATGGGTCATTAAAATAACTACATGTTAGTTAATTAATATTCAATTCAAATTTATATACTTTATTTCTCTTATACAAAATGTTTATTTTTTTACGGTAACAAATATTTTTCATACTATTTTAAATTAATTTAATTAAGAATTGCATACATAATATATAAGTTATTAGTTCATAAATATATAACACCAAATAGAAACCTTTTAAGTGCTAAAAGAGGGTTGGTCATTATCTATGGCTGATAAAGATATGATATGCTAATGAATGTATACTCTCTTTTAACGAAATATCAAATATTACAAAAAATATCACAATAATTATCTTTTTTTCCAAATTTTTAGTGTATACTTTTAGATAAATGTCCATCCATTCTAATATAATTATTGGTTGGCCCATTACAACTTAGTTCATCAAAGATAAGATCTTATCTTACTCATTTAAAAGTTTAAAAAATTTTAAAATTATGCTCTCCAAACATCATCAACTCTACACATCCCACATCCCAAATCTACTTCCTCCAAATTTAACTTAGATTCTTTTTTGATAGAGAACATTACATAATAGAATCTTTACACTAAAATATATAGGGGCCATCGAAACTTTTTACTGAAAGCTGGAGTTTAAACAAAAAATTAAAGATTGAATAAAATATATCATTGTCAACAAATATTAACATATATCTTTAACAAATTGATCTCAAAATTTCCTTTTTTCAGTTTAGGGTGCACAAGTGTTTATATATCATCTTGTGTAAATGAGCATATCCGAACAAATGCAAATAAAAACATAAAAGAGAAATATAAAAAGAAATTATTTTCTTCTCCTTAAAAAGATTGAAGCATAATTGTTAGACCTCCTAATTAATGGTTAGTACTAAACTACTCTTTATCTCTATTTAGTAAGGCTTTAAATTCAAAATAAGAAACCTAAATATAATTATTTTTTTAGTTTCCACAAAGTAAAGTGCCAAGAAACTTTTTAGTATATATATACATCGTGAAGCAGATTTATTGACTTTCTAATTTATGTCCCTTTTAATGAATATATTTAATAACTTTTAATTTTTTAACTCTTTTAATAAATAGGCAGGAAGGGCACTCGCCTAGGGCGTAGATTCATAAGGGCCCACTCATTAAAAGAATTGAAAATTAAAATTTTAATAAATCTCTT
>JANIJH010000007.1:12366844-12389715 GCA_024520975.1 Erythroxylum areolatum | reverse complement strand
GTGTAACAAACTAAGAGCAATAATGAGCAAATTTGGAGCAATATAGGAGTCTTTAGCTTTTCAGAACTTCAGTAGTTTCTCCCTTGAACTTCCACTCTTTATATTGATAAGAATATAGTCGTTGGAGGTCATATAGCCGTTGCTTGATTTCATATAGCCGTTCCTTGACTTCCTCCTTTCCTTTTTGTGAATGATTCGTATAAATTTTGTCAATTTCAACATGTTAGTCGACTAGTCAAAATGTTATAGTCGACTAGTGTTAACATATTTCACTGCAGACTTGATTTCGCTCCTCGATAAGTTGACTAGTGCCATGATAGTCAACTAGTGTCACTATTCCACTGAATTATAGTCGACTTGCAACATATCAGTCGACTTATTTTAAGCCCCATCTGATAATCCTTAATTCTTAGTCGACTTATAAGATACTTAGTCGACTTGTTGCTGGTTCCAACGGATATATTTCACCAAATCTTCCCATAATCTTTATCTTTAATGTCTAAATCATGTTGACCTTGTTTCCTTCTTGATTCTTCAATGATTTATGAAGTCTTCTAGATTTCTTGTAATCCAAAAACACCTGAAATAAATTTCTTAACCAATTCCATATATTTTATTATTATCAAAACTTAAGTAGGATTTAATTTGTCAACCACTATTGGTCCAACAACTATTATAATAGTAGGTCTAGTTTATTTTATGTAGTATTACGACGCATTACCAAACATTGGATAACCAGTGGCAACCCTTAAAATTGAAAGACTACATGAACTCATACTCAATCGAAGAATTGTCCCACAACATAACAAATTGATAACACAAGTACTAGTAAAGTGGAAGGGGGATCTCATGAGGAAGCCACACGGGAGTCATTATTTGAATTGTAGAAAAGATTTCTAAAAACAAACCATATGGATAAGGTTTTTTCTAAAAGGGAAGTACTATTACATAATGAAGCAAGGCGGGAGACAGGTCTTTCACATTGACAAATAAATGATGTAATGTGGAAATTTTCTAAAATGTACGATAAGACACGTAGGAGGTAGCATGCACTCGTGGGTAGTATGTTATGACAAAAAGAAGGGTGGTACATGTTGAATATTGAGATGTTACAATGAAATATATATATATAGTGCCAACCCTAAGCATAGGTAGGAAGGGCACTTGCCTAGGGCCTAGATTCATAAGGGGCCTACTTATTAAAAGAGTTAAAAATTAAAAAGTTATTAAATCTATTCATTAAAAGAGTTAAAATTTTAGAAGTTGATAATTCTATTCATTAATAGGGGTAGAAACTGAATAGTGAATAAATATGCTTCAAGATGTTTATATATAACAAAAAGTTTCTTGGCATTTTATCTTATGGAAACTGAAAAGGAAAAATTTGTAGTTAAGTTTCTTATTATGAATTTTAAGCTTTACCGAATAGAGATAAAAATGAGTTCGGTTTAACAATTTTGTTTTAATATTATTAAGGAGAAGAAAAGAAGAAGTTCTTTTTATATTTCTCTTTTATATTTTTTATTTGTATTTTTCAGATATGCACATTTAAGCAAGATAAAGGATGATAAATATATACACATGCATATTAGTCCTAAAAAAAGGAAAATTTGAAATCAATTTATTAGAGAAATATATGCTAACATCTTTATTGACAATGATATATTTTATTAATATAATAATATTTGATCCTAATATATAATATGAATTTCAATCTTTTAGTTTTCATTTAAACTCCAGCTTTCAAAAAAAAGTTTCAATGTCCCCATTATATTTTAGTGTAAAGATTCTATTATTAATGTTCTCTATCAAAAAATAATCTAAGTTAAATTTAGAGCTCACATATTTAGGATGAGGGCCGTGAGGGATGAATGATTTCTAGAGAGTAAAATTTTTAAAAAAATTTAAACTTTTAAATGAGTAAGATAAGATCTCGTCTTGGATGAACTAAGTTATAGTAAGTCCCATTAATAAATAAATTAGATGGATGGGAATTTATCTAAAAGTATATACTAAAAATTTGAAAAAAAAGGATAATTTCTATGGCATTTTCGTAATATTTGATATTTCCTTAAAAGAAAGTATACATTCATTAGCATATTATATCTTTATCCACCATAGATAATGACTCAACTCTCTTTTAGCACTTAAGAGATTCACTGTTTGGTGTTAGATATTTATGTAATAATTAATAATTTATATATTATGCATACATTTTTAATTAATTTAATTTAAAATAATTTGACAAATATTTGTTATAGTAAATAATAAATATTTTGTTTAAGAGAAATAAAGTATATAAATTCTAATTGAATATTAATTAAATAATATGTAGTTATTTTAATGACCTATGCAATTTTATTTATTTTAATTAAATCTTATCTACCTCATGTGAGATTTTATATTAACATAATATGACTTCTTAACCTAATATTACAACAAAATAAGTCAAAAGTTCATTTCAAACATCAAATTTTAAATTATCATTATTATGACAATTTAATTATATTGATGAAGAGTATTACATAGATGTTATAGGACATGCTATACTAATGCAACCCAATCTATACAAGGTTAATCACCCATTATTATCTAATTTGAATCTTCATGTTTTATTCTTCAAATATCTTTTCTATATATTTGCAATAAGCTTCCTAATTGTAATTTTATCAACTAATTCTTGTTAGTATCTTTTTAACATAAATCATACGATAATTTGATTTAAAATTTATCCTAATAATTTATCTTTCTTTCATTTTGCATATATCATAGTAAATTACTTTTTTAATTTTTATATAAGATATTAAAATTTTCCCATTCTTTTTTTCCTTTGTCACAGATATATAATTACATTGATGTATCTTTGTAATACAAGGTTGAGCTATTGTTGTTCTATTTTACCTGTCTCCTTTTTCCACTTTCACATAGGTTCTTTCGTTCTTTTTCTTGTCCAATTGTGTTATAATTTCTTTATATGATATTGCCTAAAAAGCATTTATTTAGAAGTGAAAAAGTGGGAAAAAAAGAAACAAGAAGAACAGTTAATAGAATCCCAAAAAGGAGCTATTAATAAATTTATTAAAAGAGTAGGCTCCTCTAGTGGTAATCTTGAGGAATTAGGCAAAGATAATTTTGAACAACATAAAGAAAATTTAGTGATGAGATTCATATTCATGAGGATGTTAGTAATTTAAGTGAGCATAATCATGTATTAAATGCATCCAATTTATATAATTTAAGGGCAAATGAGCAACTAATCCCCATATTGGATATTTATGATCATAGAAAATTAGGTTAATCTAGATAATAAAGTAAGTGACAACTTACTTAAAAAAGAGCCTATAAAAGAATTAAATCTTGTGTTTCCTTTAAGCAATACCTCTTGGTGTTTTCATTTTCTTATTATTCCAGAAAATTGAGTATGGAGAAATTAGTGATCGAAAATGGTTGGTTCACTATAAAAATATAGGTGAAGTATACTATTTTTTTTATAAGTTATTCAAATCTAATAGCAGAAAAAGTGTGTTAGCAAATGATGGATTTAGAGATTAGAAGCATCTTAGTGAGAGACTCAAAGGAAATGAGAATAGTGTTGAGTATATGACTAACATGAGGGTTGGAATGAATTAAAATTAAGATTAAGCAAAAATCAAACAATTGATAAAGAATTTTAATAAGAAATTTTAAAGAAGAAATAATGTTGGAGACAAGTTTTGATAAGAATAGTTTAGTTGTGAAATGTCTTGTTAAATATAGTTTGGCTTTTTGAGGATCTAATGAGAAAACTTTACCAAGATAGTAATGATAACATTTTTGGGATTGATTGAGATGATTTCTAGATTTGATGTAATAATGGAAGACTATGTTAGACACATTCAAAAACATGAAATTCATAATCATTATCTTGGTCACAATATTCAAAATGAGTTGATTTCTCTTTTGGCCCATAGTATTAGAAGTTCTATCAAAAGGAACATTAAAAAGCAAAATACTTTTCTATTATTCTTGGTTGTACCCTATATTTGAGCCATCAAGAACAAATGAGTCTGTTAGTACGATGTGTGAATATATCAAAGAAAAAAAATAGAAGAGTAGTTTTTAGAGTTCTTGAAGGTAAATGACACATTTAGACTGAGACTTTTCAAAGAATTATCGAATTCATTTAAGTCTCTTAATCTTAATATCCATAATGAAAGGTGTCAAACATCAAGGGGTTTAAAAGAAATTACTTGAAATAAACCCGAGAGCATTATATATGTCATGTACTTGTCGTAGTCTTAATCTTATTCTTACTGATATGGTGCATTCTTATGTTGAAGATATTTCATTTTTAAAAGTTGTACAATGTATATATGCATTATTTTCAAATTCTCCTAAAGGGTGGGAGATTTTACTTGATAATGCTTTGGGTTTAACCATGAAATCATTATCTATCACTCATTGGGAGAGTAGAATAACAAGTGTTAAAGTTATTGTGTTTTAAGCTCCTTAAATAAGATTAGCTTTGATGGAATTATCTAAATCTTGTGATGATGCCAAGTTAAAAAGTAGAAAGTTTGGTTAGTGTACTTAAAGATTGATTTTTTACCTAGTACGATTATTTGTCATAATATTTTATTCGCAATTAACATGGCAAGTAAAAAGTTGTAATATAAATCTATGTGCATTTATGTTACAATAGAGCAATTGGAAGCTGTAATGGTATTTTTTGATAAATATAGAAATGAAGAGTTTGCCTCTTGTATGAATATTGCCAAAAATCTTGCATATAAGATGAATATAGAGCTTATATTTTCAACTAGATGTTGTATTATTAAGAAAAGACAATTTGATGAAAATGATCACGATGGAGAAATACAATCAACTGTGGATTTCTTTATAGTTAGGTACTTTCTAGTTGTTGTGGATATGAAAATCGCTTCCTCAAAGAATATATTTGAATAATTAATGACATTTGAAAATATTGTAGATTCTTATATGATTCAAAGAAGTTGAATTCCTTAGATGGTGATGAACTAAGAGAATGTTGCACAAATTTTATAACTACTTTTCTCATAATAATATGTTGGATGTGGATTTAGGTGATCAATTTTCTAAATTAAAAGTGTTGCAAATGACTTTATCAAATGAGTTAATGTCATTAGTTGAATTCTTAAATTTGTTAAATTTGTAAATTGTTATCCAAATACTTCAATTGCTTATTGAATTCTATTGACTATACTTGTGACTGTAGTATCAGTTGAGAAAAGCTTTTTAAAGTTAAAATTATTAAAAATATGCTTGAAGTCATTTATGTCACACAAAAGGTTGACTATTTTGAGCTATTTTATGTATCGAAAAGAATATGTTGGATAATATTAATTTTGATATTATTATTAATAATTTTACATTTAGAAATGTAAAAATTTGTTTTTATGTTCATCAGTGAAATTCTCTTAATGTTTTGTAATATGATATGACTGTTTGATTGTTACTATATATATTTTATTGTTATCGATATTACTTTTAGTAATTTTATTACTGGTGATATTACTGTTATGATCATTTAATATTTTGTTGAGTATATGAACTTATAACTTAAGTTAATTATTGATGAATATTAAATTTTAATAATAAAAATATACTATTTTGTTGAGTATATGAACTTATAACTTAAGTTAGTTATTTATGAATATTAAATTTTAATAATAAAAATATACTATTAAAATTTTCATTGAAGCCTTTATTTTGTATGCCTATAAAATGTTACAAACGACCCTAACTATAGACCATAAATTAATCTTGCTGCGTTGGAAAATTTGGAAGCGGTGGGTGGGGTAAGGGGGGCTCTGACATGAACGAGTTGAAGGAGCGAAATGCGGCCTCACTCACCACTCGTCACAAAAGGAATCGACTTTGACTTTTGGGAGCGCATTGGAGTTGTGTTGTGTCCTAAAACAACTAAACAAGTAAAGTAAAGAAGGCGAGGGACTGTGGAGTATGGACCTCAAACTCCATTACAATAAGTAGAAAGATGAAAAGAAAGGCGAAAGAACGCAGTTACTGGGAAGTATAGGGAGTTATAGAAGAAAAATGAAAATAAAAGAAGCCGGTATTGATTTAGCGGCTGACTGGAGGTGTGGTGATGCTGTGCTATGCTCTTTTAAAAATAATTAAGAGCTCTGTCTGTGCATACACACACACAGTCTGGACCTCAACGCCTTTTGTTTCTGCTGCATAGTACCACACTAACTCCACTACTCTTTACTTCTACAGAGAGAGAGGGACAGGGAGGGAGGTCGTCTTTACTCTTCAGAATTTAATTTAGATAGAGAGAAAACCCACGGCCATCCATCCCTCGAATGTAGTGATTCGTTTTCGTATTCTCTCTCTTTCTCTCTATGTATACGTAACATGGAGAGAAGGGGAGAGTTAAGGATACAATTGCTTCAAATAAAAATGCCATCTTTGGTTACACATTGTGTTAGTCCTAAACAACTGCTTCACAGACTTAACATGTAGACTAACTTAGCCAGTAGGAGCAGTTGCATTCCTTCGTTTTTCTGGTAGTGTGACTGAGGTGGAAGAGCGGAGGATGAGGCGGAGAGATGCTGATATGAAGTGGGGTGGTCTGGTTCTTTTATTTTTTATTTTTGGAGAGAGTTGATTAGAGCCCATGATTTGAAGCTTCTCTCTCTATAATCTCCTTAACTGACTCTCTTCAATCATGCCAAATTCTTTGACATTTTAGCCGTTTCACTCCCTATGATATGCCCCCTCATTAGCCTTCAAAACCAACGCGTCAATCCCACAACCCAAACTATCAAGCTCCAATCTTTGTGCTTTATACTTAATAGTGTTGTGTTGAAATGGAGGCGTAAGTCCTGGTTATTTGAGCCTGTTACTGCTTAATATATTTCTTCTCCTCCTTGGTAATGGAGTACGCTAGCGTTGGGGCTGGTGGGCTCGGAGATGGTGGAGGAAGCAGTGGTGGTGGGTCTGGTAGTGGGGATCATGACTCCTCCGACCCACAAAAGAGGAAGAAACGTTATCATCGCCACACTGCTTACCAAATTCAGAGACTTGACTCGTAAGCACTGCTTTTCTCTTCACTTAGACTATGTTCTACCAGCACTGTTATTCGGTTTGTTTGCATACAACGTGCTTAGAATATTGATGGGCATTTTGCGGTTTGTGGTTGTTCTCAATGCTACGGTGGAATATGAAGACTATTCAAGGAATGCCCACATCCAGATGAGAAGCAGAGGTTACAGTTGAGCAGGGAATTGGGTTTGTCACCGCGGCAGATCAAGTTTTGGTTCCAAAACAGGAGGACCCAGATGAAGGTGAAAAGTTGCTTTCTTTTTCTTTTTCTGTTTCTGTCTTCGCTTTTCTTTTTAAGTTTCCTGCTCATAGTATCAGAACCATGCTCTTCTCTTTCGTGCTGTGAAACACCTTTAAGATAATTAGAAGGTCATGTTATTGTTACTTGGAACTAATTTAGGCACAGCATGAAAGAGCCGACAATTCTGCTCTTCGAGCAGAGAATGATAAGATCCGATGTGAAAACATAGCCATCAGAGAGGCACTGAAAAATGTTATCTGTCCATCTTGCGGAGGTCCTCCTGCCACAGAAGATTCCTATTTTGATGAACACAAGTTAAGAATGGAGAATGCACAATTGAAAGACGAGGTTCTTCTCAGTTTACTGCTTTTTCTTTTCCTTTATGGTTCATTTCTATTTAGCTTCGTACTCTGCATTTCGTGACATGCTATTTGGGAAAAGTCTTCCTGCCTTAATGATGTTCAAGCATTGGAACCAACTGTGTTTTCTTTTTTCTAAATGTTTAAATTCATTTATACAGCTTGATAGAGTTTCAAGCATTGCAGCTAAATATATAGGAAGGCCAATTTCCCAATTGCCTCCGGTACAGCCCATCCATGTATCTTCCTTGGATTTATCAATGGGCAGTTTTGGGATCCAAGGGATAAGCGGTATCCCTTCCCTTGATCTCGATCTTGATCTCCTTCCAGCTACTTCTGGTTTGAATTTTCCCCTCCAACACCTAGGCATTTCTGACATGGACAAGTCCCTCATGACTGATATAGCTTCAAATGCTATGGAAGAATTGCTAAGGCTTTTACAAACCAACGAACCTTTGTGGTTCAAGTCCCCCACTGATGGCAGGGATGTTCTTAATCTTGATAGTTACCAAAGGATTTTTCCCAGGGCTAGCACACATGCAAAGAACGTAAGTGTTCGAACTGAAGCATCCAGAGATTCTGTTGTTGTCGTCATGAACGGTCCAACCTTGGTTGATATGTTCATGGATTCTGTAAGCCCTTTATATTACTCTCTTATAATATTCTATTTTTGGGTGAAGAAAGTCATAGTTTATACAAGTTTTCAACAAATTGCAGAACAAGTGGGTTGAGCTATTCCCTACAATTGTCCCTGTGGCGAAGAACATTGAAGTAATTTCCTCTGGAACATTGGCAAGTCGCAGTGGTTCATTATTGCTGGTAAAACTGTAAAAATTAGAACTTTCTGGATTTACAGTATCCTGTTTGTAGGAATCACATGAAAATGATGGTGCTTTTAACAGATGTATCAAGAGTTGCAGATGCTTTCACCTTTAGTTCCAACTCGGGAATTCTGTATTCTGCGTTACAGTCAACAAATTGAGCAAGGAGTATGGGCAATTGTTGATGTTTCATATGATATTCCTCAGTTTGCTTCTCAATGCCAATCTCGTAGGCTTCCTTCTGGATTATTGATTCAGGATATGCCTAATGGTTACTCCAAGGTCATCAGCTTAAGTTTTTATACCATAATTTCATATTCTTCCCATAAACAAAAGAACTGGATATTATTTTTGTTTGGAACATTAATGTAGGTTACTTGGGTGGATCACGTTGAAATTGAAGATAAAACCCCAATTCATCAGCTTTATAGGGACCTCATTTCAAGTGGCATGGCTTTTGGAGTGGAAAGGTGGCTTGCTACACTGCAAAGAATGTCTGAAAGGTTTGCTTGTCTGATGGTGTCAAGCACTTCTAACCGGGATATTGGAGGAGGTAATTTTGACACCAAATAGGCACTATTTTAGCTCTGTGCAGTTCTAATTCTAATTGATTATCTATGTTTTTTAGTGATTCCATCACCTGAAGGTAAGAGAAGTTTGATGACACTTGCCCAAAGAATGGTTAACAATTTCTGTGCTAGCATCAGCACTTCCAATAACCATAGGTGGACTACTCTTTCTGGGTTGAGTGAGGTTGGAGTTCGGGTTACTCTTCACAAGGGTTCAGATCCTGGCCAACCCAACGGTGTTGTTCTGAGTGCAGCAACTACATTTTGGCTTCCCGTTCCTCCACAAAAAGTATTCAATTTCTTCAAAGATGAAAGAAATCGTGCTCAGGTAATATCACACTCACAGGTTGATCCATGTCATGGTTAGTTTTTATATTTCACTTTTAGACTTGGTGTTCTTTTTCTGTTTTTGGGTAAGTGCTGATCAGTTTAGTTGGTTCTTACTCTAATATCAAATGGGCTTCTGATTTTTTTTGAGTCATTGCTTTTCAGTGGGATGTCCTCTCCAGTGGCAATGCAGTGCAAGAGATCACCCATATTGCAAATGGCTCACATCCTGGGAACTGCATATCTATTCTTCGTGTAAGAGTTTATGTGTTTGACTCTCTGTTTTCTCATATTTATTATGAATCATTTGAATGCCATTCATATTGTGTACACACTTACAGTGTCCTTAATAACGCTATGGGATTCTGTGATAGGCCTTGAATACTACTCAGAACAATATGGTAATACTCCAAGAGAGCTGCATAGACTCATCAGGTTCAATTGTGGTCTACTGCCCAGTTGATCTGCCAGCCATCAATATGGCAATGAGCGGCGAGGACCCTTCTCTTGTTCCCCTACTACCTTCAGGATTTGCCATTTTACCTGATGGCCATCTAGACCAGGGAGACGGTGCGTCAACTAGCTCCAGTGCACAAGGAAACATGGGTAGATCAGGTGGTTCTCTAGTAACGGTAGCATTTCAAATATTAGTGAGCAGCTTGCCATCAGCTAAGTTGAACATGGAATCAGTAACAACCGTAAATAATCTTATCAGCGTGACTGTCCAGCAAATTAAGGCTGCCTTGAATTGTCCTAGTTCCAGATGATCTATCTGGTTCTGCAGCTGCATTACAACTGTTTCTCTTCTTCTCTAACATCTTTAAATATGGAAATCAGAGGAATTCAGAGTCTTGTGCTGGGGGATATTCAATGTGCTGGGGTTAGTTGGGATCTTGAATGCTCTCTCATCAAGAGAAGTAAAGACTCAATATTTACTGCTGCTGCTGTTAGTGCTGCCAAACCTCCTCATTGCAAGCTACACCTTACTAAAGATCTTTCAGTGGTTTTGTTTTGTTTTTTTCTTCATGTTAGCATTTACAGGGGCAGTTTTAGTTTCTGGGGCAATTTTACTTTGGAATAGTGGTTGGTAGTAAGTAGCTGGTTAAAGAGAGAGTCAAGAACGCACCACACCGGTCTGTCCTGCTGTAAAGGCATCTCACTTTGTTTGGGCCCTTCCTTCACATGCGCAGCAACATACATTGTGTGGTTCGGGTATTGACTTTCTGTTCAATCAATGGACTATATTTTTTTTCACCATCGTTTACGGATCTATAAATGTTCCAAGTTTTCACCTTTATTATGTCTCTCTGCCTATTAAATGAGTGTGAATGGCAAGCAGGAGTTGAAATTTATGGGACAAGTGGGGCATACCATGGAGATGGCTTTGATAAGCAACTTAGCCTTGTCATCAATGTTGGGCTCCACATTTTAGTTTGATAAAGTTCAGCCTAAAAATTATAAACAAACAAAATGTGGAATTTGTGCGCCAGCTACTGCATTGATAATATAACATGGCTCATATTGGAAAGGCATATCTATGGAGACTCCTTGTTATTATAATGCTTAAGAAAAAATATATGTATAGACCTTTTATACTAGCAATCATAAATTACAAATTTGCAACTACGAAGATCCAAAATCTTAATTTGCATTTAATCTGATATGTGAACTGTGTATCTAATTATTAGAACTCACATTTATGGTCGGTTTCAGTTCAAAGCAGACAATAAAGAAACGAATTGAGACTTGATGAAATGAATGTCAGGCTACAAGACATAACTGCCAGGGTAGCTAGTTGGTAGATGTAATGATCAAGTAGCCTGATTTAATACATCTGAGTTTCCAGGCTTAAGTATCAAGACATAAAGATAAACTTGTTCGATTAGTTTAACAAGTTATTGAGCTTATCTAACTCTGCAATAAGTAGAGAGTTTCCTGGATACCCTTCAAGGCAGAAGGTTCCAATTGCTAGCTAATTCTCTGCTGCATCTGAGATTGAGTTTGGAGATCACAATCAACTCCTTTACTCGACATTTGAGCTACTTTAACAGTAGTATTATGAGAAAAATTACAGTAGCTACTGGCGTGGTATAGTTACTTCGGAATATGGATTCAAGATTTAATTATACTGTTAAGAACTAATGATGTGGAAGTTATTTCATGTACATGAAAAACATAAATAATTTTACCCAAATAATATCATTGATTCTATCAGTATTAATCCAAAAATATTTATAATTTGCAAATTAAAAGCTCTTTCGAAAACAATTTGTTGATTAATTTTCTATTTTTTAGGAGAAATTTTTGTATCTTCCAAATTATGCATATTTTCTTTTGTGATGTCTCAAAATTCTAATGTTGTTCACTTTAAAATTTACTTCATGTTTATCTAATAAAACAAATTAATTAAATATTTATCTCTCACAAATATTTTTTTTTCGTTTAGAGACATTTGAAATATAAAAGAGAGATTAATTTATAATGAGAAATCATTTAATTCAAACTTATTATATGGAAGTTGTGAGATCCTTAAGTCCTAATAGTAGAATCGTGTTAATATTGGCGAGTCTTAACTAATGTTTGATACTTGGGACGACGGAATAAGGCAAAGACTTACGAGTAGGCAAGAAAAACTGGCATTGTCAAGCGTTGGTATACATTAGCAGAAATCTTTGTTGAGATGTAAGATTCGGATGTGAGACTAAAGGATAACTTGAGATAGACCCTAAGTTGAAGGTTGGCTAAATCACATGCATAAGGGAGATATGTGAGAGCTCTATGGACTTAATGTGTACTCAAATTGATAGACCATGAATAATAAACTTGATATAGGTAAGCATTGGATCAGATCAACATCCTATGAAAGGCTTTGGGTTTGAATGACTCATCATCAATGGACGCAAGGAGAGATCTAGAATGATGTAGTGGATAAGATCATCAACTTTAAAAGATAAAAATCATATGGGAAGATCATCTGAATATAATAGAGTTCTTTATGGATATGGATCACTACAAGAAAAATGGGAAATTATCGATAGAATGTGAAAGTTTTTTGTCGACAAGCCAAGTTGGCAACATAAATTACCGACGACATGAGTTGTCGGAGAAATGGCCGTAAGTAATATTTAGCGACAAAACAGAAATATTCCGTTGCTAATTTACCGACAGACATTTTCTATTTCGTCGCTATATTTAGCAACAGTAACTTTTATGCTGTTAGTAAATTTAGCGATGGATTTTGAACGTTTGTTAGTAAATTTAGCAACGGTCAAAGTTTTGGAAATCCATTGACAATGTAGCGACAGTAAGTTATGTTTTGTCAGTAAACTTACTGACAAATTTTTTCTTACTCTGTCGGTAAATTTACTACAAAATTTACAGGAGGATATTGTTATTCCATTACTTTATTCTTAAAATATACATTTTAGCATTTGCTTATTATGGACCACAATCTTGATGAGTGGTGAACTCATATGTATTTCATTATAATTCTTTATATGATCAGAATGGATTTTAACAGAGTATTAATCTAGTGTCTGCATGTTGGAATTATTAATTGAAACATGTATTAAGAAACATTCACTCAAATAAAGAGTTTATAGTAATATCATCATTTCTAGATGTTTTATGGAGATTGGTGATTAAACTAGCGCTAGGAGTTTGATGGACTAGCTACCCTTCAAGTCGTAACATCAAGATGAGATCTTGTGTGTTAATCACCATATAGAGTAAATGGGGGATCTAGAAGGAAAAACCAACATAAGGGCAAAATGTTAAATTTACCCTTTATTGTGCAGATGGCTATAATAAGGGTTCATAATAGGGTTTCCAATTGGACATATTATTTGAAACATGTGTTCTCATAATATTTAGTAATTCAAAAGTTCAACTAATTGTCCTTAGTGGAATGACATTTAGTTAATAAACTAGAATTAATTATAATGGGATTAAATTTTTAGGCTTATTGGAGCTTGAATTATCTAAGTTCAATAAGATTTCCCACTTGGCTTCAAGGAAGGTTATAACGCAAAGTCAAAAATATAAATGGAGGTTTTAAGGCCCATGATTGAATGTTGGGCTTGCACTAATTAATGGTTAATTAGAAGCCCAAATAAACATTTAAAAATGGGCTAGACTTTGGTTTAATTTAATTAATTAGATTAATTATATTAAAACAAAATTCTTAAAGAAATGAAAGCGAATTTTGATTTTTAATGGTTGAATGTGCAGCTGCACATTTAGCATTGAATTGCTAAATAAAGATGGTATTTATCATGCATCATTAAATGGAGTAATGATCTTACCATTAAATGGTTTAATGGTTGTCTTTTAATGATGGCATGTAATGTAACATTTTTTGCATTCATTTGATTAAAGGTGAAAGAGGTGTATTTGATGGATGATCTTTCTTCTTTCATCACTAAAACCGAAATTGAAATTTCATTTTAGGTTATTGGTCTTTTCATATAGCTATCTTAAAACAAATGAGAAGAGTCTCATTTAATGACTTCTTTATGTTTGATTAAAGAAAGGTGCGATGCATTGGATGCTCCTCTCTTCTTTCTTTTTATGCATAACCAAAATTGACAAGGTGTAATAGAGGTGTTCTTGCATTTTTGGACTCTCTCTCCTTTCTTGCATTTGTTAGCCGAAATTTGCATAAGAGGTGTCTCATCTTTGGCTTCTTTCTTCTAAGAAAAATCTCCTCCAAAGTTTTCTTCTCCTTTCCCACCAAAGGATTCTGTTAACCAAGTTGTCCAAGAAGAACAAGTGATAGATCAAATTTGTCGAGGATACAATATCGAGAAGAGGAAACAATAACAAGAAGAAAAGGATACATCACCTTGGAGAGGATATATTGTTGAGGATAAGATAGCATAGTAAGGAGTTAAAGATGTAGTGAAAGAGTCGGTAATATAATTTCCGTCTTGTTCTTATAATAATTATTTTCCATATACCGTATCATGTATGGTGGCATGTTGATTTGGTTATCTTGCTTCCTCTATGTTATGATTTCTAAAAAAGTTTTGAAATCTACCGTTTAACCAAATCTTGTGTGTTTTCTTTTTCTGATCCAACAGTTCCTTACAAGCATTGGGATGTAATATACATCTTTCAAATATAACTTATGACCACTAGGAAAGTCCAAGATAATTACTCCCATTGATTATGCTGAAACATATGATCCATTTGCTATTTTGACTTGAAACTGACCTTTATATAGTCTTTTCTTTTGTTGGAACCCTTACAAAGGATTGCAAATACGGTTAGTAACTCCTGAATCTAATATCCAAGAATCAGAATTTGCCACATTTCTAATCCTAACAAACTTAGGAAATCCATATCTTGTTTGCTTTTGAGGGACTCAAGGTAGACCGTACAATTTCTTTTTTAGTGACGCTGCTCACCATATTAAAAGTACTTTCCCTTGGTGTCCTCTTTGGCCTTCTTTTTCATAGGTTAGACTTTGACCCTTGTTTGGGCCTTCTTTTTTATTATACCCTTCTTCTTTTACTTGCCCTTATCCTTAGGCTTAGAAGAAGATGCTACATTAGCCTCGGGACCATTAGCCTTGGTATTTAATATCTCTTCCGTGCTCTGGAGTGTATTCATCAACTCACTTAAAGTGTAATCCTTAGTGTGTTGAGCTCATAGTCCAACTTAAACTACTGAAAAGAAGAGTTTAAGTTATTGATGATCATAATCATATACGTTTCCACATCCATGTCCGCCCTAAGCATCTCAACCTCAGTAACCATAGAGATTACTTTAAGCAGGTAATCTCGCACCGGTTCACCAAATTTTGTCTAAGATTATGAAAGATTTGGATAGCTTTCGCCGTTGCAGGCCTGGTCCTCCATGTAAGTGATGGACCATTACACCAACATTTTTCATGCCTGCAAGTTGCTTCTGCAACATTGTGTTGACAGAAGCCAAAATATAGCACTTGGGAGTCTTATCAACATTCTATCATTGCTCATATTGTTGGACTTGCTCAGAAGTTGATTTGTCACCCACAGGTGCAGGCTAATTGTTAGTTAATACCCATAAAATTCGTTCATATTAGAGAATGATGTCGAGGTACATCTAATCAACATTTTGTCATTGCTCATATTGTTGGACTTGCTCAGAAGTTGATTTGTCATCCAGAGGTGTAGGCTCAATGTCAGTTAATACCCATAAAATTTGTTCATATTGGAGAACGATGTCGAGGTTACATCTCCATTCATTAAATTTGTCTCCATTTTCTAATTTGTTATTAGTCAAGAGCATTGTGAGAGGATTCATAATGTAGTGATTATGTATGAAAATATAAATTATTAGAGAATAAGCATACTAGTCAAAATATTGAAACTTTTTATAAAATCATGATGCATGTATGCATGATGATAGAATTAACAAAACTTAAAAATTAAATCTTTATATGATGGTTATTTTTCTTATCTATAATAGACTAAGTGACGGTGGGCCATCTTATTCATTAAAAGAAAAATTGAGATCCTCCTACCCAAAAAACTACCAAGCATCTTTATGCCTAACTTTTTGAGAAGCGCCATAATTTGATCAATACATTTATCAACAGAGCTACGGTGGGCAGTTTATTGATAAACTATGCTGGATGTGTAACCATTTAATTCATCCGCTAAAGGTACTTGCAAACCATATCTCGGTGGGAGATTACATTTACTACCAATGAGTGGACTTATCCTTTAAGAGACCCAAACTATGCAAGATCTAGGATTCATATCCTCTGGTGGGGAGTAACACTTTACCACATGCAAATGGGTCATCATATGGAGACGGTGGACTCTCACATGAGCATCCTCTCCCACTCAATCTTTTTGGTCTTTAAGTTTTAATAAATACCATCTTGTCAAGATGCAATTTATTATCCATCCTATATTGTTTCCTTACATATCTCATACATAATGAATGCATGGCAAAGCCTAGGGTTGGTAATTTTCTAAATGGAAAACAATCACATAATATCGCATATTATTTGCATCCATTTATCTATTCATCTCATGAACTAACAAGTCACTTTTGATTGTCCATCCTATAACATAAATAAAATTACAAGGCTTTTAGGCCCAAAAATTTCTTTTTGGACTTGGATCTTTCACTTTGAACTCTTCGCTCTAATGACCCAACCTAACCGGTAAACAAGTGTTAAAGGCATTTATTTTTCAACAAGTTCTGTTTTTTCATCAAATCGAATTTTGTTAATAGGAAAACAAAAAATCCAGCATTTGTAAACTCACAAAAATGAATTTTGTCAATAGAAATACAAAATTCCAGCATTTGTAAAACTTACAAAATCGAAATTATCAATAGGAATACAAAATTCCAGTAGTTGAAAATCTTACAAAATTGAAAATGCCATTACACCGAAACAAAAAACTGAAAACATTACCTATCCTTTTCTTCGATCCATGGTTGTTCTATCTTCAATATTACAGAAATTTGTACATTAAAAAATAAAAGAAAACGGAAAAATGATGCCAATGAGGAAACATGATGATGATAGGCCACCCTCCTTGTTACAAACCAAACGAAGAAACCTTACAATGTAAAACTATATTCTATGGACAACCAAAAGAGCGAAACATACACCATATATATTTCTATCACATAAAAATATGTGGTATACAAAATTTAATTGCCAACCCATGCATCACATATAGGAATCAAAATCATGCATAATAAAATGGCTCTGATACCAATTGTTGGATCGAAAACAAAAGCATCCTAGATTTGGATAAATAGTAGATTTCAAAACTTTTTTCGAAATCAAAATACAACTGAAGCATAATAACCAAATCAACATGTTTAATCCATACATGATGTGATATTAGAAAAATAAATAGCATAAGAACAAGATCGAAATTTTACCGACTCTATTGCTACAGCTTTAACTCCTCGAAGTGCTATCCTCTCCTCATTATTATATCCTCAACCAAATCGATCTATAACTTATTCTCCTTAGACAACTTGGTTAACAAGATCCTTTGGTGGGAAAGGAAAAGAAATATTGAAGAGGCTTTCTTTAGTTGAAAGAAAGAAAATGAGAGACTTTTCTCATTACTAATTTCAGAAAAGGAAGAAGGAGAAGATGATTACAACAAAACCACCACTTCTTTCACTTAATCAAAAATGAAAGACAAAAAAATAAATGAGACATTCTCATTTATTTAATATGGCTAGATGAAAAGACAAAAAACAAAAAAGATACTCTAATTTTCGGTTGCAAGATGAAAGAAGGGAGAGAGAGCAACAAATGCACTTACTCCTTCTTTAATCAAAAGAATGCTAAAAGGTTGATATGTTTTTCTACATGCCAACATTAAATGACAACCATTAAACCATTTAATGATAAGACCATTAAAACATTTAATGAGGACTCCATTAAACCATTTAGTGATGATGAAGTATAATAAAAACCCATCTTATATTTATCAATTCAATGCTAAATATGTAGCTATCCATTTAGCTATAAATCGAAAACTACATCATTGTTGTTTTATTTTTTCCCTTCTTTTTTGTCTTTACAAATCTTGTTTTAATTTAATTAATCCAATTAATTAAATCAAACCAAAATCCAGCCCAGTAATAAATGTTTACTTTAGGCTTCTAATTAACACTTAATTAGAGTAAGCCCATCATTTAATAATAGGCTCAACACACAATTTAATTAACTCTTAATTAAATTGTTCCGGTATTATTATTTCGAATCTAATTCGGTCCTTTCCTTTTTTATTTTCTTTCTGGTAACCTCTCTTTATATTTCTTACTTTGCTTGATAACCTTTCCTAAAAGCCAAGTAGGGAATCTAATTAGACTTATATAATTCAAGCTCCAATAAACCCAAACTTAATTTAATCTCATTAGAATTAATTCTAACTTATTAACCAAATATCATTCCACCAAAAACAATTAGCTGAACTCTTGAATTACAAAATATTATGAGAGCACATGTTTCAAATTAGATGTCTAAATCCAAACTCTATTATGAACCATATTATAGCCATCCACACAGTAAAGGCTAAAATTACCATTTTGCCCTTAATTGGTTTTTCCTTCTAGATCTCCCGTTTTACTATATATGGTGACTAACACATAAAATCTCATCTTGGTGTTAAGACTTGAAGGGTAGCTAGTCCATCAAACTATTGGCGTCAGTTTAATCACCAATCTCCATAAAACATCTAGAAGTGATGATATCACTATAAACTCTTTATTTAAGGGAATGTTCCCTCATACATGTTTCAATTAATAATTCTAAAATGTAGACACTGGATTGATACTCTGTAAAAATCCACTCCGATCATATCAAAAATTATAATGAAACATAAATGAGTTCACCACTCATCAAGATTGTAGTTCACAATAAAAGAATACTAAAGTGTATTCTTTAAGATTAAAGAAATGACCTACTTTATTCTTTAAAAATATACGTTCTATAATCATTTAATAGTGCCATTATCGATAGTTAATTACTATCATGATATGAAACTCATCATTCTCTTGAAGTAAACTCGTCTACTTACACAGAGATAAATCGCAACACTACAGTCTAAACCATAATCAAGTGACCAACTTGATTATTCAACTGTGAATTAACTAATTTAGATTCTAATAATATAAATGTTTCCTATACATATCTATATATATGTATACTACTTACAAAAGAATCTTGGTACCTTATGACTAGTTATATAATGCTCATACAAATAAAATCAAATTCTTTTGTTTTATTAATAATAAATATTTTCATTACAAAAGTAACTGAAAGAAGATTAAGTTATGTGTAAATATATTTGCTTTCCAGAGCACTATATTTACATAACTATAACAATCTTACCCATTTGGCTTGCCATGTTGTGGAGTCTAGATGTTGTATGCTGTCGGAGTTGTTGTATACCCTGTTGAAGCAGTTGGAACTGTTGTTATACATCCTGCTGAAATTGTAAAGTCCAATATTACCTTTCATCCTGTTGGAATTTTTGGATATCCTGTTTGGTTTGCTGTATCCTCTCTTAAAGTTGATGTATGCCCAGTCGAAATTTAAGATTGTTAGCATTACAAGTCTTGATATAGTAGTATAGAGATGTATCTGAATCGTGATAAGAAACTTCTTGAACGTAAGGGAATTGATGTGCTTCCTACAAACTATCATGGAAGTAACTTTATTGATTATCCTTTCCATAACTAAAGTTAGGTTAATCAGTCCAATCTTGGTTATAGGATTGAGAGTAAGAGTTAAAGAAAAAATTACTTCTATCGATGGTTTTTTTTAAATCACAAACATAAAATAGAAAAATGAAAGGATCACGAAATAACTGAAAAGAAACCAATTATGAACAAATATATACAAAACATCAATTAAAATCACAAACAAAAACTAAAACATCGCATTCCTAGGCAATGACGTCAAAATTGACAACACGTCATAATGCTAGTCAAAATAAACTAGATCTACTACTATAGTAGTGGTGAGTCTAGATTGATCCTACAGAGAGCGTGTGTAAAGTTATTAAAATGAAAATAATAGGTGTTTAGGTTTAGGAGGGTTTTGGTTTTAGAAATAAGAAAATAAAATAAAGCTAAAAATAACTAACAAAAGCAATGTAAAGAAAACATGTAAAAAATTAAAAAAGGGGGGAATTCAATAGAGACTCGATTCTTTGGTTCAATCTCGACTTACACCCTAATTAAACATATTTCATTGATTTGTTGTTCTCAAACATCTATTAGAAACTATTATTCGTGGGATAATAATTAACCTGAGTTTTCCCTTAGGAAGTATTTAATTAAGATACTATCGTTAATTAAACCTAACCACTAAATAACTTAGGATAGGATCTCTTAATTTAATTAGGCAGTAGCATTATGAATTAAGAAAATCGATTAATTAAGAAAACAACCATATACGATTCATCATTTAACCTAGGTTATGTTATTCCTAATGATTACGAACCATTAGTCATTACAAATGAATTTCAAATATAAAAATTACAGATTATATTGAAATTCTAGCAATGATTTTGTAAATAAATGATCCAATGAATGCATTCAAATTATCGTTTCACAATACCCACTAGGGTCATACACAAATAATAGAACAATAACAAGAATACGATTATCCATACACAAAACCTAAATCAATTAATATATGATAACACAATCAAATTCTAAAGAGAGAAAGAAACAATAAAAATAGTGAAATACAATTAATCCGGGTTGTTGGCGTCAATGTCACCTTTGAATTGGTGTCGAGACATCTAGCCCTCTATGGGTCTCTCCCGGTTGAGAGCTGTAACCCTTCACCTTCATTAAAATCAAGAGCTACCAAAAATAATTGCTTTGGCCCAAGAAATAATGTCCCACTGAAGACTCCCCTCAGTCTCGCTACTATTATATTCTTTTCTATCTTATTTTCTATCTAGCCTAGGCTCCTCCCAAAACCTCGTGCTACTTCCTTCTTTTTATTAATTGGTCCAACATCTACGTTTTACTCTCATATCTAACGATTACATTTTAGGCTGCGTCTGCTACTAACGTTGTTGGGTTTCTCCTACACTATGTTTTGTTTTGGTTGTCCCTTATACTGCATTTTGCTCCTTCTTTATCTAGCTGCTTGAGTTTTTTACATGGACTATGTTTTGTTTGGGTGTACGCTGCATTTGGTGCTCTTGCATGTGTTGCATGTGCTACACTGCTTCGTCATTTCCTCCTTATGCTTCCACCTATTGGCACGTTTTTCTTCCAACTTCTTATCGTTTCATGTTGTTTCTTTCTCCAATTGTTTTATTCATAGACCATTAAATTCACGTAATTGTATGGCAACAACATGCACAGCCATTTGCAACTTTTATTCTTATTCTTTATGTTTCCACTTTTCTTGTATTCTTTTTGTCTTTTAATTTTCTTATTCTTGCTATATGAAGACAAGTGAAAATTAATCTTCAGAAATTGAACCAAACATTGTGCTTTTGACTCATTGTAACTTCTTTGCTTCCAAATTATTCCTAAAATTACATATAAGTCAAAGTAAGTATCTTAAATGATTTCACGTCATTAATCGCTAAGATTTATAAAATAATTAAACAATCAATTAAGTACATTTCAATTTCCCCCACACTTAACTTTGACTGTCCTCGGGCAAAACATCAAAATGTTGAGAGAGTATTCCTTTGTATACTTTTAGGGAAGTAATAAAGGTTGGTTTTTATCGTATCTCTTATGTGTTTATTATTGCCTATGATTATTTAATACTTTTGTAGTATTTTTTATTATTTAATACTTTCATAGTATTCTTACTCAAGTATGAGAGTTAAACACTTCGAGGGTTGTGAGGTGTTTGAGAACAAGGTTTTGTTGGTCAAGACCATGTAGGAAGGCTAAGTCTTGCTCAAACAGACCTAAGTAAGATTTTCAAAGGAGTAGATGCAACTTTGGTATAAGTTTAATGTCTAGGAAAACCTTCGTAACCTAAGCCATCATGAGTGTCCTAAAATTATCTCAATATCTCTTTATTAATAAAATATATGATAAAAGGCTTCACATTTCTAACTTTCATACTTGGTAAATAGTTTATAAAAATATCTTACTTTGAAAGCCTTAATGTTACTATATATTAAAAGTACATAATCTCTTAACGAAAAAATAACTATGGAGTAAACTTATTATGCATACTATAAATTCTTTATTATATCAATCATCTTCCTAATCTCATTACATAAAAGATTTTGTATTTGCATTGCCTTCAAAAGGTGGATCATTTTAAATACATTTTGATATAAATCCATATTTATAATGAACTTTCTTGATTCTTTATCTTTTGAATCAAATTAATTCTCTTTTTTATTATCCCATTAAATTGAATAATTCATCATCTTTTATTTGAAAATAGAAATTGAATTAAGCTAATAAAAGGCAAATCAGGTTGGGTTACAATCTTACCAAAAGGATGAGAGTTATAGAACCAACTTAGAATACTATGTTATTTAAAAGCCAATAATCGTTACAAATAACCCCTTAGTACCATCACATATCAATACATTTTGAGTCTAATAAGAACTTGTCACAAAATGTGTTAATGTGTAATCTGATAACATTTAATGACTCCTTTGTGAATGTCTCCAAACTCCTTTCTTTGTTGCTGAAAATTTACCAAGGTTGGATAAATTAATGTCTTTCTTGATATGTTGCAAATTCAAAATCTAAGTGATAATTTGTTGTTACTCATCCGGGGGTTTGGTGATTGCGCATTTATGTAGTATTAGTCTCCATTCTCCTTTGGTGATGTTGGAACCCCTCCCCGGTGAGTCGCGTGCCCGACGTCATACGTGACATCTGGACGCGCATCTCACGAGGAAGGAATTCCTCACCATGAAAGAAACCTCAAATCGAACTTAATTTAACGTCATCCGAACAAAACTTGATAAATTTACCCTAATTATCCTCCAAT
>JANIJH010000007.1:12352641-12366744 GCA_024520975.1 Erythroxylum areolatum | reverse complement strand
ATGATGAGGAAATGTAATGGAAGAGATAATTTAGGTAGAAGATGAGTTGGATATAAAGTATTGAAAGTTTGAAATCTAGAAAATGTTCACTGAATATGCATCAGTCTCTTAGTCATAACGTTTTCTCTAGTTGTCCAAACGATATGATTCTTAATTTGGATTAACCTAGAGATATATGGTTATATTTAATGTGAAGACATCAAATTTCAATTCTGTCTCTAAGAGTCTCAAAATTTGTCATGAAGTGAGAACTGGGTGTAATATGTTGGAAGAGGAATGTAAAATTCATGTTCTGACTTCGGGAGAAAATTTGGATTGATTTAGATAGATTTTGACAAAATTGTCTTTTGGAAGTTGTAGATGATTGTTCCAACTTTTCAATGGTATAAAGTTTGTAAATTTTAGATATCGGAGTTGAGAGTTACGAGCATTACAAGATGCAATGCTACATCATCTTAGTTACTGTGCAAAAGTGAGACGCAAGAAGTAAGACGCAAAAGTGAGACGAAAAAGTGAGATGCAAAAGTGAGACGCAGAAGTAAGATACAAAAGTGAGACACAAAAGTGAGACACAGAAGTAAGACGCAAAAGTGAGACGCAAGAAGTAAGACGCAAAGGTGAGACGTAAGAAGTAAGACACAAAGGTGAGATGCAGAAGTAAGACGCAAGAAGTGAGACGCAAAAGTGAGACGCAAGAAGTAAGATGCAAAAGTGAGACGCACGAAATAAGATGCAAAAGTGAGACGCAAAAGTGAGATGTAGGAAGTAAGACGCAAAAGTGAGACGTAGAAGTAAGACGATTGAGGTCATGGACATAGTTGTTTCTATTGGTCATAACGTCCTCTCTAGACATACAAATGACTTGATTCTTAAACCATTGGACTCGTAATAAATTGATATACATCTTTACCAAAAATCATAGCCCTCTGAATCAAATTGAGAAGATTGAGTGAAAAAGTGGAACGGGTTCAGTGGATGTACCCTTAGATAGTATGAACTGGTTTTATTCTACTAAACATATTTTAGTATTTTGATGATATCTTGATCTGTAGAGTTCCAAATGAGATGATTTTGGAGTAAACTAGAAACATAAGGATACAAATTATGTGAAGAAATAAATTTCTTAATCCTACTCTAAGAGTTTCAATATTTGGATGGAAGTTGAGTATAGGGTACTAACTCAGAATAAAAGCAGTTCGAGAATATTTAGAGTATAACTTTCACATTGCTAAATCAAATTGAGTGATTTTGGTGTCAATGGAATCATAAGACATAGAAGAACATTTTTCTTGAAGAGAATGTGACCAAATTACTTCAGCTTCACTTTCTGATTTAATGTGAATAGTAAACCTGAAAGTGTGACTTGGAAAAAGAAAGATGAGTTTTGTTATGAGAATGATTTTGTGATAGAATTGAGGGATAAATACCCAGGATTGTCATGAACATGCATTGTACATATTTCATTTCATTCATGTGCATTATTAAACACCTATGATTGTACAAATTGTGATATATGTGTGTGTTATTTCTTATAGAGGAACAACTGGAATGTCAACTCACATACATTTTCAGAACTTCCAGGCACTAGCTTCGGGAACATTTGGTGAGTAACCTAAACGGTTTTTCTCAATTATTATTTGCTTATAATTATGTTTTGAATACCGAATGAATGAGATTTGATTGTGGATTCCGGACAGAAGGTCCGATGATTGTGTAATGTGATTAAGATATTGAAGTGCTGCTTGAATGTGAATATGGAGACCTATGTGCTTTATACTGTGATTGATTGTGTTACATGCATCATGAATGCATAATCAGATAATGGAAGTTATGACTAGAGTAGCCAATGATCAGAGTGTCAAGCTCAACAAATAAAAAATGAGCCTCGAGCTCACAAGTGTTTCAGAGCCTCAGGCTCAACGTGTAATAAGCCATGTATCCTCATCGGATAAGGGACAGTTATTAATGAGCTCGGTATCCAAAATAGATACGAGACAGTTCAAGCAGTCAGTCACAACAATGTAACAATTGGAAAAGAGTCCCACGATCATTGCATATGCATTTGGTTATGTATGTTTGAGTGATTGAAATGCATAATTTGCCTATGCTTAAGTGAAATTGTGAAATGTGATCAAATATGCAACAATGTGATTATATGTTATGTGAAATGATGTGCTACGTGAATTGAGTGAACCATCGATGATGGTTACCTCATTGAGTTTGCAAAACTCATCAAAATTTCAACGTTGTCTTTTCAGGATCGAGAGACGACTCTAGTTGTTGAGGAGCTCTACTGCCATGTAGATTGTGAATTGGCAAGAGAAGTCATGGCTCAAAGGTCGGTCAGCTGGAATTTTTAGGACAGACTAGATAGATTTTGTATCTTTTCCTCTTTCGCATAGTACTTTTGTATTAGGTTTTGATGGTGTCCATATAGAAATTGTTGAAAGACGCATTGTAGACATTAGGGCTTTATGCAATGAAATGAGGAAAAAGTCAGTTTTTAAAATATTGCGATTTTCTATTGATGCGTTATAAGTGATTAATGAAACAATGCCATGTGAAGTGAGGGTAGAGAGTGAACGTAGCATGCCTTTATCCTAGGTTATATGTCGGAATGACCCGCGGGCGTCCCGATGCGTATCCTGAAGTAAGGGAACGCTACATGTAACATCCAAGTTTTCCACATATTATGTAAAGTCTTCAAAAAAATTCCTTAGGTTGCAATTGCCTTCAACCTCTGACATGTGTAGTGTTAAGTTAAAATCAACACATATCAGCTAAGGTTTATCAATGCTTCTGTTGAGATTTATAAGGATGCTCTATAAATCTTTTCGCTGAATTCCAAAATTATTGGCGTATATAAAGGAGATGATAAGTAAATTATGAGATGTATAGCTTGATCATTTGAATTAATAACATCAACTAGAATGACATCTACTTTATAACAAATGATGACTCTCACATAAGCATGATAAGGGTGATTTGTAAGCATTTTCCATTGAGATCCCCAAACCTTCAGTTTACTAACATTTTTTTAGTTTATTTTATTTTGTAGTAACCTTACTATAAGAGGCTTTTCCCTTACAACAAAATCCTTTAAAGAAGCTTGCTTTATTGGGGAATTTAACATTTTAACATTCCAAACTGATATTGATATATTAAAACTTACGATTGGAGCCTTTACCCTTGCTCCTTTGAGATCTTCTTCTCTCCATTATTTGGAATTGCTCATTTGATTCTTCATTATTATATTCTATTCCATTTGTGGTTTGATAGGTTGGTAAGGGAGTGACATCAACTATTGGAGTTACAAATCTAGTTTGATAGGTTGGTATGGGATTGGCTTCAACTTTAGGCGTTCCAGTGGCTTCAAATAATGGAGTTGCATCTTGTGTTCCATCAGTAGTGAATGACCCGTTTTGAGTACCTAGAGAATTAACAAGCATTTTAGTGTGATCATAGTTCATTAAGGAATCATCCTAATTAGAAAAGCATCCAGGATTTATATTAGTTTTAGTATGCATTGTAGGATTCAAACCAGTGTTAACAATTTGACTATTAGCATCTTTTAGAGGCTCAGTAATATCAACTGCCACTGACTTAGTACTTTGCTTTTCCATTTCATTTATCTCAGTACCCCTTAGCTCTTGATAAGCAGCTATTTTAAAGGGTCTCCTAGTTGTTTTCCATACCTTTGTTTAGAGTTTAGAAGGTGGTTTCTAGCGATAGGAGATAGCAATATTATCTTCTCACTGTTTATTCTCCTCTCCTAGCCTCATAATGGGGAGTTCATTTGGACATTTCAACATTTAAACAAATGCATGCATAGCCTAGTCTCCTTTTTATGGTAGTGTTCTCATTAATACACAAAGACTTACCAATGAAACTTGCTAAGGCACTTAACCCCAGAGAGTTCAATACTCAAAGGGTACATTATGAAAGTTGATCCAGAGTAGGATGCTTTGAATTTTAACAATTTCCATATTCAGACTAGGCTTCCATATTGCAAAAAGTTGGGGTTGATTCTTTACATGTCAAGGTCCCTCTTTGAGTATTTTGTAGGCTTCAGAGGTTGAAGAAAAAGTGAAGAGAATAAGATTATTATATGGAAAGGGAACATCAACCATTCCCTTGTTTAATAAGATTCTATGTGCCCATTGGTGAATGGCTGGAAAGGGTCGTCTTTGGTTAAAAAAGAATCTAAAAATGGTGGATTCCCACCTTTGAGCACCTTCTTCTAAAATTTCCAATTCAGGGCATACTATAAGTTTACCCTCATTCTTCTTAGGTAGTCTAAAAATTAGACTGGAAGTATGATGGTCTCCAACCACTTTGATAATGGTAGATTGCATAATGTTTTAATGCGTAGTTTACTATGTGTTTAGTTATTAAATTGAACAATTAGTATAAATTTAGGATAGGATTGTGTTAGTTAGTTAGATATTTGTTTTTTGTATTTTGTGGGTTAGAACACACGATTGAGGTGCATTGATATGTTTGTTAGTGTTCCAGGGCAAATATCGAAGAACGGAGGAAATTTGAAGAAGGCTCAGAACCAAACCCAAGGCCATGATCGTGGCCAATGAGTCACTATCTTGACAGAACCAAATAGAAGGTACTATGATCGTGACAGAGAGGAAAATCAAGTGCTAATATCGTGGCATGCAGATAGCCTTCCAAATTTAAGTTTTTGAGGGACTTTTCAAAAATTTCAAACCCTAAAAAACCTGAGAGTTTCCTAAAATAGAAAATAGTATAACAAGGATAAAGAAGAAACCCTAAAGGAGCTCTCCAATCTACCATTTTTGGGAAAACTCCAAGAAGAGAGAAGAAGAAGAGAGAGAATAGGAAGAAGAGAAGCAAGGAGCCATCTTCTGTTGTTGCTGCTTTAATAACGCATCCTGATCCCCTTCCAAATTGTATTTCATTAACTTTGTGTTATTTTCTTTGAATATTGAGATGGATTGAATATGTTGATGGATTTGGGTTTAATCATAATGTTCTACTTGTCTTTAGGGATTTTGACTTTATTTAATGATAATGTAGTTATTTTGTGTTTAATCATTTAGGTGTTGTGATTAATTACTATAACTTCATGCTTTGGTAATAGATTGAGAGAGTGAATCGAACACACAATGATTAGGTTAGGTTAATGATTTAAGTAATCCAATAAATCGCGCAATTAATCAAATTAATTATTATATAGAAGAGATCACATGTGAGACTCGGTTATTTTTTTGAAAGATTAAAAATTAATTAGGGTAAGACCTCTTCGAAATTGAGAGATTACATGATTGGTATTTATCCTAATTAGGGACTATTAATTAGGATTTGTGATTATAACTTGAGAAAGAGTAATCCTCTCTTCGATAGTTTAGAACTAACACCTTATTAACACATAAATGACTAGGTTAGCATTAATGAAAGGGAAAATCCCCCTTTCTCATAATTTATAATTTCTTCTTGTGTGATTTCGCATTATGAATTTGGTATTGCTCTCTTTTCATGTTAATTACCAATTAATTTTTTGCAAATTGTCTTCACATGTTTACTTTTCTGTATACTTTTTATTTCATTTTTATAATTATTATGGCCTTAGATAACTTAGAATTGAATTAGTTCACCACTTTTTAAGGGATCAACATCTCACATACGACACCCACAACTTGTGAGCTTGCAGTATTTTGAGGGCTTATAAGTTGTAAAGCTTGCCCATCACCATAGTTGCAGCTTTTTTGTACGGTATGAGCTAAGGAAGGGGTAGGGGGATGAGGTCCGAAGAAAATGGTTTTGCTGGAGAGACAGGAGGGGAATGAGATAGAAAAGGTGGAAAATCACCTTCGTGTTTGGCACGAGAAGCCAACATTGTAAGGGGCCAGAGCTAAGAAAGGAAAAACCAGCTTTGGCAGTTTAGAAAGCCTAAAAAGGAAGTTTCAAAAGCAGAAAGGGGAGTTGGTGGGAGGTATAGGTTCTAAGGGAAAGACCAAACTACCAAAGTAAAAACCAAAATGCCCTTGTCCTTTATTAGAAGTAGGAGGCTAGAGATCTAAAGAAGATTCCATTAAAGAAGAAGAAGAGATGGTATTGGAGGAGAGACAAACAGAAGGTTTAGAAACATACCCGAAACTTGCACGGAAGCCTTACTCAAGTCTTACATGGAGAGAGTTCACTCAAGACACTCATGAATGAAAGATTTTCCTTTAAACCACCTTGTGCTTTAACTTAGCATATTATAAAAAGGCGTGGATTTGCATCCACAGTGGTAATCTATGATGAGGGCATCATCTGGACATCTCCTTAAATCTCTCCCATGTATTATACAGTGATTCACCTCACAAACAGAAGGCCTAGTGGAGAGGACAAATGGTCTATTGGCGGAGTACTTAAGATATTATGTAAGTGAAAGTTAACATAACTAGTTAAGTTTGATTGTTATTGTACAATTGTGCTATAACTTGTACAGATCTTCTGCGATGAAGAAGAGTCCCTTTGAGATAGTCTTGGGACAACAACCTCTCACTCCACTGGAGATTGCACAACTAAAGACAAGTAATAAATGTTCGGTTGTAACACCCTAAAAAATACCCTAGAAGTATTATATTATTTCCAGGGTGTATTAAGAAGTGAACATAATGAATTAGTTACATCTAAGTATAGTAAGAGATATAACAGTACTTAATGTAAAAGACAAGGATAAATGGATAATTTCTTTTCTTTGGCATGGACATACATACTTAGACATGAAATATGTATGGATATTTTTTATATGTTTGCTTGGATTTATGAATTTGATGTGAGGAGAATTGATAAAAGGAGTATTCCATAAGTAAATGGGATGTTTTTGGTTAAATTGGATGTATTTTTGTGTTGCTCTTGCATGAAAAAGACTGAAGTTAGTTGATTTGGGATGTGTACCCCACTGGATGGTTAGGTTTCACTGAATGGATTTCTATAATTTGGCCATATTTTGGCCTGTAGACCTTCAAATTGGATAATTTCAATTTACGATTAAACTAGAGATATAGGTCTAACACTTTCATGAAGGAACCAAAATTTGATTTTGGTTTTAAGAGTTCTGAATTCTGTTTTCAAGTTAAGTTCTGACTACTATCCTTATTTTTGAATAACTTGTAGTTTTTAGGGTATAACTCCCAATATAATTAACAAAATTGCATAAAATTTATGTCATTAAAAACTTAAGACATAGGAGATTGAAATAAATTGATAAGATTATAGGTCAATGTGGGAATTAAAGGAAGAAGAATGACCAATGTATAATTTTCCTAAAGTTAACTCATGGATCAATAAGATTAAAGCATGTGTGTCCAGTAGAGTTGTAACATATGGTCCAACAGAATTGTAACACATAGTCTAATAGAATTATAATACATGGTCTAATATAATTTTAACACATAGTCCAATAGAATTGTCACATGTGGTCTAATGAGATTGTAGCACATGGTCTAATGGGATTGTGACACATGGTCCAATAGGATTGAAACATGTGTCTACGCCTAGAAAATTCATGAAAAGGCAGACGGAGAGGGAAGATGGATGACAATTTGATGGCTTAACTTCAGGTTTTTCTCCTCTCCATTTCACCTTCTTCATCCCATTATTTTACATTTGGTGAGTCAAGAAAAGCTAAAGAGGAAGGGAAGGAAAGGCATTATAAGAACTACTTTGCCAATTTTAAGGTTTGGGACTTAGTTAATTTATGCATTTGTATACATCTAAATGTGTAAAAAGTTTCATTTGAATATGTAATGGTTGTTGGGATGATACTTTGGTGCTATTTTGGTGTTTTCTTGTATAGAATTGGTTGAATATAATAAGAGATTATTGTGTAGAGGAATTTTGTCTGGGGTTTGTTGAACCAATCACATTATTCAGGTCATAAATAAGACTATAGACCTCAAAATTAGTGATTTTAGTTGCATGTGAATAATAAGACATAGAAATAGAAATAGCTAGAAGAGACTCTAACTTAAATATGACTTTATGACATTGAAAATTGAGATAAAAAATGGTCACCTAATGTTTCCCCTATTTTGTGGTAGCTTGTGATATTTTGCCTATATCTCATGATTTAGAAGTTAAAATGGTCTGATTATTAGTCCTATAAAAACAATAGACATAGAGGAAAAAATGTATAGAAGACCACAAAACCTAGTTCTGACTTTTTCTATATGCATATTAAGGAACAAATAGTGGTATGAATGGAAAGAGTGTTTGTCGCGACCATGGCATTGCTTTTGTTTTTGATTTCTACAGCATCTTATCCAAACCTTTATGAATGTGCATGAAATTTTCAAACATCTAGAAATAAATGAAATAGGACTTACCAGATGTGAGTTGGGAGACTGAACATTGGAATATAAGATTGAACATAATGCAATCCAAAGAAAATTTACATGTACATAAATAATTTAGATGCATATTCATTACTCATATGTGTATAGTATGATTGTACAAAGCCTACTTTTGATGCCCTTCTAATGGTGGTAAGCCATAAATTGCATGTATGAAAGCAAATATAGATTCTATGGCTTAAATTATATTTCATATGATTTGTTAATATCTGAATTCTAAAATTTGCAAATGGTTAAAGGAAATGTTACAGTGCCTGCTCTATTGTCTTGGTGGTGGATAGATAGGCATGCAAATGTAAAGATGTATTACTACTGTTAAATGATAATGTTAAGCATTGGGGAGTTTTGTAATGTGTATATGTATAGTATTGAATAGAATTGTATACCTTAAATGTGTGTATAGGAATTTGGTTTCTATATGTATGGATGGTTGTAGGTTCCATATTGGGGGTGTTACATCAGCGGTGTACAAGTTTTTAATGGAGAAGCATGAGTTGTTTGATGAGGCAAGGGATACTCTTCAAAAGGCTTTTTGACGAATGAAGAAGCAAGCAAACTTACGGATGAGATCGTTAAAGTTTGATGTAGGAGATAAGGTACTCTTGAAACTTACCCCACATATTTGGAAGATCTCGAGCAAGCAAGTGCATCGTGGATTGGTGCCAAAGTATGATGGAATGTTTGAAGTGTTGAGTAAAGTGGGGATGTGGCGTAGAGGTTGCCCGAGAGACTGAAAGTACACCCTACTTTTCATGTGAGTTTCCATGAGGATACATTAGATCCAAATAGGAGTTAAGTGAAGAAAGCTCCACCAGTTGTGAGAAAACAGTTCGAGGATCAAGTAGAGAAGATCTTGGATCACTGAACAATGGGTAAGTATAAGAAGAACCGATGGATCAAGTTTTTAATCTAGTGGAAGGGAAAGTCGATCATGGAAGCCACATGGGAGAAAGATATGATCTTGTGGTAGTTTGAGGATCAGGTGAATGCTTTCCTTCAGAGTAGTTTGACGAAATTGTCGAATTCATTTGGTAGGGGTGGTTTATTAGCCCCTCAACACATGAAGGCACTTTATAATTGGCTGGACACAGACTTTGGGCGGAAGGTTAGCTAGATCACATATACGGCAGTGGCATTCGAAAGCTTGAAGTTGACTTAGCACGTTAGATCAAGCATGGTGCGAGTTTTGATAAATTTTCGAATAATGTACAAGCTAACAAGGCTAAGGCTAAGTCCGTGATGTACTAAGGACTTACATTATAAGAAAAGTAGGAATTAGATATGGAAAATTATCGACGGAAAAGAAACCGTTGAAAATTACTAACAAAAAATCAATTTTTATTAATGAAATTGATGGCAAAAATTTTGTTTATTGGCAGTAGTAATATCTATCAGTAAATATAGAGGGAAATCATCCCAGAGAACTTGCGATGGACTTTAGCGATAGTATAAAATTCCTATTGGTAGGGATGGTGGGAATTGTTGGTGGAATAAAAAAGTTTTGAGTGTACCAAAGGAAAATTTCTGTCGGTAAATATTGTCGATAAATTTTCAAGATAAACTTCATCGTCTACTTCGGCTTTAGCATTTTAAAGTAAAATAAAACGATGTCATTTAGTTTAACACCAAACATCGTCGTTTTCTTTAACACCAAACAACGTCGTTTTCTCTTACATTAAACTCACCTGAAAGGTCTCCTCTCCCCCCCACCTGTGCCTTCTTCTTCATCTACTTCGTCTCTCCTCTCGTGCAATTTTCTTCTCTCTGGTTTCTTTATCGTTGACACCTCTTCTACTCATCGGCGTTGTATTCTTTAGCCACTATCATCGTGTCCTTCGGTAGAGGTATTTTTGCAGCCACTGTCATGTGTTTTTTCATATATTGGATGAAAGTTAATTTAGGTATTTGAGTACTTTCGTTTATTTATTTATTCTATAATTGGAAAAAAAATTAAGGTATAAATGTTAGTGATAGAAGGGACAAGACAAGATTTTGGTTATGATGTTAGGATGAATTTCTGATGCATGTAAGGTATTTGATGAAATGTCTGTTCTTTGAAAAAACAATTTTAGTTCTTTATATTTAGTTCTTTTTTAGTATGAATTTTATAATTTCGGTTCATTTACTTGAAATATGATATAACTTACATTGATATTTTTGTAATGCATTATGCTTTAGATTATAGTATAAGCATCTGTTATAGTTAGATTATATTTTTGTAATATATTTTTGTAATAGATTGATAATCATTCGTTTTCTTATTTAAAAACAAAGTTTAATTAGGAGATAAGAACACTTAATTAGAGAAATAAATTATAGCATCTTGATATTAGGAGAAAGCAACTTTTGAGAGAAAAATATTTTCAATCAAAATTATAACATCTTGATATAAGTTGTTAAAATAAGGGAAAAATTAACTCTAATAAAATCTCATGTTGATGATGGTGAATCAACAAATTGAACTGTGTTTGAGCATCGAGTTGTGATTTAGTTGAGGATATAAACATTATATTATGATTTCATTAATAATTTAAATATTATGCTATAATTTGGATGAGCATTTGAACTTAATATTGTAATTTTGTTAAGAATTTGAACATTATATTGTGCTTTCAAAATTGATGATTTTAACATTATATTGTAATTTGGTTGATAATTTTTTTAAGAAGATGAAGAATCAATAAATATTGTCTAAGAAGGCGAAGGTTCATATGTATCAGTACAAATAAAAGATACCCATCATTGAGTAAACAATTGAGAGATTAGTTGTCTAGTGACCCTAAACTGTCTCACCATTTGACAAATCCTCAAGCAATTGGATGCTTTTGGAGCTTATTTTGGTGTTAGTACTGCTTAAGCTTAAGTTACATTAAATCCCACTAGACCGAGGTTTCAACTCATATGATTTTTGGGCCTTTTTGTAATTACCTGTGTATCATTTGATGGTTTTTTGGTTCTCATCAATGAAATATAAATATTTTATTTCTTTCAAAAAATGAAATCATAGATAAGGACATGGGCTTATTTAGAACTTTTGTGAAATATTAAGGTGTAATGCAATCCTTTAGTATCATAAACATTGGTAGGTGCCTTTCTTTATTATGTTTTATAAGATTATATGCTTTGGAAAAATATACTTTTCTATTATTAGTGGTAAATGTGCATATTAATGAATCATTAGTTTCTCTATCGAGTTATAAATTTTCGTGTTAGGTATCTATTACTTATAACAAAGGCAAGTACTTTTCATTAGCAAGTAATATAGTAGTAAGTACGAGTTGATCACTTAAGGAAATGGTATGGATTAGAAAACCTAAAACTACTAACTAGTAAATAAATACAAGCTTATCTAGCAAGATTTGACTAAAAATAAGAATAAGAAATAGAAAATTTAGAAAACAAAAGTATTTGATGATTTCCATTGTTTACCAAAAGGAGATTGTTGATAATTTTGATGGGATTGAGGTTACCTGGGGGCTTCTTAATGAAAATGATGACCAAAGTGGTGGAAACCAAAGATGTTATACTAATGATGAAGATAGATACTTCGAGTTTTGAAGAGAAGGATAGAGATATTGTCTTTAGGAAGGACTTGATTCATATACTATGCACTCATGGAGCTAGTTTGAAGTAAGAAGAAGAGGTCTTATAGCTCTTCACCAAGAGAAGATACCGAGACTAGTATTGAGTTCCACAATTTGTCCACGTTTGATATTATAATGAATGTTCTAAACATATTATTATTACAGAAAGATTTCTATAGAAGAGTAGGTAAGGTTTGGAAAAAGGGTTATCTATTGTATGGTCCTCTAAGAACTGAAATCAAGTTTAATCATAACAAGCTAAGGCCAATTACTTAAAATATGATATAACTTAACTTGAAAGTGTTAGGTCGGATAATGATTTAAGGGATATGTAACTAGATATAGGAAATAATTTTCTAATAGTTATTAAGGATATTAATTTCAATCAAGAAGCATATAATCGAAACGAGGATAATGGTAATGATGAAAATGGGAAATATTAATTCAAAGGATGGGATATGAATTTCAGGTTAAAGTATGCCACCAAAGAGAAAACATGATATAATGCGACCAAGGTTTAAATCACGATTTGGAGCTAGTTACTGTCCAGGTGAAGCATCACATTCTACAGCTGCAACCGAATAAGATGATATACCTCCAACTACCACTACACTTGCAGATGCGGCATCACCTACTACTACACCATCCACAGCCCCTATACTGATAGAGATATAAGGTGCAAATGATGCAGATGAAGGAGGTGACCTCTAGAGTTGAGGGAGTTGATGGAAGAACTTACATCACAATTGTCAACAATATGTAAGTGAAAATACATGAAACACTATGTGTTTATAATTAAGTTATAGGTTCAAAATTTTAAAACGATATAAAATTAAATGTTTTAATGTTAGGTTTATTTATTTTTGGACCATGCTTAGGAAACATGACATCGAAATTCAAGAAGAAGATTGATGTTGAGGGTTATATATGGAAGAATATCTCTCAGGTAACAAAAGAATTTTACAATCAGGAGTTTGAGGTATAAAAAATAATTTTTAATTTTTAATTAATTTTTATACATTTATTAGACCAACATTATTACATTATAAATACCTATCGCATGTTTTTCTTTTTATTTCAGAAAGAATTTTTTTGGGATTGTGAATTTGATGCGATCATTTATAAAGTATGGCAGAGACGAGCACGTACATATTATCAAGACTTTATTAGTCCGATACACAAGATTGGTCTACAACTGCCTTATATGTAACATCCCATCCCCATATTAAGGGTTAGGACCCGAAACATCAGTACATGCGAGCTCAAAGAGAAATTAAGACAATGCATTTTCTTGCTCATGCATCATGTTAGCATATAAGCATATAAATATGGAATGTTTTCGCATAAAAAGTGATACATGCATTCATTGACAACTTCTGGATATAGTTGATATTAAATGTGATTTTATTGAAAATAAGGAGTAGAAGGAGTAGAAAGAGTGATCTGGGTAGGATTTGTGATAAGGAAAGATTTAGAAACAAGATTGGTAGTGATCTGGAGAATATTCACTGAATATGCTTCAGTCCTTTAGCCATAAAGTTTTCTCTAGTTCTCTAAACGAGATGATTCTTAATTTGAATTAAACTAGAGACATATGGCTACATTTTTTATGAAGACATCGAATTTCAGTTCTGTCTCTAAAAGTCTCAAAATTTTATGAAGTTATGGAGTTGGTCTAGTACGTTGGTGTGTGTGTGGAAAATTCATCTTTGGAGTTTAGGGGCAAATTTGGGGTTGATATAAAGAGATTTTAGCTAAGATGCCTCTAGAAAGTTGTAGATCTTTCTTTTATCTTTCTAACGATATATAGTATGAAAATTTTAGACATCGGAGTCAAAAGCTATGATTCTTATAAAGGGCGATGTTCTGGCAAAAGTAAGACGCAAAAGTGAGACGCAGAAGTAAGACGCAAAAGTGAGACGAAGTGAAATTAAGACGAAAGGAAAGTGAGATGATGCCAAAGTGAGACAATACAAAAGTCAGACAATAGAATTGGCCTTCAAGGTCTTCATAAAAGTTGTAGATTTGGAAGTCCTCTTTCCAATAGTCTAAAAATAAAGTCAATCTGACATCTGTAGTGAGAGTTATAGCAATTGCGTCAAGACATGTACAATACGAGTAAAGATATGAACATGTTGGATTCT
>JANIJH010000007.1:12244541-12255850 GCA_024520975.1 Erythroxylum areolatum | reverse complement strand
TGATTGGATTAGAGATAGATTGAAATAAGAAGTGGTTAAAAGATGAATTTTGGATTTGTATGAATGTATAAGAAGATTGTTATGCATTGAGAGATTGATTGAAGATAATTTTCCAAGAAAAGGGAAATTGTATGGATTTGCATAAATTTGAATAAAGATAGTTATAAGATAAGAAAGAAAGAAAGAAAAAAATTCATACGGGTTTTAGAATGTCTTAAGGTTTCCAACGCGATGAGTTTTTCTAAGTATATATTTTCGGATCCGCTTTCGTTGGTCTCAGTATTTGATTTGCTTCGACTCGATCTTTTTTGCATTCGCTTCCGATTTGTGATTCGATTCGTATTCAATTTGATTTCGCTTATGTTTCGTTTCTTTGCTTTGATTCGATTGATATTCGTTTCGTTCCTTCGTATTCGATTTCGATTTGCTTCCCCTTTCATATTGAGGACCACTTTGGTTTCGGTTATTTTTGCCTCCGCTTTTTCGGTTGGGATCTGGTTTCCGGATCGAGTCCCAACAAAAACAACTAAGGAGATTCACGTATAAGAACAATGAAAATAGAGCATAAGCATATCATTTTTTCATGAAATTTCTTCACTCTTTTAACATCATCATAATGATCTTTCAATCTAAAAAAACACCCTCAACAACAACTTATGAAAGGTTAATCATCTTATATGCAGAAATAAGACATTTATATGCATTGTTCATCACTCATGATGCACATGAATAATGACCATTAGTTTCATTATCATTTAATCACCATATTTGTTTCATATTCATTCAACCCATGAGAATTAACATGTTACTTACTTGGTAAAACTCCAAATTCTTCAAAATCACTTGTACCTTAACTTTCCATGGCTCACTCGATCATCAACAGTCAAAGGTTGTAGTGTTAGGTTTTTTAGTGATAGTGACGAAGATAAAGAAATGAAAGTAGCAAGAAGGGTGAGAACAAAGCTTGCGTTGAGAGGGTGAGAAGATGAGCATTGTAGGTAAAGAAGATGAAGAACGAAATGAAGAAAAATTAACAAGAAGAGAGAACAAATGAACACAGTGAAAGACACTAAAAATAAAGATAGTCTTTCATTTGTCACTTGTCACATGTCACTTTCCTATAATCTCTCCTTGGTCTTTTATATAATTAGTCTATTTGTTTCCAAATTTTTAATCCAATTATCTCCCTATTTTCAACGTTGTATTCTCAACAAATCCTAATACCATAGACCAATTATTTAAACTGACATTTGACATCTATTTCTATTACTATAAATCAATTGTCTTGCTATTTAATATTTTTCCTAGTTCAAAAATACTCATAATTTTGAAATTTTTCTAAATTTCACCAACAATTCAAAATCAATAATTATTTACACCAAATCAATTTTCAAGATATATAATCCACAATTCTCAATCATATTTATAAATCAATTATACACAGAAAATGTGAATGAATACCTGTACAATCATTTTAATAAGTGCAATGAGTAATAATCACATGTTTGTGTATGTTATATTATACATGAGCATGAAATGCACTTTCTAACTTCTCAATAAACTCTCACGTACACTATTCTGGAGTTCTAACCCTTAACATGGGATAACAGGATATTACAAATTGTTTAGCTTAAATCTTCTAATCGCAGCCAGCTGTAATCCGTTGGAATGATCTTTAATCCTCTTCTTGTTGAAATAGCTTTGAAATTGATCTCCTGTAGTTTTTTATACTTCCCTTTGGCTAACCCAACATTTAAAATCAAAAAGAAAGATAAAGATTGACCAAAGACTCCTAAAATTAGATATATATATTTTTTGCTTTAAATACATTATATCTACCTGTTATATGTTATGGAGCCGAGGTCATGTATCTTCTTCTGTCTTTTTAGAAAGGGGCACGGGCTTTAACAATCTCATGCCGTAGGCCATGTACTTTTTGTAACTTCTTTTTGTGTATGGACATGTATTGAGACATAGTCATATCTAATGCCATATTATTTGGAGATACATGGTCATATCTAAGGCCATATTATTTGGAGATTCTCTTCGCCATACGGTCTCTCTCCAGAACGTGTCTTCCTCTTCAAATAATGAAAGAAGAACACGAGTTGTCATAAAGTCATCTGCTAGGTTGCGTTTAGCTAAAAATGGTGCTTTCTTCTTCCTCTTTTTTTTTTTATAAAAAAATTTCTCCAATTCTTTATAAAGATCATCCTAAGTTTATCTTCACGATCACATAAGAGCATAACATAAAATGAATAAATCAAGGTAATTTAAGTAGAAAACGAAGCAAATACTAATATATATATATCTATCTATATATATCATGTTTTCCTACTACTTAAAACTTGATCGTATTAGCTAGTCACCTACTTTGACTTCGTTCCTAATGTTATAAACGAAGATATCTTTGCTTTTGTCTATATTTGGTCACTCTCTAAAACTAAGCAGGTTGAGATGATGGGTTTCAATCTATCTATTGGATACCCATCCCTTTGAGGGCATTATAGTATAAGATGTCGATCATGTTTCTTGTATCCAATAATATTTCTTTAAAATTGGAAATTAATAGGGTAACAATCATGGCATCTTTGAGGTGTTGATCAAGGACTATTGTTTCATTTCTTAGAAGATAATTTCTCAAAGACTTTCATCCTTTTATCAAGTCATTTTTTGTCTATCCTTTCGTGAGACTTTCTTTCGTTTTTGATCTAAACTGTGTCTAATTGCCTCCAGTGACTACGTGAATAACCCTTTAAAGTGTACTTCTATATGTTAACCTGCAATTAATAATCAATGCAAAAAAGTAAGTGCATGTTAGTGCATATTAAAGGTGCAATTGGCTCTTTCTCATATCTTGACTTTCAAAAGGACGTAGAGTGTTAATTAGTACAAAGAGATCACTCCGCGGATTACTCTCATAGGATATGACCAAAGCACTCTAGATTAGGTGGAATTACTACCGCTTACACTATCATAAATCTATCCTGAAATACGCCTGGTTCCAAAAGTTCAAACTCAGTGGGTCTCCTATCAGAATTCAGTTTTGACAAATCAATTTACATGTAAGATAAATATATAAAATGAGTTTGCATCTTCTATATTAAATTATTGTAGAACTTGAAACATAAGCATCGCAATTTTGTAGTGTAAGAACGAAATGGCTTACAAGAAACACTTGTCTAGCCAGAGAATCTGTAAAGTGAAAGTGAAAGATGACCCAAAGACATGGAGGTATTGGATCTCTATTATATAATGAAGCGGACAGCCTGAGAGAAATACGCAAAAGTTGCGTACTACTGCTTACCAAGGGAAAACAAATGGCTCCCGTCGGTTTGCCTCCAGGTTTTAGATTTCATCCTACCGACGAAGAGCTTGTAAATTATTATCTGAAGCGCAAAATCAACGGGCAAGAAATCGAGCTTGACATCATTCCTGAAGTTGATCTTTACAAATGTGAGCCTTGGGAGTTAGCAGGTCTCCTCCTCATCACTTCCAATATTTCATGTTCTTTCTATCAAATTCCTTATCTATAAGACATTAAATAAAGTTCACTTTGTATATAAATAGAAAACTTGTGATTTGCTCATATGATATCTCTAATTGACATGATGAGAGTATCATATTTATGGTTTTTGCAGAGAAATCATTCTTGCCAAGTAGGGATCCAGAATGGTACTTCTTTGGACCTCGAGACAGGAAATATCCGAATGGATTTAGAACCAATAGAGCAACGAGAGCTGGATACTGGAAGTCTACAGGTAAAGACAGAAGGGTAATGAGCCAGAATAGAGCCATTGGAATGAAGAAGACATTAGTGTACTACAGAGGCAGAGCTCCTCAGGGCATTAGGACCGACTGGGTTATGCACGAATATCGTCTTGACGACAAGGAGTGCGAAGACACTTCAGGCATTCAGGTAGTTCGTGCATTGTGCAGTTAATGTTTGTGTAGATCTGATTATTCATGCGATGTTATATATATGCTTAAACGCAGCAGATGGTCTCGCTTGAACTCCGATTGTTTAGAATTCGAAATGGTTATATATATCTATAACATAAAACCAACACCACATCTAACCTTAGCATCAATACGTTTCCATGTTAATTTTTTCAAGTTTCAATAAGTGAGAAGATGGTTAAAGCATGATAATGGATAGTAGTTTTCACTTTTCTCCATTTTTTGGCACTCAGTGTATGATCCCAGGATTTATATTCAAGGCCATCCCTACAAAATTAATCAGTTAAAATCATGAAACCACTCTTTCTTTTTACTATTTTATACAAATAAATTTGTAACTTTTGCAGAAAGTCCCGTATGCAGTTTCTATGCATTAGTTTTCTTTTTCTAGTTTTGCTTTTATCCAAAATATACGCAAATTTTCCTTCGGTTGACTTGGAAAGCTTGTACTCATACTTCAGCTAGCTACCAGGAAAAAGATTTTATTTTGTTTTTTGCTCTGTCAAGTGACTCCTTTACAGCAAAAGTATGTATTATTTCATGTGCCTTGCCGATAATTCGCAGTCTTTTGCACAACTACTTGCATTCCACACACACACAGAGAAAGAGAGAGAGGGAGGGAGGGGTATAGGGAAGAATGATCATGCGTGTTACTGTTAAGGTTTAAAGCTTCAAAGTGCATGGGATTGCATGGAAAGTTAGGAGAATTAGGACTTTTTTTTTCTTTTTTACCATTTATCTGGCCTACTTTGCTTTAAATATTTTATGCTATATTTTCCTTCCTTACAAATCTCTGACATATTCGTTACTTCAACTGTGTTAGATCTGTAGTTTCACAAAGTGTTGGCTCCAATCACTTTGGTTTCTCTAATGAGACAAAAGTAATATCTTCTCGTGACATGATTCAAGCTATACCTTCTTTTACCATTATTTGTCTATTCTTTTTTCATGATTCATTTTATCTTCTTTTAGTTCGTAAGTCTAGATTCTATTACTAATAAATTGCTTAAAGATTAAACTAACACAAAAGTAGAACCCCCACCTGACTTTCAAGGTGTAAGAAGGTGCCTGTTGCTTTTTGCTTTATTCCAAACTGCAAATTGAGCCAAAGGACATCCAACATCCTAATGACAAGTTATAAATTCAGGATGAGTTGAGGACCTTTTTTTTTTATGTAACTTGACTCTCGTAAACATATTTCATGTTTTGCTTTTGACGTTACTATTATATACAGAAAAAGCCTTTGGTAGGTAATGGGTTTAGATCTTGGTATCACCAATACAGATATAGCCGCGACATGCATTAAGAATGTCCGCTGGCAAATGATTGCATCCCTTTGTTACGTGATGATGAAAGTATGTAGAATCGCAAACACAATGGAACGAAAAGAAAGTAGCCTGAACTGATGGATTCTATAGTTCTTTGAGTGTCTTATAATCGAAGAGGAAGTAACTTTCGGGTGAAAAGATTGAAGCATGCCAAATTTGTCACAATTATTTAGATGACAAAATCAGCCACAATATTTGACTGTTTTAATACAGATAATCATCTAGATCCTGAACAAAAGATTTGTCTTCGAACCTTTTTTGATCTCTCTTCTTTCTCTCCTCATGCTACGACATTGTCTTATACTGCCCATGATTGTGACAAAAATGAAATGTTTTGGTTATAACTTGCAGGATTCTTATGCACTATGTCGAGTGTTCAAGAAAAACGGGATGTACTCTGAAATTGAAGACCAGCAAAACCTATGTAGTATATCATTAATGGAGAGCCCACAAGGAGCAGTGAATGACGAAACCATGTCACCAGATGTCCCAATTGCATCATCGTCTTGCATGGACGATGAAGACAAAGATGATTCATGGATGCAGTTCATAACTGATGACCCATGGTGCTCTTCTAACGCTGCCATGGCTGGAGAAGAAATTTCACATCTGACGAGTTCCTTCGCAGACTAGACACTTAATCAAGTTGTTTGGTGGTGAATAACACAAGTTGGGTGCGATTTTTTTCTTTCTTGAAATAATGCATAAAAACGGGAATATCTGTAAAAGCTGCTAGTTACAACCTTGGAGGTCTATCAATTAGATCAGTTGATATTCTGTGATGGATTGGTGGGATGGCCTTTCAAAAGCCACGTCAAATGAATTGATAATTTTTGTTTTTATACCTCTTCTTGAGGTCATATCTACGTTATTAATGGAATAAAATTATGACATTTGTTCTTGGTTCTGTTAATTAACTAATATTTCCCTCCAATCCCGTTTTAACCATCATATTTAATTAATAATTAATAATTAATAATATATTAACTATTTTAATAATATGAATTTATATTAAAATTTTATTTTATTATGTTAAAACAAATAAATAAGCTTCTTAGTATGTTATATATAATAACTTATAATTATGTATAAATATTTTTTAGAAATTGTAAAATAATTCATTGTCATATTGTACAGTTATACTATATACTTTATAAGTTTACATCAATCTTCTTTTCAAAAATCATAATAATAAATAATAATCACAATTAATATGAAATAACAATAATTTTCAAATATTTCACATATAAATAATAACCACAATTAATGTGAAAAAAGACAATTATCATCATACAAATATAAAATTAAGAATAATACAAAGTATTTAAAATATTACAATTTCATTATGTAATAATTACATCAAAAGTTCAAAGCATCTAATAAAAATAATAATAAATATCCTTAACTTTCAAACTATTACAATTTACCAGAAGAGTTAGTGATGAAGAACCAATCAAGAAAAAGTGAAACTTCTAACAAAAATATTTACAATCACATTATATAATATATATATATATATATAATATTTAATATATATATCAAATATAAGTAAAATTAAAAGAAGAGAAAAAAACAAAAACTTAAAACCTCACTCAATCATTTACGGGAGGATATTCACTATAACTACATTGATCCCAGTTATTATTTGATACAAAATTTTCATCATTGAGATGAGCCTCATTATCATTAGTATTTAAATTCAATGCATGAAATGACATGTCAATGCTTTCCCAACCAAAATTATCTTTCAAGTCATTCACATATATCAAATCCGGTTCCTCAGAAACCCAATTAGCCAAAAGATTAATATTATTAATAGATATTGGATCTGTTGAATTACTTGTGCTATTAAGACTCCTAGTAAATAATAAAATTTAGTTATTAGAAAAATATAAAAAAATTATATCAAAATTAATAATAATAATAACATACATTTTCCGAAGCTTTAAATTATAACGAACGAATAACATATGAATTCAAATGTGATCCAGTTCTATTCACAACCTGTTGCACTCACATATTGACTTAAAATTTGAATTGTAAACCTTTGCAATTATGGAATACCACTTCCGAATTGATCCCACCAAAAAATTGTAAATCATAAGATAACAAAAATAGTGTTACAAACAAAATAAATGATAATTAACTTTGAACAAGTAAGAAAAAAGAAACAACTAATACCTAGAGAAAGTTTTGCTCTTTGTCGAATAACAATCGACAATCTAAAATCCCCATAAGACAACTTATAAAGCATTATTTGTGAGCTTAAAATATCTTGCATCATTTCATAGCCAACAATTGTTGTAATAGTGAATAGCATTCCTCTACTGACTTCAGTTTTCTTTGTAAAATCTAGTTGGAAATATACACTAGGATTCAAAAATGCCCCAGCTACAAATAAAGGAGAAGAAAGTTGTCTCTCCCATCTCTCATTGATGATTGAAAGATACGGTATATACAAAGAAGGCCTATATTTTATAGTGGGGGCCTTGATTGCACATCCAAAAAATAACCCATTGTTAGCTTTTCTTCACTATTAGCCAAGCGAAGCACCCTTACCAAAGGCTCACAAACTCGAATAATAAATTGACATTAAGACTAAAATTCTCTATCTTCCAGTATAATGCTAGAAACCTCTAATCTTGTATTAGAGCTACATACTAAGATGCAATCCACTTATCACTTGTAAATATTTGTTTAACTCTTTCTTTATCGAAATAAAACACTGAAGTGATAAGAAATTTGCTACAAATCTTGTCATACTAAGACGACACAAATTTCCACCATTGGTAAATTCCTTTCTCATCAAATTCAAAACTTAGGCACAATTATAGATAAACTTGGTCATCTTTTTGGTTTTCTACATACTTAGGATTTAATATATTTTCTAGAATTAGGTCAATGCTATGTGTAACATAAGGAGTCCAAAAAAAAGAAGTATACCTATTCTGTAACCTTCTTCCTGCCACTTTATAAGTAGAATTATTGTTAGTAAGAAATTGAACAATATTTTATAGCCCTACTTCATTCACAACTTCATCAAATATCTCAAATAAAATATTAGTATTTCTAATAAGGCTATATGCATCAATAAACTTCAAATATATTGAGCTATTTGCAAAATAAACTAAAAAAATTAATAATAGGCTCTTGTCTCCTATTTGTCCAACCATCACACATGATTAAACAACCGAAAGTAGCCCAATTCACTCTTCTTTCAGCCAAATAACTTTTAATTTCAGAAACTGAGCAACTTAAAAGTTTACCTCTTGAGTCATCAATCGAAGGAGCTTTGTATCCTGAACTTTGAGAGGTTATTGCACCCACCATAGGTTGATAATAGTAAATGTAACATTCTATTACCCGCGGAAGGCTAAAATAGTAAATATGAGAGATTATTTTGAGATTGGAAAATACATTTCATGTTCATTCATTATATGATATACACATACACATGAATATAGATATTTTTGCATATAAAAATAATTGTATATGTATTCATTGACAATTTTCAGGTATAATTGCCTTATTGATATGAAATGAGATTTTTACTGAAAATCATGGTTTATGTGCATTGAAATTTTGATTGGAAGGTGTGTTTAGTGATTTTGAATTTTTGGTGAATTTAAGGAATAATTTTTGAAAATGTTGAATATTGTTGTACTAGGAAAAATGTTACTTGACAAGTAAATTGATGGATGGAAATAGAAATAGGAATCAAATGATATTAGAGAATTGTTAAAAATGACTTTGAAAATTTGGATATGACTTTAAAATTTGTGAGTTATTGATATTGAAAATTTTAGAGATGATTGGAATGAAAAGATGAGAGTTATAGGACTAGTTCAACAAGAACTTAGTTAAAGCCTTAGATGTTAGATAAGTGACAAGTGTCACTTGTTTAGTTCAAGTTTTAGCATACAATTACTTTGAAAGACCAAGTACTATACTCTTGTCTCCATCTTCCTTGTAGCTTTCTTCTTCAAGTTTCTTTATTTACACAGATTTTTGAATCAAACCTCCACCAAAATTAAATCTTGTTTTCATCTACCTTTTTTTCTACTCCTCACTTCGGTTTTCTTTCATTTGCCTAAAAAAAAATCAAAACTTGCTAACGTCTACAATGGTGTACATGAGTTGTATGAAGATTAAGGCTTCTTGTGTTTTTGAAGATTTTGAAGTTTTATCAAGAAGTATCTTGTTAATCCTTTAAAGTTGTTGGTTTATGAAACAAAAATGGCAATTTATCGTCATGACAAGAATAAGAGAAAAATGGGCATTTTTCATGTTCACCATGAATATAATATCAAAATGTGGATTTGTTGATTTTTTGGTTTTAAAGATCATTATGCTATAAGATAGTGTAGAAATGATTTTGGAGTTGAAAGATCATAGAAAACGAGTATGATTAAGTGCAGAAAAATTTGGAGAAAAGAACAAGTAAATGCTTTATTTATGGTTGTATATTCACTGTGTACGTGAATTTTGAGAGTTTTTATAAATGAACAAAAAAATGAATTTTGAGTTGAGGAAATTGGAGTTGTTTGTGAATGAGTTTATTTAAATGGAAGTTTGAGAGGAAAATGCAAAATGCGCATGAGATGAAAAATTTTCAATAATGGAAGGAAACGCAGAAAATGAGAAAGATGACTAAAGGATTTTCTGTTTTTAATGTTTGTGTTTTAATCTGAATGTTAGATTTGATTATGAATGTTTTGAATTAAATGAGAATCAAAAGTTAAGAGAAAATGAGAGTATACTTAAATTTGAAACGTTAGAGAGTAAAAAGAAAAGAAGAAGAGGAGTAAAATGCAGAGAAATGAAGAGATGTGTGCAGATTTTTTGGCTTTAAAATTTGATGTTAATTCTTAGTTTTTGATCTATTTTTGAATGTATTGGGTTGCATGGAAGTCGAAAATAGGGTTGGGATGAGTTAAAGAAGTTGGTTTAAAAGAAAAGAGAGAGGAAGAAAATTCTGGGTAGAAGAAGGATAAGAAGCACGATCATGCAGAGGAACAATTTTCCACGATCGCGACTTTCCAAAAGAGACAAAAATCTCACAATCATGTTAGAGCATGATCATGACATTTCTTAATTGTTGAAAACTCACGATCGTGCAAATGCACGATCTTGATTTCTATGGCTAGAGACAGACGTGAACATCCCTTGATCTTTTGACCATATCTTCTTCTCTAGACCTCTAAATGACTTGGGACTTGAACTATTATACTCAAAACACATTGTTTTACATTTCCAAAAAAAAATTTAACAATTTGAAATCATTTGGGAGAGATTGAGTGATAAAATTGGGACAAAAATTGGTTCTAGAGATTGGGTGTGTGGGACCGTGTGTTAAGGTTCCACGACCGTGACTTATTTATTAGTATGCAAGGGGCATGTGTTGTGATTACACACCTATGACTTAGTTATTTTGGAATGCACACCATGCACTATTGTTGCAAGACCGTGACTTAATTTTAGTTGGGTTAAACAACTCAAAAGTGCATGATCATGCATAAGCACGATCGTGTACCTGAGAGGTTTTTGCACCCCCAAACATCCTTCCTTCTTTTTCATATAAATTCTTCTATAGTTATCCAAATGGGATGATTTTTATTTGGATTAATTAGAGAAATAGAGCTACAAATGTTCTGAAGAAATTGAATTTTAATTCAGTCTCTAAGAATTTCAAATTCTAGATGGAATTTGAGTATAGTGTATTGTTTCAAAATGAGAATAGTCCGAAAATATTTAGAGTATAACTTTCAAAATGCTAAACCAAATTGAATGATTTTGGTGTCATTAGAAACTAAAGAGGTAGTAGAACAATTTTCAAGAAGAAAGTATTATCAAATTACTTCATTTTTATTTTCTGATTGATTGTGAACAGTAGATGTTGGACCCCGTTACCGGAATCCAACTCTTGAACCGTAAAACATGAAAATTAATCATCTTGCACAACAATTTTCCACCCTTCTAAACTCCTCAAAAGGGGTCCTAAACCAACCCTAACTTCCCCTT
>JANIJH010000007.1:12070672-12094548 GCA_024520975.1 Erythroxylum areolatum | reverse complement strand
TCTCTTCTCCCTCTCTAATTTTCGAAAATCCTCTCCTTTCCTCTACTAACTCACTTCTTTCATTCCCTTTTTATACTTCTTACTTCATTTAACTCAAGCCCAAGGCCCAAGTCCACTTCATTTATTCTTCCTCCTTCTTATCTCCTACTTATACTACTTAAGCCCATTTATTTCTCAAGCCCACTTATTCTCTTATTTCCTTCTTCTTCTTATTCATTCCATTTGGACCCAAGGCCCAATTAACACATTAAATTACCTCTAACTCATTTAAGTCAACTAATACCTTTACTAACATTAATTCTTAACACCTAACTCATTAATTCCTTTTTAATTCATGCTACCTAACTTAATTAATGCTACTATATTTAATAAATGTCAACTTAATTTTATCTATTAATACCTCAATTTCCTTTAATCATGCTTAATGACATAAAAAAAATTTGGGGCTAACAGTAGACCTGAAAGTGTGTTTTAGGCAAAATTTGAATTTGACCAAATGAGTTAAGAATGGTGATTCTAATGGTTTTATTGATATATAAACCATAAGTATAAATGATTCTTATGTGAGTTTGGATAAATGAATGCTTACCTGATGAAAATGATAGAGCGATACCTGGGATTGTCATAAACATGCGTTGTGCATTATTAAACACTTATAATTGTGCAAATTGTGATATGTGTGTATTGTTTGATATAGAGGAGCAACTAGAACGTCAACATCCAAATGTTGCCAGAACTTCTAGGCAGTAACTTCAACAGCAACTTGTGAGGAACCTAGATGATTTCTCTCAATTAACTGTTTGCTTAAAAATATGTTTTGAATGATAAGATGAATGTGATTGATTTTGTTGATGCCAGACAATGTAGGTCCGAGATTTGATATATTAATGTGATATTGAAGTGTTACTTGTATGTGAATGTGAAGGAATATATGTTACTGAAAGAGTTGGCACCTGTAGAACTAAAAGAGTTGAAGGCTCAACTACAGGAGTTACTGCAAAAGGGTTTTATTAAACCCAGTGTTTCGCCTTGGGGAGCTCCAGTTTTGTTTTTAAAGAAGAAAGATGAGACTTTGAGGTTATGCATTGATTATAGGCAACTGAATCAGGTGATAATGAAGAACAAGTACCTATTACCTAGAATTGATGATTTTCTTGGTCAATTGTAGAGAGCTCAGGTATTCACTAAGATGGATTTGAGATCAGGGTACTATCAGTGGAAAGTAGGTGAGGTTGATGTGCCTAAAAGTGCATTCAAGAGCAGGTATGGGCATTTCGAGTATTTAGTAATGTCATTTGGGTTAACTAATGCCCCAGTAGCATTTATGGCCTTGATAATAAGGTGTTTAAGCCCTACCTGGACCATTTTGTGATAATGTTTATAAATGATATTTTGGTGTATTCAAAGAAGGGATGTTGACTTCTACTTTTCCAAACAAATCAATGACATCTTTCTCATATTTAATATCAGTCATCCTTTTGCTAAGAAAATACGAATTAGGAAAAGGAAGGTCTTTTAGGTTTAACTCCTTGTTGCTGGCTTTGTGGGCTCCTTGCTTGCTTGATTCCGGGTTGGTTTCAGAATTTGCTTCCTTGCTCTTTAACGATTTGGACTCCTTTTTAGTTAGAAGTGCTCTCTCCTTGGAACTTTCGGACTTCTTGATTCTCTCATTTGATAAAGGCAATTCTCTGCTCTCAATATCCTCTTCATCTTCTCCCTCATCTTAATTTTTGAACCTCACTTGTTTCCTATTTAGGAGGGTTATAGCAATTAAACTTTTGGGGTTCATAACAGTATTGGAGGGGATAGTTCCACTGCTTCTCGCTTGGTTCTCACTTATGTTGGATAATTGAGTGACGCAGGAGTTGATATTCTTAGCCTTCATCTCCCATTGCTCCATTCTCTTTTCTAGAGCACTGAACCGAGTAGCATTTTTAGAAGAATCCTATTAAATGAGAGAGGCTATTGCATTGAAATGGTTGTTGTTCAAAGCCCTTTCCTCCTTCATCAGCGCCATCATGTTATGTAGAAGTTGATTAGTGTCCTCCTTTGGTGGGACAGTCAGAGCTTGTTGTTGGTTGTGTAACTGGTTTGTCGAAGTACCAACTCCTCCACCTTATTGAAATCTATTTGGTCCTCTTCCTTCTTCATTCCTCCAACTAAGCTTAGGATTTGCTTTTCATCCCTTGTTATAGGTGTTGGAATAAGCGTCCCATTTCGGATTGGGCCAACCCTGATACACAGCAGACACGTCTTCATAATGACTGGGGCAGACACTAGATATGTGCATTACTACAGCCAGTTGCACACTTATTTTTTCAGTTCTGCAATGATGAAGGATAACTATGAAGTCACTTTACTTTCCAAATAGTCAACTTTAGACTCCAAGCTTTCCATTCTTCTGGATTGGGTTGTTGAAGCTCCCAACTCATGTACACCTCTAGTATCTCTAACACTTTACTGTTGATGATTTAAAACCATCTTCTTGATCATATCCCATGCCTCCCAAGTTGTGAGGTCAATCAAGGAACTTCCCAATGCCGCATCCAACATACCTTTATCTTGACTTTTCAGCCCATCATAAAAATACTACACTAACTGCTCATCAAGTATCTGATGGTGGGGGCATCTGGACAACAAATCTTAGAAGCGGTTCCAATAATCATCGAGGGACTCATCGTTATCCTGACGTGCCAAATAGATCTCCTTCTTCATTGATGAAATTCTGGAGGCCGAAAAATATTTCTCCAAGAATACCTTTCACAAATTAGCCCAACTATGATAGGCATTCACCACATGTCTTGGGAGGCTTATATACCACTCCCTTGCTTTTCCCTCCAAGGATAGGTGAAAAACCTTCCATAGTACTTAACCAAGCGAAGCTCCCACCGATTTTATACTCTTTACAAATCATGGACAACGATGGTAAATGGATGTAGAGATATTCTCGTATCAAGCCATGAAATTTAGGAAAAGAGTTAATGAGCAATCCTTTAACTTCAAAATTCACATCAAAATTAGGACAAGCAGCAGTAAATGGGTCATAATTCACATTAGAGGTAATTGCTTCCCTAATGGTCCTCCTTCTTTGATTCCCATTATTCTCACCAACTCGTTCCTGCTCCACATTACCTCCATTATCACCATTCCTATATTGATTAGCATTAAGGTTAGGGTTTTGTAGAAAAGCTAGGTTTTTAACCATTATCACTCCTTCTAATGATTCACTCTCACTACTTGGCTGACTAGACTCCTTTTCAACAACTACCTTGCTTCTCTCTTTTTCTCTCCTCTCCTTTCTAGTCTTTCTTAAATGTCTCTCAATTTTAGGGTAGAAAATTAGAATTTTGGCTTTCCAGGGCATGCATGGGAACAATTCAAATGAAAATAAAAAGGTAACAAAATTTTGCTTGTAAGCAACCAAAGTCACAAAAAAAATGAGATGTGATGGATGCAAGTATGTAGGTGTGTGAAAGTATGTATGAAATTATGGATGCAAGTAAAGTATGTATGTAATGAAAAGCAATCAAAGAAATGTTCAAAACAATGTGGGTGCAAAAATGCTAAGTAAGAAAAGTGTAAAAAGTTCAGTATTCTTTTTGTTTGCGTTTTCAAAAATTTTTATGCAATGTAAAGAAAATGAAATCCTATACTATTGACAAGTATGCAGCTAAACTATGTAGAATGCAATCTAAATTAAAGGCCCTTAACCTTACTGAGTAACAAAATGACAAAAGCTACCCTATAGAACCAATTTCTTGGTTCCCCGACAACGGCGTCATTTTGATCCGAACCTTAGTTCATACCCTTGAAGGTCAAATCAAAAATATAACCAAGGATTGCAATATAGGATGCAACCTCGAGTCGTCTTACTTAATCGAAACCTAAATGAATGGACCTAAGCTAACCTATATGTCATGAAATGCAAACTAATTTGGTAAGTAGGGGGTTTTGATCTTTTGAAAATTTAACTGTATTAAATGGAATTGTAAGAAAAATGTGTGAAACTTATTTTTGGATTTTTGGGACTAGAAAACGGAAAAATTAAGACAAATGATCACATGGTGATAGTATCCTCTTGAAAATGAGCTTTGGCTATCATAGTTCGAAATCATTTTTTTATGGGAGTGGAAATCACTAAATTTCAAATGGGTAAACCTTAAAGAACTCTTTAAGTCCAAGATCTTAATCAATGAACTCCATTTCTTAAGATCTTGTTAAATGCTCTTAGTGGGTGTAGTGGGTAAGTCAATGCAACAAGTCACTTGGGATCTCAAATCAACTTAATATCAAACATAACTATGCAAGATAAAAGAGATTCAGCAAGATCATAAATGGACATATATGAAACTTCATATATTTAAGCTCAAAGTTCTACATCAACAAATCCAAGTCACACATTGAATATCCAACACTTGATTAAACTCTAATCAAGAATATTCAACCACAAATTACAAATCCTAAACCTAGGAGTTCATAAATCATAGCTGAACATGAATTAAGCTACTCCTCTTTTAAGCCCATTGAACTCCAACCATTGCTACATCTTCAAGAGGAGAGAGGTGCCTAGCCACGCATAGCTCCAAGAGACTTCACAACCGAGAACCCACTAGAAATACCTATGGTAGAAGGTGGAAATGGAAGAAAATGGTATGGATGAGAGAAGATAATGGTGTGTTGTTTGAAGATGAAAATGTGTGCATAAGTTATGTCAGTCGTCCATCCTTTTGTAAGTTAGCCCAAAATAGGTTTTTTCATAAATGAGTTGATGGATCGGGTTACACAATCAGTTAATTTTTCAAAAATGGTCTGGGTCTGGGTCTGTGCCAATTCAAGGTTTCGCCACAGCAACATGATGAGTTTACCGTGACGAACTTTTCCCGAAAGATTTCTTCAGTAAACTTCAGCTTTCACCACGGTGCAAACATTATCTTCATCGCGGTGAACTTTTCCCGAAAGGTCTCTTCAGATGATCTTGTGATCTCGCTGCGGTGAAACATCATCTTCACTATGGTGAACTTGCCTATCGCCCTCGTTGACTTATGTTGTTGGTCTTCACTCCTTGGCTCTACTTCTTGAATCTCCTGCAATAAAAAATAGTAGTTTATAGTATCAATTGTTCTAAAAATAAATTTAGTACATTTAATAATTAATTATGACAATTTTACCCTCAAACTACATTAATTCAAGACAAGCACTCAAGAGTTAAATTAAGCACAAAATCCGAAAATAAGAGCCAAGAAGTATAATAAAAACTATGAAATTGTCATCAATTGATATAGGAAACTTAGGTTCAGTCAAGGTTTATACATAAAAACAATCAAATAGAACATTCAATCATTCTTACACAATACTCAATTCAATAAACACAAGATAACATAATCAATTCCTAAAAAAGAAATAACAACAAACATAATGGAGAGAATACTTAAACTAGGTTCTTTGACGCCAATATCACCTCTGAACTGACATCGAGAAGCTCAGCTCTACATGGGTATCTAAAGGAATGGAGCTTTAACTCTTCTCTTCTTCAAAATCGAGACCTTACGACTCCAAAAATGATTCCTCATATTTTCATAAGCGTTTCTGCCATCACATGTTTTTTTTATACTAAAAATTAGGGTTTTTGGGTGCCAATTATGAAAGCCATGCGCGTGACTGATGTGTCACTCCTGTGACACACTTTTCATGGCTTCTCATGCTCATGACAATGTGTCTCACAGCCATGACAAAGCATGACTTTGTAATTCTTCATTCCTTTTGGCATTTTCTTGTCTCCTTCTGCTCTAATCCTTCTTGTTCTTATTTCATGAAGACAATTGAGTGTGACTCTCAAGAAGATGGATCAAATATTGTCCTTTCAATTCACTTTAGCCTTTCGCTTCCAAATTATACCTAAAACCAAATATGAACTAAAATGAATGTCTTAAGCATTTCATAGCACTAATCACTAAATGTTATGGAATAAATGTATAATCAATTAAGCACATAATCATTTCAAATCATTTCATTTCTCCATCATTAGGATTCACGTGCATAATCATGAATCAAAAGACTTTTTAAGATTGTGATGTAGATAAGTGTAAGGTGAGATGTATTTGGATAGTGTAGTGCAAAAGCCATCAAAGTTAGTGCAGCAAAAGTAACACTCAATGCAACATCAAGAACAAACTAAAATTCATTCAACATTGGGTACCATTATTTATGATGAATGCAAAACTATGTTTCATAGCTCAATTATAATATTTCGCACTACAATCCACATGAGCATAAATCACTTAGAAGGGATCATTCATAAAATTGATGATAATGATATATTGAAACTATAAGGAGTGAACCTTCAAAAACAACATCTATCTCATTTACAACATACTCAAATTACTAATTCCATATAATTTTAAAAGGAGAAACTAATAATGAATAACTTTAGAGAAAAAAATGCATTTCCACCTTAATACTTTATTTAAACATTTTTTCTTTTCCTTTTCTTTTCCTTTTTCTTTTTTCTTTCTTTTATTTGCTTTTCTCTTTTTCTCTTTCTTTTTTTACATTTAAAAATTGACAAAAGCTACATCAACCTTAGAATATGTGGACAAGACATAAAATGACATTTCAATGATTATAACCAACCCGCACATATGCACACTTCCACACTTATACTTTCGTGCATCCACAATTATCCACAGTCAATAAATGTTCCACTAGCTTTGAGGCTTGGGTAGGATATTTGGTTAGTTTTAAAGCATGTAATGTGGTTAGCACAAAAAGAAGGGCTAATAAAGCTCAAACGCGCTTAACAAAGGGAAAATTCATATTATAAGATAAGTTATTTGGCTAATGTAGTTTATAAAAAGAAAAAATGCCTATATCATTTCCATGTTAATGCATGTGATAATAATGTGGTCTTGAATAGAAAATCAAAGAAAAGTCAAGATGTACATGTCATGAAGGTCACACATAAACAAAAGACAATGAGACTAATTATAATAGGCCATTTTCTATACTAAGGGTAAAACCCTAGAATATTGCACTTGGCCATATCATTGAGAATTTATAAATTGCATTTCATTAGCATGCATACATGAATTTTGAAATAGTACATATTGAAAAGATAATATATGCACTCAATTGACATATTCTAAGGTATGAAAAGTTTAAAATGATCATGATGTGAATTATGTATTGTTTATGTCTTGAATTTTGGTTTGGTGGACTATAATTAGTAAACTTGGAATTTATAGTTACAATTGGAAAATTGATGAATTAAAATGTACATTTGGTATAGGAAAAATGGCAAGTGATAAGACAAATTGACACATGAAAAATTAGGATGACTAAGCCTATGCATAAGTGACATTTGGCATAGATAAATGAGTGACATTTGGCTTAGGTAAGTAATTGACAAATGTCAACAATAAATGAGTGACAAATGGGCTAATAACTAGGTGAGATTTGGTGGCTTATGAAGAGGATAAGTGGCTAGCATGCTTAAGGACACATGTTGATATAAGACAATGACAACTTGCACATAGTTGAACTAAACAAATGCTGGAAAAGTTTCTACTATGTTTCATCTTCATTGAAAATGAAAGACTCCTCTTCAATCAATAGCAAGTTTTCTAGAGCCTTATTGTCCTATCTGAAATGTGCCCAAGCTTGTACATAAGGGAAGGAAGGTCTTTTATTCAAAAATAACCCAACTAGGCTACAATAATATGATCTAGCTCCAAACTATAGAAGCTCCAAAGGTGGGGAAACAACCCTATTCACGAGGGTGGAGTGGAAAAGCTCAGGTTTTTGTGAGGGGGTCTCTACTCAATCAACACTTCTCTATGTTTTGGTAACATCCTTGTTTGGTACTATAGACTTCCTATTCCGTTGATTCTCCAAGGACTCCCAAGTAGATGGGAAGTCTAAATCCATACTTCCTGACTCCTCTAAGACCTCCTGGGTGGTGGAAAGCTTTGAGTTACCTCTCATAGGAACCTCCATATGTCTTGCAAAGAGGAAAGTTACCAATGAGATAATAGTAACTTGCCAAAAATTGTTACTGTTCACAACATTGTATATTAATTAGAATTAATCTACAATGCAATTTTTCGCCTTACAATTCCACTCTCACCAGTCACTTATGTCGCCTCTTTCTAGTCATTTGATCACTTTGACAAAGATAAATGGCTCACTCACTAAAAATGAGACAATAAATACTTAAATATTCCCTTGGAAATATGCGCAAAAATACTTAAATGCATTTCGATGGAAGAACTAAGAAGAAAATATGTTTTGTAGTATTTTAAGAAACTAATCATTAAAGTAAAAAAAAACTAGTTATTATAATGGCTAGTTGTAGAGAACTAGTTGACTAATATAGTACATTAGTTAATCAATGTGCATTTAATATACAAAATTTGCTAGTCATTAATTACTGGTTGATCAATAGGTCATATTAGTCAACATATATGTTGACATACACATGTGCATTGAGTACACAAGATTCATTAGCTATTAGCTATTGGTTGATTAACAGGTTATATTAGTCAATCACTATAGCATACTGGTCAACCAATGTTATTACAAACTGTCAGTATATCAAAATTATTAACTTTAACCTACATTGCTCAATCATTATCCCATATATGTTACTTAATTGATAAAAATACACATGCAATCAATTAAAATAATTATGTGTTATGCATGGAAAGTTTATCAAAGTGACTCAACACAAATACAATAAATATTACAAGTTATTTATAACCTTGATATTCCTTGATCTTCAATTTAAATGATGCAAACTTTAACTTTCCTTAGCAACTTCAAGAAATGGTTCTTGATTTATGCATGGTTAAAATTTGCACTCATTTTGCTTTCATAAAAAATAAAACTCATTAGTAGTACTTATTTTTTTAGCATCAAAATATTGGTTAGAACCTTCCTTAATTCAATAAGAGCAAATGGATTAAATTTGAGATTCCAAAATTCCTAGTATGAAACTCAAACTCTAATAACTAGTGAAAAATGGGTCTAAGGAGAAATTTTTAAAAATTTTAAGCTCAATTTAGTATAAATGAAAGTTTACGGACTTAAGTGAACTTTAGATAAAAATTGAAAAATCAAATTTGAACTTCTTCCCTATTTTACATATATGTTTATCATACCTTTATGATTATTAATAATAATGCATGAGATACATCTATATAAATTTGCATGAACAACTTAAAACACTAAATCTATGAAGGATATTGTGTAGAATGTAGAGAAAACATACATATAATGAATTTTATAAATACATGAACAACTACAGATAGTTTATAAGCCATTATATGACTGGATTAAACAAGTACTAACTAAATATTTGTAACAAGTACAAAGTATGATATGTTACTTAACAACCACAGTTATATTTTCAGTGCATATATCAAAGAGAAAAGAGACAATATCTCTAACTTATCATAAATCGTGAATATTTTTTAATTATAAAAGGAGACAACAATTTTTGACTATAAGAGAAATAATTAAAAAAAAAACCAAGGGTAAAAGATATAGACATACTCTGTAGTTTAAGAAAATTTAATCTTTAACATTTTTGAAAAAAGGACCTAGTTTTTAGTTTTCTACAAAAGTCCTTTCTCGTAGACTTTATTTAAATAATAATAATAAAACACATACGGTGTGAATATTATATGTATACTAATCAAATATCAATAATATGGTAACTCAAATCAGCTTTTAATTTTGATTTAAACCAATTAAACTTAACTTGAATTAATAATTAAAGATAATTAAAATAAATTATTAATTTGTGTTATATTTAATTGGTTTGGTTTACCTTTAAGAGTTGGATTGAATAGCTATATAAGCAACATTTGATTGATACAAGTGTAATACTCATGTCATATGTCTTATGTCGTTATCTTTTACCCGAAATCTAAGAGGAGTTTTTTTCTAAATAATTAAAAAATACGAGTTTTTTCAAGAGTTTTAAAGATTAAGGGGGGTTTTTTCAAAATTTTCTTAAATATATGGGAGATTAGTGTCTACCCAAAAATTAAAAATATCTCTAACCTATCGTGAACCATCATCTAGTTTACTATTTTTTGTATTCTTCACATTAGTTAATATCTTTACACCCTTTATTCCATGTCATTACATAATTCCCTACAAAAAGAGTCCAGATCCTCTGTCCATAAAACTGGACAGAATAGGACACCGTAAAATTGGACAGAGGATCTAGTCTCCTACAAAAAACTAACCAATGCGTACTTTTATAAAAATCAGTAGAGTTTATTGTCTAACCTAATGTAAGGTGAGGTAGAATTTGCTTATTAATTTCCGATGACTTTTGGGACAAGCATATATGAAATTGATTTAAACTGAGCAAGACCATAAATTTAAAAAGCTTTTACCAAAAAAGTTTAGACATTTATATGATTGTATTGAATATGTAGAGTTTGGTTTATAAAGGCAACGACTGCTTGAAGATTTGATTTAGATCACATTTCATAAAACAAAGTCTAAAGCATTAGAAAGAGGAGACAAAGATGACACTAACCCTTGTTCTAGGAAGAAGGAAAGCATATAATAGTCCAAGGCATTCAAAAAATCCTTGAAAATTCTTTTCCTTTCACGCTTGATGTGTTTGCAGAAAGAGGCAAGTCTAAATCTTTTCTATCACGTCCAGATATTCCTTTCTTTCCCAGAAATGGTTCTAAAGAATGTTCCTTCTCCACCAGCCTTGGTCTTCCATTTCGTTCACATAGTTAACTAACTATAAATACCGTTACAAACCCATTATCCTGTACGATACCAACGACCATTTGCTGTATAAGAGATATCCCTCTCTCTTAATTTCACATATTCTCTCGTATAAAATGACTTCTGCACCAGTTCTCAAACGGTCGGAGACAATTGCAGAAAGCATGCCTGAGGCATTGAGGCAAGGCAGGTACCATATGAAGAGATGCCTTTCCAGGTACTTATATATTACAATATTTCTTTTGGATTTAGTGTCTTGCAATTAGTTTTTTTCTTTTCCTTGTTACACCAACCAAGCAAAGTCATTGACATTTTATGGAAATAAAAGGTTTACTGCAAGTGGTAGAAGGTTGATGAAACACCATCATATAATGGAGGAAATGAAGGAATCAATACAAGACAATGTTGAAAGGCAGAAGGTCTTGGAAGGCTTACTTGGTTACATTCTTAGTTCCACACAAGTAAGATTCTCTCTCTCTCTCTCTCTCAAATCTGTCTGTCTGGGATTTTATCTGTTAATCATTTATCTAAATCACTTAATCTGCAGGAGGCAGCTGTTGTTCCACCTTATGTTGCTTTTTCTGTAAGGCCAAATCCTGGTTTCTGCGAATATGTTAAGGTGAACGCTGAAGACCTGACAGTAGATGGTATCTCCGTCTCAGAATACTTGCAGTTTAAAGAAATGATCTTCGATGAGACCTGGTATTTAAGTGCAAACACACTTCTTCGGAAACAGTTCTTAATTTTCACGCTGCAGTAATCTCCATAACTCTGGTGCTTGAAATTCATTGAGATGCAGGGCAAACGATGACAATGCTTTAGAAATAGATTTTGAAGCGGTGGACTTCTCGACCCCTCGACTGACGCTGTCTTCTTCTATTGGAAACGGACTCAACCACATTTCAAAGTTTTTGTCCTCTGAACTTACCAAAACCTCCGATAGTGCAAAGCCTCTGCTCGACTACTTACTAACTCTCAACTATCATGGAGAGGTAATCTCAACAACTAAAAACGATTGATGGACCATTCTCCATAAAAAACAATGCTCGCTAGTACGTATAATGATTTTAATAATGTGCAGAAACTTATGATCAACGAAAAGCTAGATACAGTTGCAAAGCTTCAAGCAGCACTGATCGTGGTTGACCAATTCATCTCTACGTTGCCAAAAGCCACACCCTTTCGGGATTTCCAACAGAGGTCAGCTATATTCTCTCTCTGTTATAACAGTAATAAATGTTCATCTGACATTCCTAACCATGTCTAAGGTTGAAAGAGTGGGGCTTTGAGAAAGGATGGGGAGATACCGCAGGGAGAGTGAAAGAAACAATGAGGCTGCTCTCAGAATCACTAGAAGTTGCCGATCCTGTCAAACTCAACTTGTTCTTTAGCATAATTCCAAACCTGTTCAACATCGTAATCTTCTCTCCGCACGGCTACTTCGGCCAGTCTGATGTTCTCGGATTGCCGGACACTGGTGGCCAGGTCTATAGTGGTTCCCATATAAGACCACAACAACCGAATTTACGTACTTTACTTTTCTTAACAAGGAACGAGATCTCATCTTGACGTGTGCAGGTGGTTTACATATTGGATCAAGTAAGAGCTTTAGAGGAAGAACTGCTTCACAGAATCAAACTACAAGGCCTTGTAGCCACGCCTCAGATTCTAGTGGTGAGCTTTACATACTTTTAACAAAAATTGCATGCCAAGTTTTGGTTTTTGAGAGGATGAATGGCTTAAGTAAATAAAAGCTCTCCCATCTTCTCGTTCTCTCTATTCCAGGTAACACGGCTTATACCAGATGCCCAAGGAACAAAGTGCAACCAGGAGCTGGAGCGAATAATCGACACTAAGTATTCCCACATTCTTCGCGTCCCTTTCAAGACAGAGAAAGGTGTTCTTCCACAGTGGGTCTCTCGTTTTGATATCTATCCTTACCTTGATAGATTTTCTCAGGCATGGGCACCCTCCGCCGTAGTCTTTTCTCTTTCGACCCTTTTGTTCCAAACCAATCAACATTCTTGTTCTTGTTTGATGATGTTAATTAACATTAGGACGCTGCGGAAAAGATACTCGAACACTTAGAGTGTAAGCCCGATCTCATTATTGGTAACTACAGCGACGGGAACTTGGTTGCTTCTCTAATGGCTGGCAAGCTTGGAGTAACTCTGGTCTGGTCACATCTCAAGAAAATCTCTTTTCATAAATCACCTATCAGAACAATCATTTTCGTTCTGATATTTATGAGTTGCAAATCTAGGGAACTATTGCTCATGCTCTGGAGAAGACTAAGTATGAAGATTCAGATGCCAAATGGAAGGAATTAGATTCAAAGTATCACTTTTCCTGTCAATTTACTGCAGACATTATTGCAATGAATGCAGCCGATTTTATAATAACTAGCACATACCAAGAAATTGCGGGAAGGTTTGGACTTTGTTTGGCATTACCAGTTTTAGTTATTTGATCTATGTTATTTACTGAAGAACTTTTATTATTTCAGCAAGGATAAGCCAGGACAGTATGAAAGTCATTCTGCATTTACCATGCCAGGGCTTTGCCGTGTGGTTTCGGGCATCAATGTCTTTGATCCGAAGTTCAACATTACAGCACCTGGGGCTGATCAATCTGTCTACTTCCCGTATACAGAGAAACAGAAGAGGTTGACTTCTTTTCATCCAGCTATTGAAGAACTTCTCTACAGCAAAGATGAAAGCAGCGAGCACATGTAAGCATCCAAAAGTTCTCATCCAATAAACTGTGTCAAAGTCTAAGGATTTTTGACATTGATGCTTAAGCATATACTTGGAACAGTGGTTATCTGGCAGACAGAAAGAAACCAATCATTTTCTCAATGGCAAGGCTGGATACGGTGAAGAACATTGCGGGACTAACGGAGTGGTTTGGTAAAAACAAGAGGCTAAGAGATTTGGTAAATCTCGTTGTTGTTGCGGGATTCTTTGATCCATCTCGATCAAAAGATAGGGAAGAAATTGCAGAGATCAACAAGATGCATGCTTTGATAGACAAATACCAGCTCAAGGGGCAGATGAGATGGATCGCAGCTCAGACTGATAGATACCGAAATGGAGAGCTCTACAGGTGCATTGCGGACACAAGGGGAGCTTTTGTCCAGCCTGCACTTTATGAGGCTTTTGGTTTGACTGTCATTGAAGCAATGAATTGTGGATTGCCAACCTTCGCAACGAACCAAGGCGGTCCAGCAGAAATCATTGTTGATGGGGTCTCTGGATTTCACATTGATCCCAACAATGGTGACGAGTCCAGTGACAAGATAGCCAATTTCTTCGAGAAGTGCAAGACAGATGTTGAATGTTGGAAGAAGATGTCTGCGGCTAGTCTCCAGCGTATACATGAATGGTAGTGGTCACTGCCACCATTTTACTGTAGAAACTGTGCCATTAATGGTTGCTTACCTTGACTTTCTTACAGCTATACATGGAAAATTTACGCCATTAAATTGTTAAACATGGGATCTATGTATGGATTTTGGAGGCAGCTTAACAAGCATCAGAAGCTTGCAAAGCAGAGATACATTGAAGCATTTTACAATCTCCACTTCAGAGACTTGGTGCATCATTTCCTACTTTTTCAATACTAATACTAATCATTAGAATATAAGGCAATGATTCATCACTTACCTATCTTAATTTATAGGTAAAATCTGTACCCATACCAGCTCATGAAGGAATACAAATTCCATCTTCTGCGCCAGCAATACCTGAGGCCACAAAACCGGGAACAAGTGCTCAACAGCCACAATCAATTCAGGAAGCTAAAGCTCAGCCGCCGCAAGAGTACGTACTCTGATTCCATGTCCATTGTTTCTTTTTGTCAGTTGCTGTTCTAATTTCTGAATTTGATCCTTTTTAACTCCTGGCTTTGCATATGAAACTTTCAGTTGATTTTTGTATTTTGTTTGCAGGAAAACGGAATTGGGAGGTGAAATTTATCGCGAATGGAGCCCCTGGAGTGTATGGGTCCCAATAATCACTTGTCTTCTTGTGTATTTCCTTCTGATGTTGCTTTCCTCGTTTTTCAAACGGGACAACAGTTTAGAATGAGAGTTGTTAACAAGGTGGTTGCTTTTCAAAGCTCTGAGGCGTATCATCATGTAATGCCATTCCCAAACGCATTTAAAGAATAAATTTGCATAAATGTTTTCTCCTCCTTCCCCTCTTTTTCATTTCGGGGTTTCAGTAGGTGTGGTGGAGGCTTCGATTAAGAATGTTTGGTTAAGTACAATCCGATGAAGGCTATTTTACTCCAGTGACAGTAGATAGTGATAGCTAGTAAAGAGATAACTGATTTTGCAAAGGGAAAATTTTATATCTGAAAAGAAAGCCCGCTTTGCATTAAAGCTTCTAAAGTGGGCCACTTCGAATACACTCTTGAGAACAAATATCAACACAAAAGTTGATAAATTAATAATGCCCGCCAAAGATTTGTGATTTGGAGCTCAATTAGAAGAATAAAAGTTTTTGTAACAAGACCTAAGCTTGTATGTGGTGACTTCAACACCGCTTTTTATAGGTCAGAGGTAGAGAAAAATTGCAATTTGCTCAATTAGAATTTGAATCTGCTTGATTCCATTAAAGATGTGAGACAACTGATCTTAAACATGGAGGGTATAGGTTCACATGGAGCAACAAACAAACTTGATATTGGTTTATTCGAAAGAAGTTAGATAGAGCTTTAGTAAATGTCAATTGGATAACCACTTTCTTAGAAAGCGAAGTATATTCTTGGATCCAGGATTCTCTGATCATACTCCCATCAAGGTTGATAAAATATTTAGAAAGGTCAGCACTAAACACCCTTTTAGATTTAATAATTTCCTTGTAATGCGGTTGGTTTTCAAGAAGATATAATCAAGGGACTGGAGGTAGATGCTTGTGGTACTAAGCAGTTCATTTGTATTCAAAAACTATTAAATATGAATTAAAGCTATTGAATACTAGAATAGGTGAGAAAACAAAAAAGGAGATTAAGGAAGTAAGAATTAGCTTCTCCCCAGTTCAAAAATTACTAGCAATCAATCCTAGTGATTGGAATCTAGAAAACGAGGAGGGGAAAGCTATTAAGTATTATATGCTAGCAGTTGGCAATCATTGCTCCTTGATGCATCAAAGAGATAAAATCAACTGGATTAAGGGTGAGGACGGATGCACAAAATTTTTCTTTAATGCATTGTCTAAAAGAAAAAAATCAATAGAATATGCTCTCCAAAATATGATTCTAGTGATATAATATGTGGACAAGAAGAGATCAGTAAAGAAGAAACAAAATTTTTCAAAACTCTTCTAAAAATGGAGGGGAATTCCAGATCTTCTATAGAGGACCTAAAACACTTTATCTCTGCCAAGGCACCTGAAGGAGAAGCTAGTGATCTAATTAGACTTGCCATTGATAATGAAATAGAGGTTGTGCTTTCAAGATGAATGGATCAAAGGCTCTTGCTCCAGATGACCTGAATGGGAACTTCTACTATAAACATGGGATAAAATAGGGAAAACCATTAAGGAAGCTATGCATGAATTTTTCAAGAATGGGGTTCTACTGAAAGAGATTAATAACACTTACCTGTGCTTAATACCTAAGGTACCTAACCATATCTCCTTAAGTGATTAACTTTCTTGCACTAATTTCATTTACAAGAACATTGCCATAGCGTGAGCAAGTAGGCTAAAATCAATCTGAAAATTATAATTAGTGAGAATCAAGGGGCATTTTTAAGTAATAGGCATATTGGAGACAATATCTTAATCTTTATGGAGCTTTTAAAAGGCTACATAAGAAGAAGTATCCTACAGAATTGTGCCATTAAAGTGGATCTCTATAAAGCTTTCGATAATGCCAACTAGAATTTCATTTTGCAAACTTTAGAAGTCTTGAAATTTCCCCAAATGTTTATTAAATGGATCAAAGCGTACGACACTGCTACTTCTTTTGGCATTTTGGGTAATAGAAGTCCTACTGAAATCTTCAATGCTTATAAAGAACTTAGGCAAGTGGATCCCCTCTCCCCTTGTTCAAATCTATATAGAGTCCTCACACTTTTGCTGAAACACAAAGTCTCCACAACCCCAAACTTTAAGCATCACTTCAAATGTAAATTGCTTTCTCTAACAAGTTTATGTTTTGTAAATGATCATATCTTGTTGAGCAAAGTTGATACTCACTCAGTATCAATAATGATGAGCACCTTACAAAGATTCAAGGAGATATTTGGATTTAGCATTAATCTTCTAAAAAGTACTTCATTCTGTTAAATAGTGCAACATACCTCTCTATTATAATATCTAAAGTTACTAGTAGGACTAAATAGGAACGCACTCTTTTAGATTTAGGAATTCCAATCTCTTCGAGAAGACTAAGATATAGAGAATGTCTCCCTTTGATTTAAAAATTTGAAAAAGGATAAGGGCATGGACAAACAGGAATCTTTCATATACAGGGGAAACTCCAACTACTGAAGTCTATCATTGTGTCTTTGCAAACTTACTAATGCTCTCATATCTCCTTATCAAAAGGGCTATTTAAAAATGTGGCAAGAATGCGGAAGCAATTCCTATGGGGCAATGGGGGAGAGGATAAAAAGGTAGCCAAAGTGAGTTGAAAAATCATTTGTCAATCAAAGGAAGTAGGAGGGCTAGGATTGGAGACAAAAAGTAGGAGCAACAAATTTTGAATGTTGAAAAGGATCTAGAGAATCCTATATGAAAAAGAATCATTGTGGCTCAAATGGATACATAATTATATTCTAAAAGGAAGTAGTTTTGGGCCCTGAATCCTAAAGATAATTATCGTTTGTTCATCAATCAATTACTAAAATTAAGGAAAATGTGTTATGCCTAATTTCTATTAAGTTTGCTAGCCTTTATATCTTGATTTTGGCTACAAATTCTTGTGTTTTAATCCAAATTTGAAATGAATTGAGTTAAAATGCCGTGAATGTTGCATTAATGTTGAATGGAGTGTTTGTGAATTATACAAGAAAAATAATAAAACTTATGCATGAAAGAATGAAGATGGTGTGACTTATGCATGAAAGAATTAAAAATTGGCATACATAAAGAGACACACCCATGACAACCATTGTCATAGGTGTGACAATTGTCATTTATTCTTCCATTAATCATATGTCACACATGCAAGTTTTTGAAGGCAGATGAAAGCAACCCTAAACTTAGACTTGGCCTATAAATAAAAAGGATTTATGAAAAGAAAGGAGGCTACCATGAAGTTGGGAAAACAAAATAGAGCCGAGAGGTGGAAGCGGAGAAAAGAAACAGAGAGCAAAACTAGAAGAAGAGAAACAGTTGGGCGAGGAAATACAGTAGAGAGCTAAAGGTAATGTGAGTGTCTTTTGGGAAAGAGTAAGTAGAGGTGCCAAAGAGTGAGCAGATTGGCAGAAGATACACCATCAACTCCCTCATCCAAATACTCCGTTTGTTTATTCAACTTATTTTATATCTATTGCATTATTGAATCTGTTTATTGAAATTTATTTATGTTGTTAGTTCTTCGCTAATTCATTTTGGTTTGTTCACTATTTTATTGCTTTGATACTTCTCTATTATTGTTAACCATAGGATTGAAGTATAGGAAGATGATGAACTGTGTTTATTTCATGATGGGATGATTACTTGTTCATGAGAATGAATGTAGCTAAATTACTCGATTAAGTATGATGAAGGGACCATTTTTGTTGTCTTATTATTTGCTGTAGTTTCTAAGCTTATTGTATATAATAGGGTGGCCAACCCTTGCATCATTTTGGTATTAAATGAAGGATCAAGAGAAGAAGTTTAATATTAGAATGAGAAGCAATAGGTGATTGAGTTATGAATTAGAAATATATTAGCTTAAGTGGGTAATTATTAGTTAGGTTTCCATAATTAATTTGGATGATAAACTTGTTGAATACGAAAGTTAGATTTAGTTTATTATTTAAATTGATTTTAGAACGTAGTTAGTAGTTTTAGTAAGACAATTATCTAATTAATTCACCTTAGTCGCGTATAGGAGATTAAATTAGTGAAGTTAATTTCTCAAGAGCTCCCCAAATCAGCTAATTAATTCATTCTTTGCTTCCAGTTAAATTAGTTTACTTTTAGTCTAATTGCTAAATTCTCTTTGAAACCTTTTGCTCGACAAATTGGGATAAAGTGTTTAGGATTGCATATGTTTTTATTTTTATTCAAAGTTAATTTGAGTGAACCAATTTCACCTCTTTAAGCGACGACCCTGGGTATTCAACTACAATTACCTCGTATACTTGTAAGTGGTATAGCCTAGGTTTTTATAACTTATTTTAGCACCCCAAGTTTTTGGGGTTGTTACTAGGAAGGTATTTAGTGTTTAGACTTAAATTAATTTTGATCACTTTGTCTTTTCATGCATACATCTTTTTCGTGTTATTTCATTGAATTTTTTTAGTAGTTTTTGTTACTAATTCAATATTGTCTTTATTTTGCTTATGCAAGGAAAGAGTCAGATAAGAGGACCTCAAAGGGACTTTGAAGATAATCTCAAGGAACTCAAGCCTAAAGATCAAGAGATGGGTGAAAGGCGGTTAGTAATGAAGGAGTATGCCATATCAGTAATTGATACTGCCACTTTGTGCATACATTTAGTAGAGACAAATAGACACTATGAATTAAAGAGCATCCACTACAACATGCTGCCATCTTTCTATGAGGTTCCTAATGGAAACTGTTAAAACTTTATTTGGGAATTCTATATCACTCTCCAGAAGTTTCCTTTGGATGGCTTAAATGAAGATCAACTCAAAATGAGATGCTTCTCATACACATTGAAAGATTAGGCCAAGGCATGGTTGATGACCCTTTTATCCGATTCACTGAATACATAGGAGGTGGTGTATTTTATGCCAAAATAAGTTCTAAAAATACCTAGGCTACGCTACTTGCAAGTATACGAGGTAAATACCCAGGGTCGTCACTCAAGGAGGTGAAATTGGTTCACTAAAATTAATCTTGAATGAAACAAAAACAAATGCAATCTTAAAAATTCTATCCTGATTTGTTGAGTAAAGGATTTAAAGAGAATTACATAGTTAGACTAAAGATTAAAGTGATTTAAATGGAAGTAAAAATGATTTGATCAATAGGTGTGAAAAAATCTTGAGAAATTAATGTCATTAATTTAATCTCCTATGCATGACTAAGGGGAATTGCTTTGATAATTGTCTTCTTCAAATTAATAATTGGGTTCTACAATTAGTTCAAATAATGAACTAAATCTAACTTTCGTATTTGACAAGTTTATCATCCAAATTAATCATGTGAAGCTAACTACTAAGTACCCACTTAAGTTAATATATTTTTAATTCATAACTTAAGTGTCTATAGTTTCTCATTATAATATTAAACTTCTTCTCTCGATCCTTCGTTTAATACCAAAATAATACAAAAGTTGGCCACACTATTGCATCCAATAAGCTCAAAAACTACAGCAAATATTAAGACAATAACATAGTACCTTCATCATGCATAATTGACTAAATTAGTTACATTATTTATCAAGATTAGGTAATCCGCCCATTATGGAATAAGCAAACTTCATCATCTTCATATCCTTCAATCCCATCATTAACAATAACATAGAAGTATCAAAGTAACAAACAAAGTACATAAACCAAAATGGATTTTCAAAGCAACAAATGAAATAAGTTCAGTAATGCAACAAAGAAAAAGTAGAAAGAGCTAACAAATGGACTATCAAGTGAGGACATTGGCGGTGGGTATCCTACCAATTTGCTCACTCCCTAGCATCAACTCTTGCATTCTACCTTTATTGACTATTGCTTAAAAGAACGAATGCTCCCACTAGCTTCAACTCTGCCTTCTCTCTATCTTCTATTGATATGTGATTAATTGTTGATACATTTAACCCTTCACACTTAGTGATTAATGATATGAAAACTCTTAAGATACTCATTATAGTGGTTTTATGTACAATTCGGAAGCAAAAGAGCTAAAGTGAGTTGAAAGCATAATCTTTAAGTCATCTTTTTTAGATTCATACTCCCTTATCTCCATGGAATAATGAGAAGAAGGATTAGAGAAATAGGAGATAAGAAAATACATGAAAATGAAGAGAAAAGTCATAAGAATGCAAGTCACAGCCATGGCACAAAGTGTCATGGGCTTGACTAATGGTGTATGTTATGGCCATGACTTTCCTTACATGGGCGTGACTCAATTAGTCACGCCCATGATTCAGCATGTCATGTCCGTGACTTTCACACATATGCTACCCAAAACCCTAATTTTTAATATAAATATAGTTGTGACGGCAGAAGGTTTATGAAATGTTTTGAGAGTTTTTGGCTAGGAAGGAGCTCTGAGAGAGGACAAAGAGGGAGGTAAGCTCTCCACCATGAGAATATCCATAGAGGGGTAACTTTTTTATGCTAGTTTGGAGGTAACGTCAATGTTGATAACCTAGTTAAGCATTCCTTCCTTATATTTGTTACTTCTTTCTCTCTTTATAAGTTGATTATGTTATCCGATGTGTATAGATTTGGGTATTATGAAAAGATGATTTTAATGCATTCATTAGATCATTTTATTACAAACCCATTGCTAGAATTTTAAATATAATTTGTAATTGTTATGTTGAGATTCATTTGTAATGACTAGTATTTCGTAAACATTAGGGATAACATAACTTAGGTTAAATAATCCGAGCTTGTGTGATTATTGCTTAGATTAGTCTACTTTTCTCACTCATAAGGCAGCTATCTTATTAAACTTAGCAAGCATCTCCTAGGTTATTTGATAGCTAGGGTTAATTAACGAGCTTTTTTTAATTAACTATGACCTAAAGAAAACTAGGATTAACAGAGCTTTTGTAATCTACCACCAATAGTTCAAAGAGAGGTAAAAGAACAACAAATCAATGAAATATGTTTAATTAGGGTTTAAGCTAAGATTAAACCAAGTAATCAAGTCCCTAACAAATTCATTAATTTCCATCCTTATTAAATGTTTTCTTTAAATTGCTTTTGATAGTTTAGCTTCATTTTGTTTACTTGTTTGATAAACCAACCACCCCATAACCTAAACAGCGTTTAATTTCATTTCAAAAGCTTTACACATACTCTTTATAGGATCCACCTAGACTCATGATATGTGCTTAATTGTGATGAATTTATTCAATAACACTTAGTGAATATTTCTATAAAAGTACTTAAGATACTCACTTTGACTCATATGTGATTTTAGGCACAATTTGGAAGCGAAAGAGCTAAAGTGAGTTAAAAACACTACATTTGAGCCATTTTTTGAATGTTCATATCCATTTGTCTTTATGTAACAAGAATGAGGAAGATTAGAGCAAATAAAGATAAGAAGAACACAAGAAAAATGAAAACACAAAGAAGAAGAACATGTTGCTCAAGGCCATGCATGATTTGTCATGGCTGTGAGACACATCTCATGGCCATGATAAAAGGTGTCATAGGCATGACACATCTGTCATGCCTATGACTCATTTTGCGTGGGCATGAGGCTCACAAACCTAAGCTTTAACTAAGATGCTTACGATTGTGACACTATCATGCACGCCTGTGAGATACTTACAGCTCACCCGAACCCTATTTTTTAATATAAAATTATCGTTTGTGAGAAGCAAGGAGGAGGAAAGTTTTGGAGTGTTTTTGGGATGAGCCTTCGGGATAGAAGAGAGTGCGATGAAGCTCTCACATATAGAGAGACCCATAGAGGAGTAGCTTTCGTAAGTCGATTCAGAGGTGAAATAGATGCCGACAACCTTGATAAGTGTATTTCTCCTTGTATTTGTTTTTTCTTTCTCTTATGAATTGATTATATTATAATTTGTTAAATGTTTAGACCTTGTGTAATAATGATTGAATGCTTTATTTGATTATTTTTATGTAAGAACCCATTGCTAAAATAGAATACAATACATAATCATTGTTTTTTTGATTCATTTGTATAGACTAATGGTTCACAATCATTAGAGCTAACATAACCTAGGTTAAATAATCCAAGCTTGTGTGATTATTACTTAGATTGGTCTATTTTTCTCACCTATAAGGTGGTTGTTTGATTAAACTTAGCAAGCGTCTCCTAGTTTGTTTGATGGCTAGGGTTAATTAACGATCTCTTCTTAATTAATTATGACCTAAGGAAAAAATGGGATTAATAGACCTTATTGTTAATCTAGGACCAATAGTTTAAAGAGAGATGTAAAGATAACAATTCAATAAAATATGTTTAATTGGCTGTAACCCGAGATTGAACCGAAGAACAGGATCTTAAACAAATTCATCACTTTCATCATTTTTTAATGTTTTTTGAATTTGTTTTCATTAGGATAGTTTTACTTTATTTTCTTTTCTTAAACCAAAAAAAAAACCCCCATAACCTAAACGCTGATTAATTTTATTTTATAAACTTTACACACACTCTTTGTGGGATTGACCTAGACTTACCACTGTTACAGTGGTAGGTCCAGTTTTTTCTAACTAGTGTTACAACATGCTGTTAATTTTGGCGTCGTTTCTGGGGAGTGTGATGTTTTAGTTTTTTTTGTGATTTTAATTGGTGTTTTGTATATATTTTTGCGTAATTAGTTTTTCATTTATTTCATGATCTTTTCATTTTTTATTTAGTGTTTGTGATTGTAAATTTTTTTTTGACATGGATAGAAGTTATTTCTTTTATAACTCTTATTCTCAATTCTATAACTAAGGTTGGACTGATCAACCTAATTTTAGTTATGGGTGGGTTGATCAACAAAATTACTTCCATGACAATTTGCAAGATGCACAGCAATTCTCGTACAGATTAGAAGTTTCTTATCATGATTCGGGTACACTTTTGGAAGAACTGATTAATGGTATGATTGCTAATACTTTACTATTCTAATAGGATGTACAACAATAATTCCAATAGGATATTGTTGGATCGGAAAAAGAAAACATGCTTTGTTTGGAAAAACAGTAGATTTCAAAACTTTTAAGACATTATTACTTGCAGCGGAAGCAACAAATCCAAATCAACATGCCAATCCATACATGATATGGTATAAGGATAATAAAATAT
>JANIJH010000007.1:12032325-12063412 GCA_024520975.1 Erythroxylum areolatum | reverse complement strand
CTGCTTCCACGTATGCCAACGCTTTCGTCACAAAGGTCGTCTGTTTACACGGCCTGCTCGCTAGAATTGTCAGTGACAAGGACCAACTTTTCATGAGTAATTTTTGGGATAAGTTGTTTGAAATGTAGGGAACCAAATTGAGCATGAGTAGTAGTTACCATCCACAATCCGATGGGTAAACTAAGATAGTCAACAGGATTTTGGAACAGTACCTCAGATGTTTCTCAGAAGATCAACTAAGAAAATGGAAGGAGTGGCTTCCATGGGCTGAGTATAGCTATAATACTTGTACTCACTCTTCCATTAAGATTTCTCCCTTCCAAGCAGTTTATGGCATCCCACCTCTACACTTGCTTCGTTATGTTCTGGGAACAATCAGAGTGGATGTTGTGGACTCTTATCTTCAAGAACATGATGAGATGCTTAAAGAATTGAAAATCACGTTTCATCAAGCCCAACATCGTATGAAGAGTTTTATAGACCGAAAGCGAAGAGATGTGGAATTCAGCGTGGGAGATCACGTGTACATTAAGTTGTAGCTATACAGACAAAAATCAGTGATTTTTCAGGTATCTCTGAAACTCTCTCCATGCTACTATGGACCATTCCGTGTCATGACATATGTGGACTCGTTGCTCACAGGTTAGAATTACCACAGGGGTCAAGGATCCATAACGTTTTTCAGGTTAGTAAGCTTAAAAAATGTGTGGGAACGTCCCTGTGACTTCGACGGGATTACCTTCAACTTTTGAAGATGTTGTTGTCTTCCCACAACTAGAAAAGGACGGTATCGACCTAAGGAAGAGGTATTGATTAAATGGGCTAGTGCAACTAATAAAGACGCCACTTGGGAAGAGGTGAGAAGCTTTTAGAAGTCTTTTCTGGCCTTCTCCCTTGCAAACAAGGGATACTAAAGAGGGGAGGAAGTGTTACGTGCTTGAGTCATGCATGCTTGCTGTCATGACCAATCTTACTCTTGATAGTTGCTTGATAGGCTTTTCTTGTTAAGTAAGTCTTTTTTTTTTTGAAATTCCAACTGGAAAACTTCATTAAGAACAATTGTTCGCAGCTAAAGCTGGCGCAATACAAGCAGGAAAGGATAAATCCCAATAAACAAGACCTGTCATAGAACTAGCATTTCTCGCAAGAATGTGCTGCACAGTTCGCAGATCTTTTACAATAACCAAAATGAACATCATTAATGGAATGACAAAGAAATAAGCAACCATTAACAATAAAATCAACTTCTGACCGATTGCGGCTATTCGAGCGAAGACTTTGAATGACCAACTGTGAATCCGATTCTACAATAACTGAGTATAACTTTTGTTCTTTAACCCAACTTAAAGCTTCACGAATCCCCATAGCCTTTGCTGTCGACGGATCCAAAATCCCTGGAAAAACATTACTTCTTGCTGCTAGGCAATCACCATTACTGTTCCTAACAACAAACTCAGTGCCAGTCTTCCTTGCCTCTTTGAAAATAGCTGCATCTGTATTGATTTTAATGAATCCAACTGGTGGTTTTTGCCACACAATAGGAGTCACACTAGTATTACGCCCCCTTGCAGAGAGGCCGCTTTTAGCACTATTCCAGTTCTTCAACATCGAGCGAGCCAGAAACAAAATAGCTTGGGCTGAATGTTGAAGCCCCTTCCAAACCAAATCATTCCTATTCTTCTACAGTGCCCAACATATAGATACAGCCAAACACTGATCATCATCAGAAAAATTATGTGCAACAAAAGAAAACCAATCAGGTAAGGCAATAACGATGGGATGGAAAAAACCCAGCTGTGAAAGAGACCACACCTCCCTAGCACGACAGCACTCAAATAAGATATGTGAGATCGATTCAAACCCAATACCACAAATAGGACATACAGATGACATATCCATTCCTTTATTAATTAGAATAGCACGTACTGGCAGACAAGCATTTAACGAACGCCAAAAGAAGTTTTTAATCTTAGCAGGAATGTTCAGAGACCAAAACTGCTTCCAAATAGGAGAAGGAAGGATCTGAGTTAATAAAACTAGGTCATAGGTGGTAGAGTTTCATTAGGAAACTAATACCAATTGTTACGGTTGTTTGTTTTGTTTCCATTAATATAGGTACTAAGGTAGTCCACTAATTGTTAGGTTGTTATTGATTTTCAAATTCTATGTTAATTTGGGTGTTATAAATTAGCACAAGATAATTCAATAAAGAGGTGTGAATTGATCAAATCTAATATCTCCTTTTGATACTCTCTGATATGTGGTTTAATTAATAGGTAAAATTTCAGAAAAAAAAACATTAATTACAAAGTAAACCGGACGCTGGCATATGCCATTCAATTTGAAAGCGTTATACGTACTTACCGAGAGTGGAGGAAACAGTGAGAGAGAGAGATGAACAAAGGAGGGGCAACTTATGTTAGCAACAGTAACGCTTTGGGTCATCGTGGCCTCAAACCTCTCTTTTCTACTACTACTATTTGTCTACCACACCGAACCAAAGCGGAACTGGAGGAAATCAGAGTGTGCACCAACCGCACTTGTCGCCGACAAGGAGCTTTCCAGACACTGGAAGTCCTAACGGCACTTGCTCCTCCCTCCGTCTCGGTCAACTCCTGCGGTTGCTTAGGCATCTGTGGTTCCGGTCCCAACATTGCTCTGCTTCCCGATGCCGTCCTTGTCAGCCATTGCGGCACTGCTGCTCGAGCTGCGCAGATTTTCAGCTCAACCGACGAAGGAGATGCCGTTCGCCGGACGTTGGATGCACTTTATCTCAGACAGAGAGCGCAGTCAGAAATTGAACAGGCCAATTTCTCCCTCGCTAATGATTTACTCTCCCAGGTATATTTCATTTTAAAGTTTTGTAATTGGTATTGCATTAGTAAAAATAGTTTCAATCGTTATCCTAAATTTAACTTTCTTCACATTCTTTTTTTTTTTTTTTTATGTTCCGGTAAATATGGAAGCAACTAAGTTTGGGATGAAAACTATACTTGAAAGTTGAAACGTCAGTATCACTGTTTTGTTTGTTAATTATGCAGGCCATAGATCTTAAACCATTTGGTGGTCTCCATATCATATACAGATACAGGTATGTTAAACCTGTGATCGTATCTCAAGAAATTATGTACTTTCTACAATGATGTTTACAAAATATGGTGAGATCCATGGGAGAAAATTTATTAACAGGAGTGGAGTGTAAATGAACTTTTTTTTTTTTTAATTTCTATTCCTCAATCCAGCCACAAAACTTTCGTAGTAATATCAAATTTTCATTTAAGTACTCAATTTGAGAAATTGAAGGACCATTAGAAGTGGCACTTCCAAAATCTTACTAGAAACCTGATACTTTAAGGAAAAATGTTCTCTTTTTGGTGTTAGCAAACTACTTTTCTAATTATTCCCATTTTTTCCTGGTAATTATTTACATATGGGTGTCCTCTTATATTATAGCACTCAATTTAATGAATTGTAAAGTGGACTCTAGATTCATCATAATAATATCTTAAATACAAAATGTATTTTCTGCTGAATATTTCAACACCTTAAGGCACTATTTTGCATAAGATAGATTGCATCATATCTTCATTACAACCTCGCAGGTTTATGGCCTTGCATGGATGCTTACATTGTGCTTTCCATTCTATATTTGTTTTTTAGCCTCCATTCTATACTAGATTTTTAGTCTGATGTGTTACTTTAGATGATGCTTTAAAATCAAGCTAATTCTTTGGGTCAATTTATATGTGCATTTGTTTAGAAGTTTCTTTTTCAATGCAATATAAAATATCTCTAATTTATTTTTGAATTGAGTAGAATTTGAAATTCAAATAATTAGGTCCCTTGTAAGATTGACAGTAAGAAACTATTTGGGGGCTCTCGAAGATGCCAAAGAGGCTTTGACACTAGCTCCAAAATATCTTGAGGTGAGCTTAATTTTGTCATTTAATTTGTAATGTATCTCCAATACAAAATCCAACCTATTTTACCATCCAAATATTTAAATCTTTAGTTACATTCCTAAAACTTTATTTCCAATAAAGTAAATGTATGCATGTCCCGTTAAGTAAATGGTTCCAATCTTCAGTTACACACCAAAACTTTATCCTCCAGCACTAGAAATAGGAATATTGTTTTACACATTGATTGCTTTATGATTGCTTCTTGTGGTCTATATCTAAAGAAATAACTCTAAAGCCATGTCTTATCAATTGTAATTTTGTTATTTCTCTGGATTGCTATTTGTTAGGGATATATGTGTGAAGGTGATGTTTTCATGGAAATGGAAGAATATGATGCAGCTAAGAAGTCGTATTCAATGTGTGTAGAGATAGATCCTTCCATTTGTCGTTCCAAAAGATTCAAGGTATTTTTTAACGTCTGACGTTCTCTGATGCTTAAGAATTGATTATGTGTTTTTTTTGCTTCCATGGTTGCATGTTTTCACAAGTTATATGTGTTGGCCGTTTTCTCAAATCAAATTCCTAGCTTTCTCCAAAAATAATTATTTTACATTCTTACTCTTGAGAAATTAAGGGTAAAAGACATGAAGCTTTCTTACAGTATAATTAATTAAAGAACCCTAATTTTTATAATTATTGAAAAGACTCCTTATGGTCTTTAATTTTTCAAAAAACCCCTCCTCTCGAATAAAATGGATATGACTTGAATAAAATAGACCTATCAATCAAATGTTGATGACATGATGACCCAATTGAATTCTTAAATGTGATATGAACTAATTAACCTGATCGAAACCAATAATTTAAGATAAATATAATAAATATTGATTTGGTTCGGGTTAGGTTTAATAGTTGTGTTAAGTCATTATGTCAGCATCATTTAGTTGGTCCATGTGTGTTGTTTATGTCATGCGTATGAAATTTAAGAGGAGTTTTTATTAAATAATTAAAAACGATAAAGAATTCTTTCAATAATTTAAATATTATGCATTTTTTTCAAATTAGTTAAGCCACAAGGAGGCCAGTATCTTTTACCCGAGAATTTAATAAATTTATAGGAGCAACAACTTGGAATTTGTTAATAAAAGATTGAACACATAAGGATTTGTTTTTGTTGTTCTTGACCCATTAGGATTTGGTTATGTTGTCATATACCCGTTAGGATTTGTTTCTGTTTTATTTTATTTTAATTTTCCTTGTTAGGCAGGTTTTCTTGTGTAGCAAGAAAAGGAAATAAGTTAGATTTAGAAAAGGATTTCAATCAATCCTTTTCACACTAGAATTAGGACTCTCATTTGCCGCTTTAGGGGTATAAAAGGGATGGTTAACAGATGCTTTAGGGAACTAAAATAATTGCCTTTAATAAAAGCTTCTACAGGAAATTTTCCGTAGAGAAGCTGTCTTTCTCTTGTTGATTAAATCCTAAGTTTTATGCTTGGATTTGGTTCAAAGATTAACCTAAAATCTCTACTTAAATACTTCAGTTGTGTCAGTTGGTATCGGAGCTTTATATCCAATTTTTCCTGGTGCCTTGCCTTAGTTTTGTTTCTGTCCCACACCTTCCAGCCCATCTTCCAGCCCTACAAAAACCCATAAAATTCACCAAAAACCCAAAAAAGTCAAAACAAATGTTTTCAATTTTGACCAACCAGTATAAATGGCTAATCAAGGAGATAACCAGAGATTTGACGAAGTTTTGGAAGCTATTAAGGGATTAGCGACTTCTAATCATTATGGCCCTTAATCAAGCCAATAATGGAGGAATACCAATTAATGGAGCTCAAGGCAGAGGTTTATCTCAACCCCAACCTATTGGCAGCCCTGATCTTCCAAAGAATGCAGAAAATAGGAGAGCTCAAGGTGATCTTCCAAAGAATGCAGAAAATAGGAGAGCTCAAGGTCAGAATCAGATGCCTCTTATGGAAGATAGTTCGGATGAAGAAATTCTAGACCAAGACCAACCAAGAAGAGGCCAAAGGGATAAAGATGATTACAAGATTAAAGTTGAAGTCCCTTACTTTATTGGAAGTCTAAGCATTGAATGCTTTCTTGATTGGATTGATGAGGTGGAAAGTTTTCAAGAGATGATGAGTGAGAATTGTGGGCTATAAATTAAAAAGTGGTGCTAAAGTTTGGTGAAGTAATCTTCAAAAGAATCAAGAGAGGAATGGAAAACCACCAATCAGATCTTGGAGGAAATTGAAACAAGCCCTTTTCCTTAGATTGTTACCCGCTGATTATAAGTTGCACTTATTTGATCTCTATCAGAGTTGTGCCTAAGGTTCTAGGAGTGTGGAGGAGTATCATTTTGAGTTCTTGAGGCTGGCAGCACACAATAATCTTGAAGAATCCGACATGCAGCAAGTTTCAATGTATCTTAGAGGATTAAGATCACCCATAAGTGAAAGGCTTAGAATGCACATTATTTGGAACATAGAGGAGGCCTCCAATTGGCCTTGAAAGCTGAAAAGATGGAAAAGGCACCTAAGAGGTTTGAATACCTTAGGAGAACAACTCAACAAATTCCAAACAAAGTGGTAGGAAATGGGAGACCATTAGCTGAAACAATACTCAACAAATTCCAAACAAAGTGGTAGAAAAGGGGAAAGCATTAGCTGAAACAGTGAAAATCGATAATGCCCCTAAAGATCTAAGAGTGGACAAATGGAAGCCTTTTGAAGGCCGCAGCAGTAGCAGCAATAGCAGTAGCAGTAGCAGTAGAGGAGTTCCTATGGAACCCTTATGCACCACCAAAAATAGACTTGTTATAAATGCCAGAAGCCTGGACATATCTCTACTAATGGTCCTAAGAGAAAGATGGTCAATGTTGCTGAAAGAGGAGACTACCTTAATGAAGGTGAAGAAGATTTGGAAGAGCTTCAAGAAGAGGAAGAAGAAGAATAAGAAGAGAAGTTTGCTAAAGAAGTTGCCGAGGACAGAGTTAGTCTAATGGTAAGGAAGATACTTTATTCATCTAAAACCGAGGAGCCATATCAAAGGAGAAGCATTTTTAGATCCTTCTGCACTGTTAATGGTAAGGTGTGCAACTTGATTGTAGACAATTTATTTAATTTCAGTGATGAGAGTTTAGTGGCAAGAAAGTTAGTGGATCACATGAAGCTTCCTACTGAGAAACATCTTCATCCCTACAACATTGGTTGGCTTACTGAGGGGCTAGCCTTGAGAGTAACTAAAGTGTGACAAGTTCCTATTTCAATAGTAAAATCTTACAAGGCTATTGTTTATTGTGATGTGGTTGACATGATTGCAAGTCATATACTCCTAGGAAGGCCATGGCAATTTGATGTGGATATTACTTATAGGGGAAGAGATAACAGAGTTTAATTCCAATGGAAAGGCAAGAAAGTGACCATGCTACCCACAAATGCACCATTTGATATGCCGAAGACTTTTAGAGTGGAGGGAAAGACATTGTTGACCCTTAGTGGGCAAGATTTTGAGAGGAAAGTTAAGGAGACTCGAGAGGTTCATGTCTTGGTGGTAAAGAACCAATTATTGGAGGAGAAAGAGGAGGAGAATGGAGCTAATTCAGATTTGATCCAGCTGCCTTTGGAGGAGTTTTCAGATTTGGTCCAGTCCGAATTACCTAATGAATTGCCTCCTATGAGAGATATTCAACATCACATTGATCTAGAACCAGGAGCTAAGCTTCCTAATCTGCCCCATTATAGAATGAACCCTAAAGATGCCGGTATTCTAAGAGAACAAGTGGAAGAATTGATGAAAAAGGGCTTGATCTGAGAAAGCATGAGTCCTTGTGCTGTTCCTGTACTTTTGACACCCAAGAAGGATGGATCGTGGAGAATGTGTATTAATAGTATAGCCATTAACAAAATTACCATGAGATATCGATTTCCTATTCCTAGATTGAATGACATGCTTGATCCACTTTGTGGTTCTCAGGTGTTCTCTAAACTTGACTTGAAAAGTGGTTATCACCAAATACGGATTAAACTTGGGGATGAGTGGAAGACCGCATTTAAAACAAAAGAGGGGTTATATGAGTGGCTAGTTACGCCCTTTGGGTTGTCCAATGCCCCTAGCACTTTTATGAGACTCATGAACCAAGTGCTTGGACCTTTTAATGGAAAGTTGGTGGTTGTTTTTTTTGATGATATCCTTGTCTATAGCAGAACAGTTGAAGAGCATCGAGAACAATTGAGGAGAGTCTTGTCTATTTTACAACATAATAAGCTTTACCTGAACTTGAAGAAATGTAGTTTCTTGACTAGCAAGTTACTGTTCTTGGGGTATGTGGTTAGTTCTGAAGGAATTCATGTGGATGAAGAAAAGGTTAAGGCAATTCGTCAATGGCCTGCCCTTAATTTGATCTTTCCATGCGCTAGCTACTTTCTATAGGAGATTCATTAGAAACTTCAGTTCAATTATGGCACCTATTTCAAAATGCATGAAGGGAAAGTTTGGTTGGAATGATGAAGTTGAGAAAAGTTTTGCTTTGATTAAGGAAAAACCTATCCTAGCCTTATCAGTTGTTCGTCTAATAACTTAGAACATTCAGTAATAAATTCTTGTAGATCCTGTTGATTATATTGTATATTATTTTTAATATTTATTTCTTTTAAAGGGTCTTTTAATTTGATTTCAATTAATTGATTATTAGTATTTTTCAAAGGATGAAGTGGATTTTCGCTACATACTTTATTAATTAATGTAATTTCATTTTGTAGGGTAAGATTATTTTGAAGAAAAAACTATAATTGATCAAGTTTTTCAGTTATAATTTTAGAGTTTGATAATAACTTGTATGATAAATGGGAATTTTTAGAATAATAGAATTTTGATTTAATGAATTAATTATCGGGGTTTTTAATGTTATATAATGTAAATATTGATTATATAATTTCAAAAAGTTGTTTCCTAAGATTAAGGGTAAACCTGATTCTTGTTGATACATGGATGGTACTGTAAACGCATAATTTTCTATAATAATATTATTATAGTAACTTACATACCAAATATATTTTACACTGCTATCGGCTATTCTAATTTGTAATGGTTTGTTTAACTTTTTCCAATTAGTTAATAATGTTTCAGTAGCTATGCAAATAGTAGCTCTTGTATCGATATATACATTAACTTTTTAATTCTGAATAATCACTTAATAAAGGTTGTATTCGGATTCGTTTATTGATTCTAAATTTTGAAGTTCATATTGATAGAATGAAGAAATTGTTGAATCTGTTTTGTAATCTGATTCTATAGGTTCTAGTTTATATTGTAATGCTGAATTTAAAATATTGATTTTTTCTTTGAATTTATTTTGGTTTCTTTTTGGGCAATTATTTACATGATGACCTTCTTCTTCTCTCTCCTTAAGGATATTAAGCCTCTTTGTATTTTTTTACCTTGTCTATGTTAATAGGCTTTAAAATTATCTTCTTTCCATGAAATATAAACTGATAGGTGTTAGCTTTTCCATGCTGCACATCTCAATCATAGGGCCATGGTTGCCTAAGTAAAATATGAGATACTTTCATAGGAATGACATCACACCAAACAGGGTCCTCATGTATTCCTAATTTGAAAGACAGCAAGCACCTTCGAGCAGCTGGTATAGTATTATCATCTACCCAAACAACTTTGTAGGGATTTGGACATGTTTCTGTGAGTAAATTCAATCACTTAACCATGTTCTCAAATACTACATTCATACTATTTCCTCCGTCAATGATAAGCTTGCATATTTTATATCCACATCTAATTTGAGTAAAGAAAATAGCAGTACGAAACTATTTTTCTTGTTCTTCCACTTTAGGGGTGGTAAGTATGAATCTCACAATATTAAGATTTGTAGAACTACCTAGTTCATTATTAGAGTCTCCTTCTAACTCCTCTCCTGCTTCATGCTCAAACATATACTCATGAAATTCTTCCTCTTCTCCCATCATATGCAGACTTTTATTAGGACATTCATTAGCAAAGTGGTTCCTTCCATTGCATTAGAAGCACTTCTTGTCATTGCTGCCTCCTTTCGTCTCAGTCTCAACTATGACTTTACTTTTTAAATTCAGCTCCTTGAGAAGTTTTGTTGTTTTGTGGTGCAAATTTTGATGCATTGGGTGCTGATCTGAAGTTTTGCACTATTGCTATTCTTTTATGCCAAACTCCCTGGCTTGACTTCGAAACTTTTTAGTTACTTCTTAAGTATCGTTCCGTTCTTAAAGCCAAGTGACATGCATCTTCAAGGCTATAAATCTTTTGGATTATCAGCTCCTTGTGATTTTTTGCCATTAAGCCATTTTTGTAGTGAGATATAAGTTGTTCTAACTCTATCACTTCGTATCAGATTTAGAAAGTTCATCAAATATTTTTGTATACTCAGTTACGAACATAATCCCTTGTCTAAGGGTTGTGAGTTGATCGTCGAGATCTTCGTGATAGTGAAATGGTAAGTATTATCTGATAACTTTGGCTTCATCTCTTTGGTGGTTGGCCTGTTTTTCAAAGTCTACCCTCTATCGATCTCCACCAGATTTCAGCGTGTCCAACTAGCTTCATCTTTGCTAATTGAACTTTTCAATCTTTTGACATGTGTTACCTGTCAAAGAAATCTTTCATTGATGTTGTCTAGTGTAATAAGGCTTCAACACAAAACTTTCTTAGTAATGTCATTAAGTTCGTTGTGTATTTTAACCTATCGTGGCATTTAAAGGTTTGCGTGCACTATCCACGTGTTACTGGTTGGTTTCTTTATCTTTGATCTCTCAGTATTTTTTGATTTTCTAACCCTATTTGCTGTTGATTAGTGTCAAATTCTTTGTTTGGGATTCCACTTTCTCCACCTTCACCATCAAGCGTAGTTTTGTTGTCTGATATTGTTTTCTGGACTAGTTCTTGAAGCACCTTGTGGTCTAGGGTCATATCCAATTTTTCTATAATTCTTAGAATTATTTTATCTTGCTACTAGTTACTGAATATTCCTCTATATGTCATTCCGCTACATGTCGCCATTGTGAACCAATGCTCTAATACTAAATTGATGTAGGACAAATAGAAAAATTATTAACTAATAGATAAAATTCACAAAATTATAAATATGACTAATATAAGGTTAGTATTTTAGGGTTTAATATGCTGGAAGATAGGATTTTGATTGCTAAAATCTTATGGTGAACACAAAGAATAGAAGGTAAGAAACTAGGAATTATTCTTAGGATCTAAGAGTCGCTCTTAGAAGGAAGAATCACACTGTTTGATTAAAAACTCAGTTTGTAGAAAAATTTCAGATTGCTTATTCTTGAGGAAGAGTTGAATACATACATATATATAGTTCTTAGAACCCTTGTTCTAGCAGGAAAGGGTTCGTAATTTAAATCCTATTATAATAGAAATTCTGTAAGTCCTATAAAACTATGATAACACATTTAAAATAGAATAATATATGCTACTGCTTCTTATTTAATAAGAATCTTAAGACAGTCTATATTTTAGCCCTTATTTTTTATGTTAGCTCAATTCTTGATTCTCATTCTACCAAATTAAAGCTTGTGGTTAACTAATCTTTTCACTTTTATTTCTTTTATAGACTCTAAGTTCTTTTGCATCACCTACTAGGAGTTGCCCATTACGTATGACCTTGCCATTAGCATCACTCTTCATCCTTATTGTCCTTGGGGTTATAGGCCCTCCAAATTTCACTTGCCAACATTGTATTAGTGGAGGTTTGCTCAACAACAATCTTATATCATGCTTAAAGAGCTATAGTTTTGAAAATAGTTAGTAGTTGATTAATAGTATTTTTATAGGTTTATAAACTAGTTCACCTCTCCTATGATCGAATTCTCTATGAGATTTTCCTTATTAAAGTAAACATTGATGCCTCTAAAACACACATCATATACACTTGGATAACTACATGCCACAAACATGTTACTCTCACGCAATTATTATGAACATAGCCCCCAAAGATATTTAATTCATGTAATGCTAAAATTACTGTAACCTCTACATGTGTATTTTGCAATTCTATCTCAATTCAATAAGTTAAAAGCTTGTAAACATCAATTAAAAAAATTCAATAATCATAACAAATAATTAATCAAATTACGTAAGCCTAGAAACCCTAATTGATATATGCTACCTGTTATTCGTATGGAATGTACCTTAAATCTTTTTCTTCTTGTGAAAATTGACCTAATGCCACTTGAATCACCACCTTTTGTATTGAATATCACTAAATCACCCTTCTTTAATTTATCTCGTGTTTCTATTGCCTTTTCTCACAATTCCCTTTTTGTTTTACATGAAGTTGTGGACATAAAGTTAACAAAATTGTTTTTAAAAACATTTTGTCAAAGAGTCTGGTTCAATATAAGCTCTTGATGTCCTCTTAGAAAATGTGAATATTTCTCTCATCTTTGTATAACCTCTTGAATCATCTCAATTTGATATTGTCATAAAAAAATTATGCTTAAGATACTGAACAATATTCGATTACGACACTATATTGAGTTAATATGCTTCTTGAACATCCCTTCTTACTTTAAGTAGTATATCCAAAATTAATTAATTCTACAAATTTTGGGCAAATATCAAGCATCAAATGTATTTCCAATTTTAAATGACTCTCCTGTCCAATTTTATCAGATCACCAAGTATCCATATGAAGAATACACCTTAAACGTCAATCTTATGCAAAAAGACAAAAGTAAAAAATTTTCAAGGCCTGATATAGTAATAGCCACATTCTCCTTCATTTGTCTCTCTATATCTCTATATTTTGGCCCTAGTATTCGAGTAGTCTATCTTCATAATGTTTCTATGCAGACTCGAGTTGCAAAGCTTCAAGAGAAACAAAAAGCTGCTAATGTACCTCAAGATCAATAGAGCAATGGGATGTATGCTTGCTTACTTAAATATGGTATACCATGCCAATTTTTGGACATTTACATATTTCCAGGTTTGAGTGGCTCGCATATTGTGATTCATCCATATTGTGCATCTAACTCATGATATGACTGCAACTTCTATATAGTACTAGGTTAGTTCTAAGATTCCCATGTAATTATATGTTTTATATATTTAAAAAATTCAAGAATTTATTTGAAAGAAAGAGAGATTTATTTTTAAAAAAATATATTTTATGTATTAGTGCCAATAATTTTAACATGTTTGTGCCAACTATCAAATATGCCCTCCAACTATCTGCTGAAAATCAAAAGACTTGATACATCAAAGATTGTTATATTAAAGTGAAAGCATAAATGTCAATCTGGATATCCTTTCTTTAACACTTCATCTTGGTGCTGAAACATAATTATGTGCGATATATCAAATTTGTGTAATTGGCTGAATGACCTCTTCATGAGGATTCTTTCCATTAAATATGAGTTGCTATACAATCTATTTTTGGTAAGAAAATATACACAGCTAATACACTAATTACTATTATTCTAATATAGGTAAGAATATATGTATACAACTAATACACTAATTATGGTAAGTAAATCTTATAATTCCTATGCACAGCTAATACACTAATTACTATTATTCTAATATAGGTAAGAATATATGTATAAAACTAATACCCTAATTATGGTAAGTAAATCTTATAATTCTAACCCATAATTTTTGCCACTGATATCCCCCCTCAAATTGATGCAGGATGATCAAGAAGCATCAATTTGTCAACAAGAAAGTGATGTCGTGGCTTAGAGAGAGCCTTAGTAAACACATCGACTATCGGGAGAGTAGTAGTGATATATGGAAGAGAGATAACACGAGCATCATATGCGTCACGAATAGAATGACAGTCTACTTCAATTTGTTTAGTGCGCTTATTAAATACTAGGTTAGCAGTAATTTGAATGGCACTAGTATTATCCGCATGCATTGGAGTAGGCTCAATCTGAGGAAATCCAAGCTCACCCAATAATCCACAAAGCCAAATGATTTCAAAACAGGCCGAGGACATAGCACGTTATTCAGACTCAATTGAGGACTTAGGCACCCGATCTTGCTTCTTACTTTTCCAAAAAACAAGAGAGTTATCAAGAAACATGCACCATCCAGTAGTTGACCGTTGAGTGTCAGAATAACCAGCTCAATTAGCATCACTATATCCAACCAAACTAATAGGAGAATCCACAAGAAAGAGAAGACCTCGGGTAGAAGTTCCTTGCAAATACTGAACAATGCGACGAGCAGTAGACAAATGGAGATGTGTAGGAGCTTGCATAAATTGACTAACTTGTGGAACATCAAAGGCAATGTCTAGTTGAGTGATAGTTAGATAGTTGAGGCTCCCTACCAATTGTCTATATAAAGAGGGATCAGAAAGAAAATTACCCTCATCACAACGAAAGGCGTTCAGTAAGTTGGAAAATCAAATCAGTGTTAGTCCTTATAATAACGATATCAACATATACCAAGAGCAAGATGATTCCTTTAGTAGTCTTGAAAAGGAACAGAGAGGAATCATACTGACTCTGGACAAAGGACAAGCTAAGAAGTGTCGAGCGGAACTTATCAAATCAAGCACGTAGGGCTTGTTTCAAACCATAGAGAGATCGTTTTAACTTCCAAACATCAGTGGATGGTGTAGAAAATAACCTTGGTGGTGGATTCATATAAATCTCTTCCTTAAGATCCCCATGCAAAAAGGCATTTTTAACATCCATCTATCGCAAGCAGCAATGGCTATAACAAGTCGCACAATTGTCATCTTTGCTACGGGTGTAAATGTTTCCTCATAGTCTACCCCATACACCTGTCGGTTATCGAGTACCACTAACCTCGCTTTATATCTATCAAGTGAGCCATCAGACCGCAACTTAATGGAATATACCCATTTACAACCAGTGGGTTTAATACCAGTATGACAGTGAACAATATCCCAAGTGTAATACTCCTCACGAGCCTGAAGTTCTTGCATAGTTTTTACCCAACATGCAAGTTTAGTTGCTTGAGAATAAGAGGTAGGAAACGTAGTATCATTTAAAATAGCAGAGAAACCATATTGATCAGGAGGACGACGGATGCGGGAAGATCTCCTAAGAGCAATTGTAGTAGGAATTAGATCAATGTCAGAAAGAATTTGTGATGTAGGGAATTGTCTTCACTGATAGACAAAACCAGGTTTAAAACACTTGATAGTTGGTGAGATATCGTCAAAGCTAGGAAGCATAACACCATTGGAATGAGAGACATGTGGCTGAAAATTGTATTCATGTTCAAAGAAAATCACATTTCTAGAAATACGTTGACGATTAGCAACAACATCATAACATAAGAAACGTTTTTGACCAGTGCTATAATCCATAAAAGCACACCTTACTGACTAAGTTGTAAGCTTGTGATGCTCACGAGGAGGCAGGTGAACAAAGCAAACACATCCAAATGTGTGTAAATTATGGTAATTAGGATGCACACCGAAAAGCCGATAGTAAGGAGAATCAAAATTTAATTGTTGAGAAGGTAGACGATTAATCAAATATACTGTAGTAGATAAAGCTTTCGCCCAAAATTTAGGTGGAATCGAAGACTCCAAGAGAAATGTACGAACCATATCCAACAAGTGACGATTTTTACGTCCAACCACTCCATTATGTTGAGGAGTATAAGGACATGATCGTTGAGATATGATACCTTTTTGTTGCAATAATGCCTGAAATTCATGTGACATATATTCACCACCATTGTCCAACTGTAACACTTTAATACAAGTTGAGAATTGTGTCTCAACATAAGCTAGAAAGGTTTGGAAAGAGTAAAAACTTCGGCTTTGGTGCATAGAAAATAGATCCAAGTGAAACGACTGCAATCATCAATGAAAGTTACGAAATATTGATATTGTGCATGTGAAGTAATAGGAGCAATACCCCAAACATTTGAGTGTATAATCTCAAAACACGTTTTAGCATGACTACCAAAAGTAGGAAAAGGTAAGGTTTTACTTTTCCCTAGTTTACAAGTAAAGCAATCAAGAGACAAACTATAAGTAGAACCCTTATCTTTGCTACCAAGAAAACCTCGCTTCATTAAATTAGACAAAACCACATTATTTGGATGACCCAATCGTTTATGCCAAATGGCTGCCTTATTGTCAACAATAATAGAAGCTAAAGACAAAGCTTTAGGAATAGTAAATTGCAAAGGAAATAATCTTCCCACTTTAGGCCCCTTCGCAATCATGTTCCCTGACTCTTGATCCTGCACAAGGCAACCATTACGAGAGAAATGCACATCACAGTTGTTATCCACTACTTGACCAACAGAAATTAAATTAGTAGATAGCCTAGGAGAAAAGAATACATGACGAAAAGAAGGTCCAATATCACCAATGGCTGTAATTGGAAGATTTCTTCCATTAGCAATCTGAATATTTTGTGTTCCACTATACTCCCGAAGATTACATAACAAATCAGATGAACCAGTCATATGATTGGATGCTCCTGAATCAGCAATCCAAGGAGAAGGGAAAGTATTACCTTGACCTTGAAGTCCAAGGGCAAAGAGTCCAGTGAAAACTATCTGTTGTACCATCTCTGGAGTAACAGTTGGCTGGTTAGTGCTGATGGCTGTAGAAGTAGAACCAGTAATTTGAGGATTTGAAACAATAGCTTGAAAACCTTGTGCTCTTCAATTTTCTGGACGTGTAGGACATTCTTTGATAATGTGTCCATTCTGCTTACACTAACTGCAAAATTTCTTGCCACAGTTGTGGGCAATATGCCCATACTCCTTGTAATTGTAGCACTGTATAGATCCTTTTGCTTGATTCTTCCCTTGAGCAGCATAAGCAACATTGACAACCTCAGAAGTCTCCTAGAACCCACCTAGTACAGATTGTGTAGCCATTCTTTGTTCTTCGCGCAGCAATTCGCGAAGACAGACATCCAAAGAAGGAACCGGATTTCTATTTAGTAATCCAGCCCGGGCAATCTCAAATTCTGGTCTTAGTTTCATCAAAAACTGATCTCGTTTACTATCTTCATGAACCACCTAAAGGCTAGTTAAGGCCTCCTTAGACAACTTAGAACAGATAATACCAGAATATTCGCTCCATAGGTTAATAAAACCAGAATAATATTGCTCAATAGAGAGATTACCTTGGCTGAAATTACTGATCTTGAGTTCAAGTTGAAAGCGTATTGCGGTATTATCTTGATGATATGTACACTTTAGATAATCCCACATCTCTTTAGCTGTACCAAGAGAGCGTAAGTTGTTTATCGTCTGACCTTCAATAGATGCTGAAATCCAAGAAATAATTCGAGCATCCTCTGTTTCCCATTGACTGAATTCTTTTTCATTTTCTAAAGCTGGAGAAGTCCCAACAATATGACTCCAAAGCTCCTTCCCTTTCAAAAAGATCCTGAACTGAAATTCCCATGCAGCATAGTTCGTTCATGTAAATTTGATACTATCAGTTTCTGTAGACATTCTCAAAAACATCTGAACCAGAAATCTCAAAACAAAGCTGTCAGAAATCAACTGACCGAAAAAGAACAAACAATCCAAAACAAAGAAAGACCAGAAAGTTACGGTATTGTCTCTGATACCATATTAAATTTGTGCAATTGGCTGAATGACCTCTTCATGAGGATTCTTTCCATTAAATAGGAGTTGCTGTACAATCTATTTTTTGGTAAGAAAATATACACAGCTAATACACTAATTACTATTATTCTAATATAGGTAAGAATGTATGTGTAAAGCTAATTCACTAATCATGGTAAATAAATCACATAATTCTGACCCAAAATTTCTGCCACTGATACAATAAAACCTCAAGTCTTTATGGTCAAGCTAGATTGATTACTTTTTACTGCATTCTACTTATCATACATCTAAAACTGAAATTTCCAAGTGATAAAGAATGAATTAGGACGTTCTAAAGCAATCCAAGCCTTGCAATTTCAGATGTTTAGAGAATAATACAATTGAAGGTGATAGATGGATTATGAGATCTATACTTAATTGCTTTTGCATTTGTTGCCCCTGTGAAAACACTAGTTGTATTAGAGGGAGAATGCTTAACAATCTTGGCTAAACATTTTAAACTGTTTCTCCTCTCTAAAGAACCAACTCAGCTCATCTCGAGTTAACCAAAATTGTTTCTCAACTTGAGCTTGGATCTACTAGGTGAATCCTTATTCTCTTTTCAGTATGAATACTCTATCCTGCTGTGTTGTATAACTTTTCGTTGCAGTCATGAAATTGCTTTGGCAAAGTGTGATTCCCAGATATAGGATACTTGCATTTAAATTGATAGTCAATATGAAGTTAGTCTGCATGGTGTTGATAACTTGATGGTTGGGCAAGTAACTCCCTCATAGATAAGTAGGGATGCTACAAGTGAGGGAAGGGTATAGCCCATTGTGGTTAGCTGGGCCCTTAGTAGAAAACAAATGACAACAAAAGCGTCATAAACCTTAATGATGTTGGTAATATGACATTTAAGATGTTATCTTTCCCATTTGTACCATCTTGAGAGAATCGGATTATGTAGCTAATCGTGTTTAATATGTCAAGAGTACAGAGACTTGGTGCCTGTAGGACACGTCTGCAGAATATTATCTACAGTTTTGCTAATGATTATTAAAAGTGCTCATATTTGAGATAATGTGTCATGTTGTCAATGTTACGCTCATCATGAATAAGTTCGGGCTTCTAGTTGGTGAAATTCCGTCATTTGCAAGGATACACTTGTAGTCAGTCTTTATATATGCTCGTGGATGCCCATGCATGATTCTGCTTGGCCTTGTAAGTGGCGAAAGACGTGGAGGGGAGAGCAAGTGTTGCTTTATAATTGTGTTTTGGATGTAAACACATCTTACCTTTTTATGTGACTATTTCGGTTGATTTTGGCAGAAAAATTACTAATGTTGGCACATATTTTCCACGTCACCTAGGGAATCACATTGATGGTCAGTATCTGTACCCTCTATTCTGTTTCAACTCTGCTTCACTTTATCTCAGCCATATATTTGTGTTAGATTTACATAAATATATGGTTAAGATAAAGTGGAACAGGATTGGATCAGATTAGAAGATACAGAAGATCATATCTCATGAATGAATATTCCAGAATAAGTTGGTTAGGCAATTTGCATTATATTTTGCAAACATATTTCATAATTTAATACTACGTAAAAAGGTCATTTTAGACCTTAACATCGACATAAAAATGTAAGTTAGATCTTAATTTTTGTTAGTATTTTTTTAAAAAATTGTTACAACAATCATTTTGCCAACCTTAAATTAACAAAATTCTAACCCTTGTTAGTGTTTTTATCAATCTTTATTTTAATTATATTTATTGAATAATTATCACTTTTAATTTATTAAAATTAAAATAAATTAAGTAATTAAATTAAATTAAGCATAACTTTTATTACTAATTAATAATAAGTAATTAGTTGATATGCATTTACCATTTAGTTGTAAATTAGATTACGATTAAAAAACCAAAAACATGACTTTCATAGAAAAGAAACTAAAGTATAAAACACAAACTTTTTTTTTTTTTACTGAATTTGAAACTAAAATTTAAATATCGCCAAAGAACAAACAGAACGTTGGCAGCACTTCACTTGTACTCAGCAGTACTACTTCGGTCAGTTACCCTCGGTCACGATTGTCCTGTCCAGCATCAACAGTTTTTCATTTTCCCCACAGCCTGACCTGAAGGTGCAACTTCTACCCAACTGTGACCCCTGTCGAGCTGCCGATTTTGTAATATACATCGTTCAAATGCAGTATCACACCTTTCTTAATATGATCAAATTAAGTAGACGAGTATCGACGAAGGCCACCCCCACGCATAAGGAAATCAACACTTGTTGTCCTCATCCTTCCCCACCATTTCTGCACCGAAGAAGAAGCCTGCTTCTCACTGCCGCCACTTCTCACACCTTCACCACTATAACTTCTCGCACCATTCTCTCCCCTCTTCATTATTTTGAGTTTCTCAAATTGAAACCAACCCGCATTCTGATAGCAATAGCCATTAAGGTTCCTGTTCATTTCACCTTTTCTCGTTTCTCTTCTGAACGTCACCAACTGTTCATCACTGTAGTACTCTATCTTCCTTCTCTCCTTTAACCCATAAATCTGCTCCTCAAGATGTTCCGTTTTGCGAGAAACCAAGGACATTCTATGGTCCTCCGTCACCTTCACTACATACCTTGCAAGTTCATTCGCTTTCTTCTTCAAGAACATACCCTCTGATTTCAGTCCTCTGTTCTCTTGCAACAATGCTGACACCATTTGGTCCAACCTTGCATTCTCATTCAATAGTACCACCCTCTCTGACTCTAGAATCTCAAGCAACTTCTTTAACAAATCTATCATCTTGGATGATACGCATCCTTGTTGCTCCATTTCACCAACTTGGTCAAGCAGTAATTCTCTCTCCACGTTCTTCCACACAAGTTCCGCCACCATTTCATCAACTCCCAGGTGTGTGTCAGAAGAAAAAAGGCTTTTCTTCGATTCGTTTCGCTTGCAACGTTCAAGTAAGGTAATATACCTGCCATACAAGTCTCTCAGGAGAACAAGAAGCTGAGGGCGTTTGTGGAAGTAGAATTCAGCGCGCTCAGCAAAGGTGTCGCTGTTGCTCTGTAGTTGCTCTTCTTCTTCGGACGTGCTTTTCAGCAACATTACCACTCTTTCTTCAATGTCTGCCATTAAAATAAGGGATTATAACAACCATGAAATTAAGAAAGAAAGACAAAAGCTTAAAACTTGGAATGAAATTAAGAAGAAACTCTGATATATATATGTTTCACTCACCCATTTCAAATAATGTAGTGAAAGAGAAAGTGTTTTCTTCTCGGGAACGATGATTGTTGTCGGGGTATCGACTTCAATATAAAGATTGAACTTTGAGGGGAAGTCACAGTCATAGATTTTGATGTTAAATGCACCGTAGCGTCACGTCTTCCTCAGGGCATGCTCATGCTCAGAAGGACCACAGGGCATCATTGTAAACTGTGGATCCGACCACATAAAAGGAAAGAAAGGAACAGCCAAGTTTGAATTTTTAAAAAGCATAGAGGAAAGATAAGAGCTTGTCACAAGTTTGAAATTTGAATTGTTGGATTGCAAATGCAGACACAAAATAATAAATTAAATTCGACCCTACATATATGCTGAACCGGGTGCAAACAAACAACTTCTATCACCTTTATGGGTAAGCTGGAAAAAGTCTTTTATGTGAGAACCAAAAAGTGTTCTTTAACTCGGAATATAATTTCTTTCGTCAAAACAATAAATATTAATTACTTTAAACTCCAATAAATGTTAATATTTTTTTTATTCATGGCTTATTTAGTTTCATTTTTTTTTTCAATTAAGCAAAAATTTTTTATTTGGTTGAGATTATGATTTTTTAATTTATGATTTTGGGTTTTTCCTATTTTTATAAGATTTTGATTTTATGCTTTTTACTAAATCTATAGTATTTAATTATTTATCATAAATTATTAATAAAATTATAATAATTTAATTTGATTTTATAATTAAAAATAAATCATTAAAATTTCAAATATAGTAATTATTTAATTAATATAATTTGAAATTTAAAATATCTTAAAACAAAATTTTAAATTGGTTATTTATGAAATAATTTTTAAAAATATTTAAATTTAGAAAATATATAAATAAATAAATAATTTAATTTTTTTTACTTATATAATTATGAATATAATAAAATTAAAATTAATTTATATTATATAAGTGATTAAAATAAATTTAGTTACTTAATTCATCTTTAACTTTTTTTAAAAATTAACTATTATCAACAATAAAAGTTATAGCAAAGGAAAATGCGGCACCTATAACAATAGTAAAGGAAGCTAGATATCGAACCAACCAAGGAGAAGGCATCGAGGTTTAGGAGAATGATCAAGGACATAATGGTAGCAACATCTTAGGTACACAATTAGAGGAGAATTTTAAAAGTGTGACCAGGAAGGATCTAAGAGGAAGAAGAGATCTTCAAATTGCAAGATAGATTAATATTTTGGCAAGGAATGCAAAAATCAAAGAAAATAATTGTAATAGTCTCATCTTGGTAAGGGAAAATATGGCCTATCATTTCCAATCACTTCAAGCATTACAATGACAAAATCATCATCTTGTATGATCCTCATGTGGTGGAAGTTACAACATTAGAGATAGAAGAGCATCTAATACATATTTTAGTCAAAGTGACAAACAGCTGATAAGATCTTATCTTGATATTATCTCCTTTACTTTAGATTTATTTTGATGCTTCAATATGAAAAATAATGTTCGTTTTATTTTAGGAGATGAAAAGTGGAGATTGCATTGTATTGGGACTATATTGATGATAATAACAAATTCTGGATAAAATTAAGTGATTGATATAGTGGATAAGACTGATCATTTAAAGAGTTGGAATTCAACTGGAAGACTTCACTTATCCTTATTACAAAGGAGTTTGATTTTGAATTTGTTTTATATAGACATCATTACAAGCTAGAGTTAGATTAGGATTAGATTAGAAAACCCTATAAAAGGAACGATTCTCACAACAGAAAAGTCTTTCTTTTCTTACATTTTTAGCAATTCTTTAGTCTTTCTTCGATTTTTGTTATTGGAGCGAAAGTCATGTGTGGCTAAACTCATCGTTTTGATTCAAAGGGATTCAATACTTTAATTGTAAACTTACGAGGTGTTGTGTTTCAAAATTTTATTTACTTTTTAATCCAAGTATTTCTTGTTTTGAATTCTCGTATTTCAGGAATGATTGATATTCGATTAATTTGATAATTTAATTTAATATTGATTATTCTATCACTATCTAAGAATTTAGTGATCCGTAATTATCATAAAGGATTGGTACAAGTAGTAAATAGGTTATTTATGAATTTCTATATTTAATTTATGATAAATAAGAAACTAAATTGAATAGTTGCAGCTATCTCGATTATTTAATTTAGGGTTTAGTCTTTTTCACGAAGCTTATTGCTATCATTTATTTGATATGGAATGCTATCATACCTAGTCAACAGATAGTAAGTTTTGGATTGGATGTTAGGTTTGAATAAATTAATTTAGAAAATTTTGAGACTTATTATGGTTATCCTAATATGTTTTAGACCAACTGTTTGAATCGTGAAAATATTCTTTTTGAACTAATAATTAATATTACAATTATATGAGATGTTTCCTTTGAATCGGAGTTTGGTAGTCTTGACTTTCTTACTTTGAAATTCAGTTGATTTAATTTGTTTTTATTTTTATATTAATTTCAGTTAATCAGTTATTTAATAAAAATTTCCCTATTTAATTTTATTGCTTGAAATTAAGAAAATAGTGTTCAATTTTCTAAGGATTTGACTTAGCTCCACGACTATTATAAAAGTTTAGAGAATCGATATTATTTCAGGGCTTCAACAATTTGACCAAAATTTGGCGCCGTTATCAGGGAACTATATCAAGTTTCTTAATTTCTTTGCATTTTTTTTACAATTACTGCTAATCTCTTGTCTTGTATGACTCATGCTTCTCTTACAAGTAAATTGCAATATAATCCAGAAATTGAGAAGACAGCGCATCGTTTGATTAAAGAGACCAAGCAAGGAAGTAGTCATTCACCTCAAAAAGTGAAAGTTGAAGTAGATCTAACAATTTGTGAAGACTTTAGTTTTCAAGAAGAGGACAAAAAGATGGCAAATCTCAATCCGAGAACGTTAAGGGAGTTAGCGGCATCGAATTTAAATCAACAACCTTTATGTATTCAATTTTCATATATTGAGGTAGATTTTGAATTGAAATCTGGTTTGATTCACTTATTGCCTAATTTTCATGGTCTTGTAAGTGAATATTTGCATAAACACCTGAAGGAATTTCATGTTGTTTACTCTGGAATGAAGCCACATGGAGTGATAGAAGAATAAATTAATCTCAGGGCCTTTTCGTTCTCATTGAAAGATAAGGCAAAAGATTGGTTATACTATCTTCCCCTGGTTCAATGACAACTTGGAATAAGATAAAAAGAATATTTCTGGAGAAGTTCTTTCCTGCATTACGAGCAGCCAATATTAGAAAGGAGATATGTGAGATAAGACAAATTACAGGAGAAGCATTGTATGAATATTGGGAAAGGTTTAAGAAGTTATATGCCAGTTGTCCACATCATCAAATTTCCAATCAACTTCGGATTCAATACTTTTATGAAGGACTGCCAATGGATCGAAGTCTAGTCGATGCAGCTAGTAGAGGAGCTTTGGTAAAAAAAATACTTGAGGTGGCTAGATAGTTGATTTCAATTATGGCCGAAAATTCTCAACAGTTTGGGATAAGGATGGATGGAGCTATTAAGCGTGTGAATGAGGTAAGTGACACACACCTTTAGGATAAAATTTCTAATTTAACAGCTCTAGTTCGTTAAATAGCTGTAGGTCAATTGCATTCGGCAAGAGTATGCAAAATATGCTCATTCTCTGGACATCCTACAGATATGTTCCTACATTGCAACAAGACTCTCTTTAAGAAGCTAACAATAGGGGGCTTTCCTCGTCAATCTTAACGAAAGTATGACCTTTATTCTAATTACTACAATCCATAATGAAGGGATCATCCAAACTTGAGCTATGGAAATCAAGGAGACTAACAACAATATCAACCTCACACTTTTAAACAACCTCAACCTCCTATGTATGCTCAACCTTAATCTTCAAATGTAGGTATGTCTTTAGACGAAAAATTTAAGGCGCTTGCTAATAATAGTCAACAATTTCAACAGGAAATAAGGGCAAGCTTCCAAAACTTGAAAAATTAGATCACTCAATTAGCCACCTCGGTAAGTAAATTGGAAGCGCAAGCATCGGGGAAATTACCTTCTTAAATGGTGGTGAACCTTAAGGAGAATGTGAGTGCAATGACTTTGAGAAGTAATAAAGAAATTCAATCTAGAACTTCTTTACCAATGGAGGAAGAAAAGCATGATGATGGAGAAAAGAAGGAAGAACTTTCAACTCAAGAATCATCAAAGGTAAAAAATTGATTCATCTTCATTAATGTTAATTAATGCATATTTACCTCTTTTTCTTAGCAGGTTGACTAAACCAAAGATGATGAATATGAAAGAGAGATCTTAGAAACTTTCAAAAAGGTATAAATCAATATACCACTTCTAGAAGCCATCAAGCAAGTTTTGAAATATGCAAAATTTTTAAAGGAGTTGTGCACAAATAAAAGGAAGCTGAAGAACAAGGAGAGAATAATTTTGGGTAAGAATGTATCAGTTGTGATAAATAGGAAATTACTGAAAAAATGAAAAGATCCAGGTATGTTTACATTTCCGTGTGTTATTGGTAATAGAAAAATTGAGTGTGCCATGCTAGACTTAAGTGTATATATTGATGTTATGCCATACTTAATTTATCAAGCTTTAAGTCTAAATTCTTTGGAAGAAACTAATGCGATAATCCAACTAGCTGATCATTTGTATATGCGTCCTATTGGAGTTATGGAGGATGTTTTAGTCCAAGTTAATGATTTTATATTTCCAGTGGATTTTTACATCTTAAAAATGGATGGAGATAGTGTTGAAATTTCAGCTTCAATTTTGTTGGGTAGGGTATTTATAAAGACAACTAGTATGATTATCGATGTGCACGAGGGTTCTCTTTTCGTAGAATTTGATGGAGAAATAGTAAAGTTCAACATTTTTAAAGCAATAAAGTACCCGAATGATTTTCAATCCGTTTATCATATGGATATTGTGGATTCATTTATGTTGGATATGTTTAAGGAAGAAAGTGATGAAGATGAGTTTGAGCTTAAGGCTAAATTAGAAGTGAACAAGCAACTTTCTGAAACTTGTGCAGTTATAGAATCGTTATCAACGATTCCAATCGATTTGGAAACTTTGAATGATGAACTCACTATAACTAATAAGAAAATTTTACCTTATGTTTTACAAGCTCCAAAGATAGAATTAATGGTGTTACTTGACCGCTTAAATTATGTTTATTTAGGTGAAGGAAAATTATTACCCACAATCATTTCAAAAAGGTTGACTAAAGAGCAAGAGAAAGAGCTAGTAGCAGTACTTAAGGAGTATAAAACTGCAATTATATGGAACTTTGGAAGAACTGGCCATGTCGAGCATAACGACGTTAAACAATTGCACTTTTCGGGAAGCAACTTAAAACATGATATTTTTATTTTGTTTTGTTTTAGCTCTTTATAGGATGCATTTATTTTTTTTTGAAATATAAATTATTGGCTTTAAAAAACTTTAAAAAATTTTACAGACTACTAAATCTCATAAGGCGAGATGTTGCCTTATATGATTTAGTGTTTTGGAATGAGGATCTTAAAATTCCAAACTACTAAATATAGTAAGGCGAGATCTCGCCTTATATGATTTAGTGTTGGAATTCTAGATTACTAAATCTCATAGGGTAAGATCTCCCCTTATGCAAATTGGTTTCTAGATTGATACTATAATATTCTTAAAAAAATAAAAATAGAAAACCATAATTTTTTATTCCCATTTTTACTTTATTTATTTATTAAAAAATTTTAAAAGAAGAAAAGAAAAACATCCCACAATTATTTTCCCCTTTTCATGTTATTAGCATTTATTTATTTAAAAAAAACCCTATTTATCTCTCTTTGCAGGAACATTAAAACTCCATTATACCTCTCCAGCTCTATCCCAATGTCGCACCATCACCAACCCACGCAGCCCTAACTAGCTCTCCACACATGCACAACGCAACCCTCTCTTTGACAACTCTCCCACGCTGCTACACTCTTCCACCCATGCATTCACGTAACTCCTGTCTCTGACTTTCACGCAGCCCATCTAGTCCTTACCAACGCACCAGCAATGCTCCCACACTTTTTTTAAAGTTTTTTTTCATTATTATTACTTACTTTTATTAAATCTTTCTTTTAGTTTAATTTCAACTATTATTAAGTTGTTAATATTTTTGTTAAAAGTAATTTTTGTTTATCTTGTTTAGTGTAACAGGGCATTCTAAGGCTACTACCAAGATCGCAGCAAATGGCAATTCACCAATGAATGTTAAATCTGTTGAAAGCTCTGAAGCAGCAACAAAAGGAAGCATGCATGTATAATTTTTAGATACTCACAATTCAGGGAGTCCTCTATTTTGTGCTTTATTCTTCTAATTATCTTTATTGAGTTGTGAGTATCTTATACATATATTAGGGACAATGTATGATTTAGGTGTAGGGGGAGCGAGTTTTCATTACGATAAACTTTGTGATTTGTGTTTGGACTCATGATATGTTGATTCATATATTAATTATTCCTCATGATAGTATCATAATTTTTTGATTGTTGTCCATGAATAATTCTTAATTTAGGGTGCATTTTTGGTTTAAGATATAATGCATGAGAGAGACAAGTATGATTAGGATTTTCATTAAATTTTTTCCAAGTATCTCATTTATTTTGTGGAATAAAAAATGTGCAAGACTTGATGCAATTTTTGACACCTAAGTGAGCTTTGAGGCTAAGCGCATTCATCACATATGTGCTCATATATATCTTTATGTTGTGTGTTTATCAAACATAGCTTGTCTATGCTAGAACTTGCTTTTGAATACGTGTTGAGCCCACATTTTGGATCAATTTGTGTGTAAAGATGATAAGGGCATTTGGGATAACCATTTTTTGACCTAAGCAAACCTACCTCACTTTTTATCCTTGAAACACCAATTTGAGCTTTAACCTTTCTTTCTTGCATAATAACTGTGTTATAAGCAGAATTTTCCTTTTTGTTGTTAATATCCTTAATAATTTTGAACCCTTAAATTGAAGGAGTTGTATCGAGCTTATTTGTATAGGATTTTAAATATTTCCATGAAAAGTTAATTAGATGATTCAAGTTGCATTATTTTGATTTTTTATAGAATGGAGTACAAGTAAAAAAATAAATAAATAAACAAAATCTCCTCTTTGATATTTTGTTTTTTAAAAAAAAAAAGAAAAAAGAGACAAAAAAGAAAAGAAAAGAAGAGAAAAAGTGATGGAAAGAGATATTATTTGAGTTTTGATTTAAGTTGATACTTGTGTGTAAGTTTGTATGATTTCCTTCAATTTATTTAGTCAAAAAGTTCCTTTTGTCATACCTTACCTAAGCCACGTTACAGCCCTTATTAAGTCTCTTTGATTTATACATTAGGTTCATTTTGTTTAGTGGTAGAGATATAAATCTTGAGCAAGCTTATGAAAATAACTCACAATGTTTTGATTTGAGAGCTTAATGACCTTTAAAAACTTTAAGCATATGGAGTGAAATTCTTATGAGGGTTTCAAGTCTTGTTCATTTGATTTTGAGGGAATTAATGAGATGCTATGTTTTAACAATGAGTCCTATGAGTGCTCATTCTCTTGATTGATATTTTATCTTAACCCTTAAATGTGAACTAGCTTTTGGATACGTTTTTGATGACATGAAGGGAGATGAGAGGTTATTGTGAAGATGATTAATGTATTGAATTAATGTATACTTAAGGACAAGCATGAGTTTGATGTGGGGGAACTTGATAAGATCTCATCTTGACTAATTGTTTAATATTACCTCCTTTGTTTTGAATTTATTATTATACTTAAAATTTAAAACTAATGTTTGTTTTGTTTTAAAAGATAAAAATTAGAGATTGCATCAAATTAGGACTCTACTGATGATAATGACAAATTTTGGATAAAGTCAAGAGATTGATGCAGTGGATTCTCTTATTTGATTTTTTGTTTAGGTTTTTCATTCAGATTCCTATCTCAGTCCTAGCTAAAGCTATAATCAAAACCTTATCCCATTGCCGAAATGAGGGTTAGGCCAATTCTTAGTTTTTGAAATTAACAATTGTTTGAGAGAAGTAATGGTTGGGGAGTATTACATGTGTCTAATGCTCGAAGAAGAAAGGCTGATCACTTGAAGAGTTGGAATTCGACTGGAAGACTTCGCCTTATCTTATCTTGAAGGAGTTTGATTTTGAATTCGTTTTAGATAAACATCTTTACAATTTAGAGTTAGATTAGCATTAGATTAGAAAATCCTATAAAAGGGACGTTTCTCATAACAGAAAAATCTCTATCTTCTTACTTTTTAGCAATTCTTTAGTCTTTCTTCTATTTTTGTTATTGGACCGAAAGCCATGTATGGCTAAACTCATTGTTATAATTCAAGGGGATTCAATACTCTAATTGTAAACTTGTGAGATGTTGTATTTCAAAATTTTATTCACGTTTAATTCAATTATTTCTTGCTTTGAGTTCTCATATTTCATAAATGATTGATATTCGATTAGGAAACTAGTGTTCAGTTCTTTAGGGATTCGACCTGTTCTACGACTACTACAAAAGTTTGGATAATCGGTATTATTTTAGAGGCTTCAATAACTTGACCAACAACACAACAAGGTTTTTTCTAACCTTTTTATATGCCTTCAATTTTGTATTTCAAAGAACTTTCCTTTAGAACGAGATCAAGCAAATATGAGGGTCTATGGGTGATCACTGGATAATCATGGGAGATTTTAATTACATGTTGAAAGCAACAAAAGATGAGGGACATTTCAAATAAAAAAAACCAATCGAATATATTGTTGGAATGTTACTGTAGCGCTTAAATTGTAACCTTAAAATGGAAGCACTTCACTATTCTTGTAACATCCCGTTACTGTTAGCAAGGGTACTTTGGTAAATTGAGACGGACTGATAGGTTTCATTGCATTCACTGATTGAGCATGTCACTGGCCTCTAATTATAGAGGAACAGGTTTATTGCATATGCATTTATTCATAGGTACATGCATTCATAGTTTTTCGGTATTAATTTGAGCATGGACTGACTGGATTGTGATTAAATGAGAAATTAGGAGTAATTGGGCTCGAATGACTGATTTAGAATAGTTTTAGAGTGATTGGTAATTGATAGTGGCTTATAGGAAATTTTCGAGAAATTCGGGAGAAAATGTCCGGACCGAAAATTTTCGAGTGACTGACCGATTGACCGTCTGGTACCGAAAGAATTGTTCAATGGCAATAGAAAAATTAGAATTTTACTGTTAAGAATATAAATGTTGAGCCATTGGGAATTTAGAGACTGAAATTTGAACTGATTTGGAGACTTAGGTCTATATATAGCCTAGGTTTTGAAATTGGGGATTTTCCTAAGGCATTAGCTAGCTTCTTCTCTTCCTCCTTCCACGGTGATCTTCGATCCTTCCAATTGGTGAGGTTCTTCGATTCTTTCCTTGTGGTTTCTTCTTATTGTGTAAGGCTAACTTGTTTATTGTGGTTGATGAAGGTTGAGAAGCTTAGAGAGTGGTTAATCGGTGATTGGAGAAAGTTTTAGGGTTTTGGGAAGATTTGTGGATTTGAGCTTAATTTGGTAAGTTAATGGCTTTAATGTTGTTATTAATGGTTTCTGATGCATTTATGGCATTTATTATGGTTGATTTGAGTAGCTGGGAGTGTTTAATGTTGATTTTTAGAGAGAGAAATGGACGGAAAAGCGATCGGAGAAGACGAGGGTTCGTCACATGTCGCGACGAATTTTTATTCGTTCGCCGCGGCGAGCGTGAAGAGAACGTCGCGGCGAGCGTCAATTAGGCAGCGTTTGGTTGCAGACCCCATCACCGAGGACAGTGCACAAAACATTCAAATCCTGTCATCTGAAGTTGTTTGGTTGTCGTCCCCCTCTTTTTGTCATCTGCCCCTAGTAAACAGAAACAACAATTTTCTGTTTACCTCAAAACCATAGGACAGGGGTCAGATGTGTTCTGTCGCCCAAAGAAATCCTCCTCTCGTCCAAGATTAGCCCTCCCTTTCTCTACCGCCGTCTCCCTCAACCGTCGAAGCAGTCATCGTCCGGTGTCGAACCAGTCGTCGCGGTGACTCTGTCGCGTCGCTTTCTTGCCGGTGGTGAAGCCTCTAGCAACTCTGTCGCGTCGCGGTGACTCTGTCGAACCAGTTGTCCGGTGTTCGTTCTTCGTCTCTCTGCAACCAGATGTACCGATCTCTCTTCGATCTTAAAAGTGTGCTCTAGTAAGTTTCGATCTTCCTCTATCTGGGTTTTTACTTTAGTTTCGATCTTCCTCCATCTCATCTGGACCGACATGAAG
>JANIJH010000007.1:12020658-12032225 GCA_024520975.1 Erythroxylum areolatum | reverse complement strand
TATATGCTATATGTGCATGCCGAGATATAATCTAATACTTCTAACCCGTCCCAAATTACCAATAAACCCTTCCTATGAGAGATGGGATGTTACAAATCTTGGTCTAGAATATATTTAATACTCAAATAAGAAAACCTCCCTTTTTGGTTCAATAATTTCTTACTTGAATTAAAGGATTTTTGTACTAGCTAATAAGTTGGAGGACCTAATGAAACTTGTTGAATCAAGAGAGATAGAAAGGATCTTGTTTTCCCTAAACCCTAACAAGACGTCAAAGCTAGATGGTTTCAATGTATTGTTTTTCCAGAGGCTATGGAGTCACACAAAGACAATAGTGATTGAGACAGTAAAAGAATTCTTTGAGAATTGCAAGATGTTAATGGAGATAAATAAAACATATGTAAGCCTAATTCCTAAGGTTTCAACCTCTAGTTCACCAAAACATTTTCAACCCATTTCTTGTTGCCATATTTTATATAAAGTGATTGCAAAGATCTTAGTTGAAAAATTGAAGCCTTCACTAAATCATCTAGTAGACTCCTTTCAAGGAGCTTACATACAAGGGAAATCTATAGGGGACAACATCCTAGTGGTACAAAACTCTTAAAATATTATTCAAGGAAGAATTCTAGTGAGAACTATGCAATAAAAATGATTTCCATAAAGCATATGATTATGTGGACTAGAACTTCTTGCATAATACATTGTTAGCATTTGGTTTTTTCAGTAAATTAATTCAATGGATCCTACAGTTTGTCAATATAGCCTCATATGCTATTCTAGTCAATGGGAAGTGACTAAACTAGTGAAAGGAGCAAGAGGACTGAGACAGGGAGATCCCCTATCTCTTTATCTTGATTATGAAGGTGCTTATGTAATTAATTAAGCAAGCGATCAATATAAATCAAGGCTTCAAATTTCATTCAAAATGAAAAGGATTGAAAAACCTAAGCCTCTTTTTTGCTGATGATTTAGTATTATTTTCCAAAGCTGACCCCATCTTTATCAACATCCTCATAGTTGTTCTAAAAAACTTCAAATCGCTTTCTTAGCTTAAGATAAACAAGCATAAATGCTCTCTCTTTGCGTCAACTAGTGCAAGAGTATACAAAGATGGTTGGCAAACATCATGAGAATCTCTATGGCTAAACCTCCTTTCAAATATCTAGGAGTACCCATAACTACAAGAAGACCTACCAGCATGGACTTCAAAACCCTCCTAAATAAGATTAAGCATAAGATTTCAAGTGGGAGGGTCAAGGTTAAATGGAGGGAGGTTTGTAAAGAGGAAAAGGAAGTTGATTAGGCATTGTTGTATCTAGTTTATATTGCTTTTAATTGCTTTCATATCTTGATTTTGGTTAAAAATTCTTGTGTTTTGATCCAAAAGATAGTTGTGTGAAATTGGTGTGGATATTGCATGAATCTTAATTTTGTGAATGTGGCATGAATTGCATGCAAGTCACAACTTATGACTTACATGTATAGCTGTGTATGTTTAAGTCACAGTCATGACTTACATGCATAGTCGTGCATGTGTAAGTCACGGCTGTGACTTACACACCCCCTTCATTTCCTTCATTTTTCTTTGATGTTTTTGTGGTTGCTACAGAGTTTGAGGGCACAAAACCCTAGACCTAGGAGCATACTACAAATAGAAGGAGAAGGTGGCGACGAAGGGGACATCTTTCATTCACTCTTCATTCTTTACAGGAGAGACAAAATCAAGGGACAAAATCAGAGAAATAAAGAGGGAGGCGGAGAAGAGAAATAAAGCTTCAACTGAGAGAAGAATGGAGAGAAAGCAGAGAGCAAGTGAGTAAAGAGAAATATGGCAGAGAGATAGAAGCTTGGGACAAAGGTAGAAACTGAGAGCTAAGTTGAATCTCGGTGAACTTGAGCAACTATTCATCTGGGCCAAAAGATAGTAGAGGCAGAAGGCGAGAGCCAATGTTAGAGAGCTTGAGTTTGGTAGGATACCCACTATTAACTTTTGCGTTCAAGAGTCTTCATTTTTTTCTCATATTTATTTCATATTTTGTTGATAATGTTGAACTCATTTATCTTCTGTCTATTAACTTACTTTCTGTTATTATTCTGTTGCTTGTTAGTCCATCTTTAGTTTATTCGTTATGTTCATTGCTTCTACATTTTTCAGTTGACAGTAACATGCAAATGAAGTGTGTGGAGATAATGAATTGTGTTTATACTATGATGTGATGATCTTTTTATCTTGAGAATTAATGTAGCTATTTTAGTCAAATATGCACGATTAAGGGATTGTGTTGTTGCCTTATGCTTGTTGTGGTTTCTGAGCTGAATGGGTGTAATAACATGACCAAATTTTGCATCATTTTGGTATTAAATAAAGGATTGAGAGGAGAAGTTTAATATGGAATGAGAAACTATAGACGCTTAGGTTAAAAATTAGAAATATATTAACCTAAGCGGTAATTAGTAGTTGGGCTTCCATAATCATTGACGAAAGTTAGATTAGTTAATTATTTATGTTGATGTTAGGGCCATACTATTAATTTCGGTAAGACAGCTGTCTAATCATTTCCCTTAATCATGCATAGGAGATTAAATTAGTGAAATTAATTCTCAAGAGTTTTCCACTTCGATTTCTACTCGTCTTTGTTTTTGGTTAAATCATTTTACTTTTTATTTTATTTTTTTGATTTTCTTTGAAGCTTTCACTCAATAATTATGGGCAAAGTGTTTAGGATTGCATTGTTTTTATTTTTAATTCAAAATTAATTTTAGTTAACCAATTTTACCTCCATGGGAGACGACCCTAGGTAATCACTATAACTACCTCGTATATTTATGAGTAAGATGGCCTAAGTAATTTTTAGAACTTTCTAGACAGATCAAGTTTTTGACGCGGTTGTCAGGGAGGTGTTTAATGTTTTGAACTTGAATTAATTTGATTGTTTTTTTTGCTAAAGTGATTTTGATTTTTTCGTCGGTTGTTTTGTTTATTCATGCATACATTTTTCTGGTGTTATTTCATTGAGTTGTTTTAGTAATTTTCTTATTAATTCACTATTATTTTTATTTGGTTTATACGACGAAGGAGGTATCAAGAAGGTGAACTTGCTCCCTTTATTGACAATGTACATCAGATAAGAGGACCGCTAAGGGATGTTGAAGACAATCTCGAGGGACCTAAACTAGAAGATTAAGAGATGGGTGAAAGGCAGCTAGTGATGAAGGAGTGTGCTAAACCAATAATTGGCACTACAACTTTGTGTATACGATTGGGGGAGGTAGCTAGGAACCATGAATTGAAGAGTATCCACCATGAAAAGTTACCATCATTATATGGGGTTCCTAATGAAGACCCTTTAAACATCATTCAGGAATTCGATACCAATCTCCAGACATTCCCATTGGATGACCTAGATGAAGATCAACTTAGGATGAGGTGATTCCCATACATATTGAAGGATTAGGCCAAGGCATGGTTGATGACCCTTCCACCTGGTTCATTGACTACATGAGAAGAGGTGTACAACAAGTTTATGGGAAAGTTCTATTTCCACCAGAAGACTTCTGAGTTGCGGACAAAGATAACTACCTTCACTCAGATAGAGGAAGAGCCATTCCATGAGGCGTAGGAACACTTGAAACTCCTAGTAATTCAGTTTCCACACCATCATTTTCCACTCCACATGTAGAACCAATTCTTTTATGATGAATTGATATAACAATGTCAATGGAAAATGCAGCAGGAGGAGCTGTGGGAGAGAAGACGACTGAAGAAACATATGAGATCTTCGAAATGTTGGGGGCCAATTCTCAATAAAAGAGAGTGAGGGGAAGAAGAGCTAGAGTTCATGAAGTGAGCTCAAATCAAGAACTAGCTATGCAGTTAGCTGAGTTAACAAGCCATGTAAAGATGCTTATACAAGATTACCCCAAACATTCTAGATCAAGAGTTATATAGGGAAGAACAAATGAACTCATTCAACAGTTTTCAACCAAGGGAGCGAAATGATCCATTCTCAAACACCCATAAACTTGGTTGGAGAAACCATCATAATTTTTCATAGAAGACCAATAATCTACCAGTACAGCCCTAACCACAATACCAAAATTTTTAGAGGCCGAATTATTATCAAGGGAAATTCTCACTTCAAAACCCATTAAGCAAGCCTTCTTTAGAGGAAAGCCTGAATGTGTTTATTCAGGTCATAACTCAAAATCAAGAAACGAACAACAAAAGGTTTGATTCTTTGAAGGCATTTATGAAGAAGACTGAGTTTCAAGTAGGGAAACTCATGGCTCAAATGCACAACAATTAGAAAGAGAAGTTGCCCAGTCAACACGAGCAAGCCCAAGCAGTCACTATTTAAAAAAGTGGCAAGGTAATTGATAAGCATGTTGAGATCCCTTCTAATCTGTTTGGTGCAGGTATTCAAAAGGAGGAGAGCCTCCCCAATAAAGAAGGTGTGCAAAATGGAGGAAGTAATGGGCATGATAACCCTTCAAGTCAGGTTTAGAAAGGTGAAAAGCTGGGGCATGCAACCGAATGCAATGAATGACCAAGATTGCATAAGGCGACTAATCCTTATAGATCACCGATGCCATATCCACCTTAAGGAATCAAAACAAGATAAGCATTTTTTGATCTTTATAACATGTTTTCTAAAGTTAATATTAACCTACCTTTGTTAGTTGTGATCAAAAACATTCCAGCTTATATGAAGTTCTTCAAGAAACTAAGCACCAAGAAATAGAAGTTTGAGCCAAACGAGAAGGTGATAGTTTCAAAGGTTGCAAGTGCAGTGCTACAGCAACAATTACCCCTTAATTGAAGGATCCAGAGAGTTTTCTTGTGCAAGTATCAATGGGTAATGATGATGAGGTTAAGGGTATGCTTGACCTTAGGGCAAGTATAAACCTTATGTCTTTATCTATTTATAAGAAATTGAATCTAGGACAGTCAGAACTACAAACATGTGTTTGCAATTAGCTGATAGGTCAATCCATTATCCAAAAGGAATAATGGAAGATGTGTTAGTAAAAGTTAGAGGATTAATTGTTCCTGTAGACTTTGTGGTTTTAGATATGAGGGAGGTTAAATAGTGAGGGACGGAGCACACCATACTCTTAGGAAGGCTTTTTATGTCCACTACTAATACCTTGATTGATATGAGGAACGGAAAGCTAAGAATGACTATTATGGGAGAAACAGTAGAATTTTCAATCTTTAATGTTGAACCTGTTCCTACTACTACTGTTTCTACAGACTGTTCTTTATTCGATCAAGTTAATGGTATATATTTTGATTTCGCCTTGCAGGAAGAAGAAAAGAAGCTGGACTTTGTTAAAGAGAGTGATGACTACTGCCAATTGTTGGTAGATGCAACTATGGGAGAGGTTGGCGAATTCTTGAGGAAAGGTCCCAATAAAGAGAAGAAAGAAGTGGACTCAATCACTTTGAGCGATCCAACTTGAGAGTAACGATTGAGGTTTCCAGCTAAAAGATATTAAAGAAGCACTAAATGGAAGGAAACCCATATGATTTCTATTTTGCTTTTTAATAAGTTGTTTGGTATTTCTTTTTAGTGAAACTCTACTTAATCTGTTTGCTTTATGTACACAAACCTACTTTTCAATCTCTTCTGTTTGTTTACCTTACAGTTGTTCACCACTCCTCGATGAAGGATGTCGTGCTTACTGCCATGCTTCACACCACATCAACGCAACCACCACCCACACTTTTGTATCATATTTCTGCCTTTCTCTTTTCATTATTTTTACTACATGTCAGTTTAATTTCTTTTAGTTTTTAATGCTTGTCCTTGTTCAAGTTATTTTTTTTATCTTAGACCCCTTTTTACTTTTTGTATCACATTAGGAATAGTGTGATGTTTAAGCGTGGGGGAGTATTAGTTAAAAGAATAGTGTGTTGTGTGTTTGTTTTCCCATTAAGTAGTTAGAGGTGTTTGGTTATTAATTGAACTCGATCGAGACTAAAAATGCATAATATGAGTGAATGAGTATCCTTGCATGCTTAGACTAATTGACTTGGATTTTGGTTAAAAGGACATTATCTTGTTGTGATAGATGAATGACTTTTTTTCATTTGGTAAGAATTTGAGCTTTTTTAAAATATTAAACACCAAATTCAAGTATTCTTTGTTCAGAGTGTTCTTTCATAATTAAGGAACTCTAGAACTTGCTTATAAATACTAGTTGAGATCACATAATCTTATGCAAATGTTGAAATGATGAAGGTAATTAGGATTTACCCCTTTTATTTAAAAGGCCACCATGATATTACCTTTAATGAAGCCCCTTTGAGCTTAACATGAAACATTGTCTTTCTTTAAACCTAAATATGATCTTTGATCTTGATTATTTATCCTCTTCATTATACCTATCATAAGGTAAGTTAAACATTTAAAGGGGTATAACTAGGTTTAGGGAATAAGTAAAAAAATGAATGAATGAGAAAAAAAAAAGAGAAAAGAGAAAAAGAAAAGAAAAACAAAAAAGAAAAGGAAGAAAGAGAAGATTAAAAAAACTGAAAGGAAAGAGGATAGACATAAAAAGGGGAGTGCTAATCTTGTTAACTTAAAAGGAAAGAATTGAGTGTTTTAAGCTTCATTGTTTATATTACTTTAAATGCTCAATTTGTGTTTGTGATTTTAAGCTACGATATTCCTTTTTCCTATTCTTAGCCTGACCCCATTACATCAGAAATAAAGACCTTCAGATTGATGTTTGTGTTTGATATGAGTGGTGGAGATTGAATTAGTAAGCAAGCTTATAGTAGATGCCTTACATGAAATGAATGATGAGTGAATATACCCTACCTTTGAATGCTTGCAAGGATGGAGAGTGGAGTGAGTGTCTATCACACTTGTTGATGGTTCTTTGAATTGAAGTACCTATTGATTTTGGCTAAATATGTGAAGAATAGCTTGTTCATGGAGTATTATGAATTTCAAGTTCTTAGGTTGTGTTGATTAAATTGATCGTTGATATCGTTGATTATTATTTGGGAAAATTGTTGTTTCCATTATTTATTCTTGTATAGTCTAGTGTTCTTTATTTTGCTTGAGGATAAGCATAATTTAAGTTTGAGTATTGTGTCTAGTTTCAATTGCTTTCATATCTTGATTTTGGTTATAAATCCTTGTTCTTTGATCCAGATGTGAAATAGGTTCAGAGAAATTGATGTGAATGATGCATAAATCTTAATTTTATGAACGTGGTGTAAACTGCATGCAACTCACAACCCCTGACTTACATGCATAGTTGTACTGTGATTTATCAGTTGTGATTCAAGTAATGTTGGACTTCAACCTTATTTAATATTAGGTAGTTATAGTGTCTTGCTAGAGACCACTTATAATTTGTGGGTCTAAAAGAAGCTTGGGCCTACTACTAATATTAAATAAGCCTACAGGGTCATGCACTAAGAGACTGAATGTTTATTGGGCTTTACTAGGTTTAGGGTTTTTTGGCCTTAGGGTTTTATTATATACATAGATGTATAGTATGACTTGATTTGGGTAAGACTCATCTGCTTTAAAAAAAGAAACCTTAGTGTCATCGTCCTCCTTAACTGATAGAGAGAGAGGGGGTCTCAAGAGTGGTGCTAGCACATTAGAACCATTTGTTTGATCTCGTGAGGGTGTGGATACTGATAACGGTGATACATTTGACGTACTCTTCCGACACTTCGAGCTTCTTTGCTATTTCCACTACGAATGGTATAATCTGATATAGATTTGATTTCGATGCTCACATAGGTCTTGGTGTTTCAAATTCGTAAATGATGGTAAATATTATTGCGTGCTAATTGTCCGAAAAGCTTACAATGACTTGCTTGAATTAAGTGTTAATTCAAGTGGCTAATATAACCGAAAACCTAATGGGTCACATGCATTGGAAATGCTAAGAATGAGTAAAATGGTTTTTGATAGGGATCCAAGATATGAGAGATGCATGATTATGCTACAAAAGTGTGGTAGTTTAGGGTCATTTGATTGTGAATCATATGATACAAGTGAATATTGCTTATTGGGTAAGATGCCAAAATTACCCTTTAATAAGCAAGATGACAAAATTACCCTTTAAAGAAGGGGTGAATGTTTTTATGCTAAATTAAGTGGGATTAAAAGCCACATAATTCCCACAAACTCTCCATTGATGTTGGGGGTTAGAGGGAGGACAAAAGGCGTCAAAGACACTCCATTTTCGAGCAAAAGTTGTAAGAAAACAAAGGGTCTTTTTTTGAATTGTTCACCATCTTCTAAAATACTCTCTCAAAGAACACACCATATAGCTAGCAATTTGTGTGTGTTTTAGCCATTCTTCCTAAGAAGTTTCAGGCTTTGTTCTTTGTGTGGATATCATTAGAGACGTCATCCTTTAGTCATTGTGATTTACGACAACTTGAAGAGGTGAAGACAATGAAGAATGAAGGAGATTGTAAGGTGCACATCTTAAGTTCATGTTTTGTTTTACTACATCTAATGACACATGTTTGATTCTGTATTTTTTGGGTATCGTTTTATTTTCCGTTGTATATTTTGATAGTTAATGCATGTGATGCATGATTGAAAACCAACATTATGATCCGTATATATGAGATCTAATAAGCCAGTGCTTAAGTTGACCCTTTTTCTTCATTGTTGCCAATCATCAGTTTCTCCTCCCTTTTATTTGGCTTTCTCCTGGATATGAACCCCTGTATAATGGAGGCAACAAGATTAGATGCTCCAATATCTATTCATCAAGAACTAGATGTGGCTATAGCAAGATTAGATTCATGAATCATATAAGTCAAGGAGTTACCTGACAATTCCTGTTTTTCTTTCTAGGCTTTGTATTTCTGGCAATTGGACTTTTTATATTCCTTCATCTTATAGAAGAAGCACCTAATGTTCTTCACATCTTGTGGACCTTTAACAATACTAGATTGACCAGTATGCACTCGCGGATAGAATTTAGATCTCTTACCTTTATACCTTTGGGGCTTGACCTTTCCCTTTCCTTTGGTTATTGCAAAGAACATTGTATGAAGATTGTTCTTTAGCTTCTCCTCCTCTGCAACACAATGGGTAATCAAAGCACTGATGTCCCAAGTTTCATCATTTGAATTATATGTGGTGACCAGTATACCAAACTCTAGAGGGAGTGTATTTAGAGCTTGGTGCACTACTAAGGCATCAGGAATCAAAATGTTCAGCGTCTTCAACTTGCTCTGGAGGTGAATCATCCTGATTGTATATTCCCACACTCCCCTTCTCTACTGTACCTCATGGGAAACAACTCCTTGATTAAGGTACTTATCTCTACATTAGACAAGATCTTTTACCTCTGAAAGACATTATCTAGGAATTCCTTTGCTATGCTTATCTCTGGAAGTCCACTTAAGTAGATGATCTGGTATTGATCTCTTAATGGTCAAATAGCACATCTTGTTTGACCACTCCTAGGCTACAAATATTGCTTTATCAGATTTCGAGCTGATGGACATAAGTGGAGCTGTTAGCATGTCTATGTTAATATTTCTCAATCTCCTAGGCAAACTCCACATCTTGCTTCAACTTCTTAAAATTGAAACCAATTATGTTTTCAATGGTAACAATGTTGTTGTTTGCAAAGAAGGTGATTGCAAAATTGAAAATGTAAAGATCATCATAAATGTAGGATAACAGCGAAACTAAAAGCTATAAAATAGTATCTGTATTCAGAATCTGATTACACATATCATTAAACACCTGTGGGATGAATACATGATACATGCAAATCAGACTTCCATATAAAAGAGATCAGAGTACACACCACTAACTCTCATGACACTAGCATTTGTGAGTGAATAGATCATTTAAACAATGATTTCCCCCCCATCTAATGCCTTTATGCATATATGAAAATCTCATTTAAGGCTAACATTTGTGGGTAGAATAACCAAACATTCACTCAAAACGGGCTTTAGAATGTTTTATTTCCTTTTTTGGAGTTAAAAATTTATTTATTACCAATGTAATAAATTCATATAAATTAAAAACTCACTTTATGAATTTTTTGGACTTGGAAATTGACCTACAAAGACCCGAGATATCATTATGAGAATTTTGAAAATTTTTAGTTTTTTGCCCTTTAGTTTGCTGATGTTAGCACTGTGTCAATGTGTTGAGGTCAGCACGTGGGTGGCATGGGCGTGCTTGCCATGTAGTGCCCGTCTTAGATGTGCTTAGGGTACACCAAACATATGTAATGCACACGCCAAACGAGGACCACGCGCCCACCACCTATGACGTGTTCCCTACACGTGTCGACACGTGGCAGTACCCCAGCCTACCACATATCCACCAGCTGTTTGACGTGTGCATCACCCCCTTAGGGGTGATACTGTGCAGGCGTCTACAGGAGACATGCAATTTTCAGCAAGTTTTAGATCAGTTTTTGCACTCTGAAGCTCGTTTTCAATCCTTTTTTCGATGCTGAACACATGCAGTGCATATTCAAGCAACCATACACGAAAAAAATTGAAAATTGGATTTGTTTTTCTCCAAAGTCTTTATGGAGAAAAAAATCGAAAAAACCTTCGTTTTCGTCCGCTCGATTGCATAACTACTCTGACGCTATGTTTAGTGCATAACACGAGCCTACGTTACGTGCCCAGGATCAAACGTGAAAGGGAAAAACCAAAGAAATATGTTTCAATTCTGTGACTTCAAACAAGTTTTCCAAAGTTGAAACGAGTTCGAATCCATTAAGGCCTTCACGAGAGTCAATTCCCAAGACATTCTTAAGGCCTTTTTGTTCTTTTTTAATATGTGAACCTTTAAATAAATCAGAGTATCCGTATATTCACGATTTACTTAAGCAGCTATAGGAGATCTTAAACTTTTACATATATAACATTTATATCGAGCTTTCCTATCACAAGTTTTATACAAATCCAACTCATACTAATTGAGGTCAGTTTTCGTCACTAGACTTGAACCTACTAACCCAGATCCTTTATTAAGCTACTTTATTTTCTTTTATCCAAATCAAACTCAATCAATTTAACCAATAATTTGTTATAATAGTTAACATATCATTAATTGTTGTTCACCCTATAAGAAAATATCTAACAATAACAATAAATGTTAATGGTCTAACAAAAGAGTAAGATAGAAAGCAAAATAGAAAACAAGTTTAGGGGCTGTTTGTTTCTGTTTTTTTCTCTATTTTTTGTTGTTGTTTTTGTAAAAAGAAAAACAGGTAAGTAAATCATGTTTGGCTTACTCTGTTGCGATTTTTTATTTTCAACAGATTTTTTGTTTCTGAAAATAAAAAATCACAACAGTTTTACAGAAACTAAAAAACATCGTTTCTCTGAATTTTGACAACATGTTTTTTTTAACAAAAAACCAACATAACCCTGGTTTCTATCTCGAAATAATAATAATAATAAATTTTATAATAATAATTAATAATTAATAATAATAATAAGATAATTAATTCGGTATAATAAAATTAATAATAAAAATAATATTATTAATAGTATTAAAAATAGTAAGTAGAAAATTTATAACAATAATTAA
>JANIJH010000007.1:12001303-12013932 GCA_024520975.1 Erythroxylum areolatum | reverse complement strand
AGTATTATGTCCTAGTGCCAATTGCCACAAGCACTAATCACCCAGTTAACACCACCAAGTAAATCAGTTGGCGATATACAAATTAACTGACTCTACAATCGAGCCCTAATCGCAGAATCAATTAATAAACAATGACAATAAAACGGAAACAATACGAATATTATAAACCAAATAGTCTGAACAAATAGGTCTCACGAGTCAAAGCATAACAATTGAAATTTCCCGACTAAAACAGTTTAGCTACTCATAACGGAATTAAACAAAACAAGATTCTTAATTAACATAGTCTAAATAATAAGGAAAATAAGAAAAACTAGAAGACGAAATTCTTGAGCGAGATCCACGGGTGACGAGAGTTGCTGTCCTATTCTTCCTTCACGTACGACTGTTCCCTCTTCACTAAGTGCCGCTGATCATCAACCTCCAAGTGCCGTTGTTAATGTTTTTCCTGCCGGCTGCCTCTTTCTTTTGTCTGACGCTTCCCTCCCTTTTTTTTCCTTTTCAATGGGCCTCTCCTAAGACAATTAAAAGACCTACATACCTTGGCTGCGTCCCTTCTCTCCATGTGTCCAGCATTTCATCCTTTTTAATGTTATTGTACGTGGCGTCTCCGTATGGCTTCTCCCAAAATCGACGCACCTGTTGCTTCACAACCTGCTTGGTACTTTAATTTTTCCTTTTGTCTCTAGTGATGATGTGACAATTAAGTTTGCAAAACCCTCCTTAAAATCCTTGCATGCTTCTTCGTTTCTCTTGGTCACGTCTTTAGCTACTCATTTAATTCACATTCGATGGACTCCTTTCTTCAAGCCTCTAAAAATTATAATTCCCTACAAGGAAATATTAAATCAAATTAAGTCCCAATAATTAAACCAATAAGAGGAATAAAAAAGAATAATTAAAACATAAATATTAGACAAATATGCACTTATCATTAAGGGACCATTTCACCATAATAGCTTAAGCTGTTGTGTGAGGCCAACTCAATTAGTTTTATATGTTCTCTAACAAACCCCCTCAAGTGAAAGCTCTTTGGGCTTGAAACTTGCACATGCTTACTTTACTTTGTGCTTAATTTAATTAGAATAGGTGAGTGGTAGGATTCGAACTCATGACCGTTTGGTCATAGAGGCTCTAATACCATATTAAGCGACCATTTCACCATAATAGTTTAAGCTGTTGTGTGAGATCAACTCAGTTGATTTTATATATTCTCTAACAATGTTGAACTCTTATTTGGATTAAATTTTCAAACCGGAGATCTCCTTAAACCTTTGAAGAGATCGTGGCAGAACTCCAATAGAGGATCAATGGCACAAAGCATTATCAAATCATTGGCAAAGGGCATCTGTACATTTTTTAGAGTTTGATATCAATTTTTTAAGTTCGAGCTAGTATTGTAAAATTGAGTAAAATTTGAGATTAATTAACTTTAAAATTAACACATAATATATTTGCAATTTTCATACAATCTATGAATGAGTTTGGCCGTAAATGTAGATAAATTAAGTGAAACATAAAATAGAAACGGGAGAGAAGTCATTATAGTTTGGTGACCATTGTAGATTAGAAGTGAAATACACAACAGAAAATGGCACAAGTTTTATTTGTTCTATATCTAGCAGTGGTGAGTGCCGTATTTATAGCAATGCCGATGGTTTTCCTTTTCATTCTCTTCGTCCATAAACACCTGATTAAGCTACAAACAAGTCTAGTTTTAAATTCACCTTCCTTTCTTGATCTCTAAACTCTTTTACGTTTTGCCTTCTTCTTCGCTTTCTTTTTTCTTTGAATGATATTTTATGTATCATATTCTGCAATAGCTAAAAGCGAAGAAGGGCAAACATGAACGGGAAAGCCTCTGTCTCCAATGAACTCAATGCCAAGCACATGAAGGTCATAGTTCTACATTCTAACCTTTCGGTGCTTGTTGAAGTTTCTTTTTCTTTCCCTTTTCTATTCTCCGTCTTTATTGTCTATATGTTGTATTGAAAAAAGTCATATTAAAGAGAAAGTAATCAGTCTTATCTGTTTGTTTTTAATGGGTCCATTTAGATTTTAGAAGGCCTTGTTAAGCTTCCAGAAAATAGAGAATGTGCTGATTGTGGGAGCAGGTAAATTTTCAAGAACATTTCTTGATGACCAGCTTAATTCTGATATATAACATCAAATTATTGTAGCTTGTTGATTGGTATAAGAGAATAGAAGAATCTCATCTTTTTTCTATCATCTCCATTATTAGGCCTGTGAATTTTGGAAGCATATATGACCTTACATTTTGATTCCAGTTCAAAACTGTTAAATGACCGTTTCACCACAATAGCTTAAGTTATTGTGTGAGGTTAATTTAATTGGTTTTATATATTCACTAACATACTCCCTCAAGTGAAAACCTTTTGAGCTTGAAATTTGCACAAGCTCACTCTATCTTGTGCGGAATAATAGATGAGTATTAGTTATCTTTTCAATTAGGGCACCAAGATGGGCAAGCGTGAACCTTGGGATATTCATCTGCATGCAATGCTCGGGAATTCATCGGAGCTTAGGGGTGCATATTTCACAGGTGTGGAATGACCGACATTTTGTAATTAGCTAGATTAGTACCCCTTATGATGTTGTCATTAACTTTATTTTTTTTCTTTTTAGGTTATTATACAAGTTTATTGAACTACTAACATTTGTTATATCGACGGTGACTTGGTAGTTTGATTTGCATGTAGGTAAGATCCACTACATTGGATACATGGCTTCCAGACCAAGTTTCCTTTATGCAGTGTAAGAACCCTATCACTGTGCTTCAAGTGAACCCTTTTCTTAATAAAAAATGGATTTAATCACTAACTCAATGCTTTATGAATAGCTATGGGAAATAAGAAGTCAAACAATTATTGGGAAGCACGACTTCCGACGAATGCAGATAAAGGCAACACTGAGAAATTCATTCGTGCCAAGTAAGAAGATCTTCAATTGACACATTGACATGTTCATTCTATTTGCCTGTTACTTATGATAGCACACAATCTTTCAGATATGTGGAGAAAAGATGGATTTCAAGAAGAAGAATACGACCAACTCATTCTGTTGGCGAAACCAATTATAATAATGATGGTTTAGTAAACACTGACATCCCAATTCAGAGGAGGCATTCTGTAGGAGAAGATATCCTCATCAAAAGCATTACAGAACTTGGTCCAACTCGAACTAGAACCCGTGGGGTAATGTAGATATTATCTTCTAATTTGATATTTCTTATGAATTTCATATGTACTTGTTGGAATAGTAAACGTTTAGATTTGTCATGTTTCCGATTCTAAAATGAAGTTGCTCATCAGATCTATATTAGTAAAATTATGAACCAACTGATAAAGTTCTTGTCTCTGCATGCATCCAGCATAAAGTCTTAATGGCTTTCCCTTTTAATATAGGCTTCTTTAGATTTGAAGTATGATGTACTCACTTTAGCTCCACCAATGGGAGAACTTGAAACATCCATAAAGAAGGCTGATAGTGGTACAGATATCTTCCAGTTGCTGCACAGCAACGACCAAGGACAAGATATCCCCATGTCAATTCCTTCTAGCTGGGCAACATTTGATTGTAAGTATGTAGTATAAAATTATGTATACCATATCATAATTTAAAGTAATTCATACTATTGATGTGCCTAAATCTATAACAGGAATGCATAGTATGCAGTATTGAGCTTGTTAAAACATCGTGCAAGTGACCAGAGAAATGCGAGCTGGAGTGGATAATGCAAGTCTCATCGGAAAGGTTTGCTATATGGACACTCATTACGGCCTTGAAAAGCGACATTAATTCAATAGAAAATCATTCTCGATCGTCTAACATACATCGATAACGTGTGATTAAGATTTTTAATTATGTGAATGCGTAGTTTTACAAATCTATTCTTATTTTAAAAACATACTTTTACCTCATAGGGTTTATATATTAGTTTATAATAAACTACCCACGATCATATGTATATTAATAAATTAATGAAAATTTTGAAACAAAATATATTTTAATAGTTAATACATTAATGATATTAAAATATTAATTTGACAACTAAATAGATCGCCTGTTAAAAATGTAAAATGAATAAAAGTTAATTTGATATGTCTATGAGATTTGAGCAAGTCATAATACATATTAAATTTAGAAAAACGAGGGTAGCATAAATTGAATATTGAAATAGAGCAAGGAAGAAAATAAAAAATTGGAGAATTACCTAATTTGAAGGATCTGTGACCTTATTCTTAAAATCTAAGTATAATAATCACTTTATTTTCAGAAATAGATAATAAAATTACAAAAGTTAGATGAAACTAAGGTGATTGAAGCCTAAATTGTATTAAAAAAAGTAATTAAGATTAGTGAACATGATAAAACAAGTCTTATCATATGCAAGAATATACGTACTTGGATAAAAAAATTCAAAACTAATAATTCTGTAATAAATTACTAATTATGTAAAATATGCACAGATTTTGATCATAATATATAAATAAAAGGTTGTAACCTAATTTCCACACTTCAATTTTTTGAATCAGACAGAAATCCTTACCAAAAAAGCAAGTATTGATGCAGACTTATCACCGAATCTTTAAATACTTTTAAAGAAGCATGCCCAATATGGTTACTTGCAGAACAATTGATGCTTATTTGATCTAATAATCATATAAATATTAGTATTAGTTATTTTACATATATGATTAATTTCTACTCTTCTGTCTTTTCGATTTTTCATACATTGCAGAAATTATACATCAAACAGATGAGTTCTTGTATTCTTTGGTACCAGGGAGGTAGGAACAATGTCTGTTGTGCTTTCATTAATGCAAATTCCTTCCTTATCAAGCAAAAGGATTAAGGGTGAAGAGATATAACTATGTTGAACATCTTTTTTTATGCCTTTCATGTTGTTTTACTCCATGAACTCTTAGTTCAACTTGTCAACTAAATGTCAATTGTCACGTCAATTTTCTTATAACATGCTTTTTGAGCAATGTACCTTATGCCCCACTCAATTTCTTCTTTCATTTCAAAAGTTACATTTCCACTGTAAGCTTAATCTGTTAGATTAATTTAATAATTATTAAGTACGACTCATGTTACTTTATTTGATTATAATATGAGGTGGGCTTAAAATAATAATTATTGGGCTTGTAAAGAAAATTAGAATCATTAAGGTTAAATAATAAAATCCTTCCCTGTCCTTTCAGTAAAGTAACATTAACAGATATCAAATAAACGTACAAACGAAGTGCTATGCTCACTTAACCTTCCTTTTACACTTTTAAGCTATCACCTATGCAAGCTAAAGAAGTTCCTAGAGATTCCCGCATCTCTTTGGATGACCCTTGATGTTCGAAAAAGAACAAACCTCTGGATAAACCTCCTGATAATCCACCTCCTTTGTTTCTAGCGGTCTCCTCTTCTCAGCTCAGTAGGATGCCTAGTGTTCCTTTGATGTCTTGGAAAGACAAAGTTCTCAATAGAGAACAGGCCAAGGAGAGAGCATATACTACGTAGGATAGGGCTCCAATGGATCTTATGGCAGAAGGTATTGTTAAGAAAGATTTCAAGAATGGCAATCCACTTTTCCCTACTTTTCGAGTGGATCCAGCCTATATGGTTAAATTGGAGGTTCCATGGTGGCAGTCAGTTGTTGTTAAACTTCTTGGCCATTCCATCACGTTTAGAGTCCTCTATACTAAGATTGAAAAGCTTTGGTCTCTGACTGGTGGTTTTGACGTTCTTGATCTTAGCCATGACTATTTTTTGGTCAAATTTGATCTGTGTAGTGACTTGGATAATGTCTTAGGGGCTGGTCGTTGGTTGATTTTTTATCACTATCTTATCATCCGCCCTTGGTCTCCTAGATTCTCAGCGTCACATGCATTGGTCGATTCAACAATGGTTTAGGTGAGATTCCCCGATATTTCTATTCAATATTATGATGAGGATTTATTATTTGCATTAGCATTTGGGCTTGGACGTCTAGTTAAGGTGGACAAGAACACCACTCTTGCTAATCGAGGGTGTTTCGCTAGGGTCTGTGTTGAGATTGAGTTAGATAAACCCTTGGTGGGCCAAATAGAGATTGATGGGCGTACATATAACTTGGAGTATGAGGGTCTTCATACTATCTACTTTCACTGTGGTAAGTGTGGCCACAAGGATAGTTTTTTTCCAAGGTCTACGGTAGTTAAAGGTCAGGGCTATGATGATTTGCGACAAGACACCACTATGGCTATAAAGGATGCTACTGTTGCGAATCTCCAAGATCGTGCTCCAAACAAGGCTAGTGCCAATCATGCTAAAACTTTGGGATTTGGTACTTGGATGATCGTTCAGAAAAAATAAAAAAAACTTCTGGAGCTAAACAATTAGAATAAGCCCCTAAAAACCAATGCCCTACTCATAACCGTTATGGTCCTTTGTTTGATGAAGAGTGTGAAGCCGAGACGGAAGCTTTTGCTGAAGTGGGTCACAATAATGAAAATCAAATTGGTTTTACTTTTGAGGTGGGCTCCACTAGTGGGGCTAAGAAGAGTAGGAGGCCCGTCAAGAGGTTGGATGTTAATTCAAAAAATAAATCCATTTCTTCTGGTCCAAATAGTGAGGCAAGTAATAAAGATGTCCTATGTGCTGCTCTTACTTTTAAGGAGCCAGGCCAGAGTACTATCGCAGGACCCAATGCTAGTGCCTCTCAAAAATCAAGTCTAAAAACTACTAGCACTGTTACTATCTTACGCCACTTTTCTGATGAAAGTATGGTGCAATTTGTTGCGTCCTAGTTTTAACATGGTTTTTAGAATCCTCCTCTTCCCTAAGGACTTTTGAACTCCACAACCATTCTTCATAATAATGCTAATCCTCAATAAGCTCAAGTCTTCCGTAATGAAGGACCACCAGATCCTGGATAGGAAAATTTGCGTCAGCCTTCCCACTCTTCCAATACCATTGTTATGCAGCTAATGGATAGTGATGATGTTGCACAAGCCCTTACAATTGTTAGCGGGGATATGGATGTTGGTCCAAGCAATTTTGCTTAATGGTAGCTTCCTTACTCCTATTACCTATAATCTTTTTAATGATCAGTAACCTTAATACTATTTCCTGGAATTATCGGGGTGCAGCCCATTCTGATTTTATGATGTGCATAAAGGAACTTATCCGTATGCATAGACCTAATATTATGATCATAGTTGAACCACTTATTTATGGTACTCGGGTGGACAGAGTCTCAAAGTCACTGGATTTAGATCATATTGCACGCGTGGATGCTACGAGATTTTCTTGTGGGATTTGGTTCTTTGTAAAGAGCTTCGTTGAAATTATAGATGCTTGTTTCACACCGACAGTTCCTTCACTTCCTTGTTTCTAATGACCATCTGAACATATGGTAGTTAACTGTTGTTTATGTGAGTCCTCAAGCTGGCGGGAGAGTTATTTTTCTGGTAAGAAATGGTTAGACTATCTATGCTTATTGATCACCCGTGGCTTCTCAGATGATTTTAATGACTATGTATACCCAAGCGAAAAAAAAGGACGGTTTTTTTCTATCAACAGAGCAACGAAATTTCGGCATAATTATAGCAGTTGTGACTTGTTGGACTTGGGCATCACTTTCATATATCGTTAGCGATGTAATGGAATCTTTTCTACCTTTGTTCGCCTAGATAGGGCGCTTTGCAATTATGAGTAGCACATTATATTCCCAGAAGCATCAATCCATCACTTACCTCGGACTCATTCAGATCATACTTTGATTCTTCTCATAACGTATGGTTTTATTCCTCCCGTTTCTTCAAGACCTTTTCGATTCCAAGATGCTTAGAATATGCACGATGATTTTCATGATGTAGTTGTAAATGCTTGGAAAAAGCCTCATTGTTCTTTGGATGAGGCCTTGACCTATGTTCAAGAAGCAACCTTGTGCTTCAATTCTTATCTTACAGACAGTCTATTTTTCTTACCAACTTAGAACACGAACTCATTCGTGAATACATTGATATCCTGCAGTAAGAAGAGGTTTTTTGGTACCAAAAATTACGACTCCAGTGGTTGGAACATGGTGACGGGAATACTAGTTTCTATCATGCTATGACTATTTTTCATCTTAAACGGAATAAAATTGAGTGCCTGCGACTTGTTGATGGTACTTAGATTGTTAATGATCAATCAATTTAGGCAGAGGTTCTCCAATTCTTTCAGAACTTATTTTGTTCCACTGATGCTATTACTATGCCTTTCCCTCATATTCCCAATCATCCTATGCTTTCTCAGGAAGCTATTCAGGCTCTCTTGTCTCCTATTTCTATAGAGGAGGTGTTTACAGTTGTTCAGTCTATGAAGTCTCATAAAGCTCTTAGCCTTGCTGGCTTTCAGCCTGTGTTTTATAAGAAATTTTGGCCTATTGTTGGAGATGCTATCTATTAGATGGTGAATCATGCCTTTCATACTGGAACTTGCCCAGAAGATATCACTAAGACTTTAATCTCTCTTATTCCAAAAGACGAGAATCCTATCTCTATGACTCATTTCCGTCCTGTTAGCTTATGTAATGTAAGTTATAAAATTCTCACAAAAGTGCTGGTCTAGAGAATTCACCCATTTTGGGACTCTATTATCAATCCAAATCAGGGTGCTTTTATCTCTAGGAGAACAGCTACTGAACATATAGTTCTAGCTAGGGAGGTGGTTCATACTATTCGCAGTACTAAGCAAAAAAGGGATACCTTGCTCTAAAAGTTGACTTAGCTAAAGCTTATGACAGGGTTGACTAGTCTTTCTTGAAGCAAACTTTAGAAGATTTTGGTTTTCCTAATATGATTGTCTCTCTTATTATGTCGTGTGTTTCTAGTTCACAACTCTCAATTTTGTGGAGTGGTTCTAGGCTTCTAGGATTTGCTCCTAAACGAGATCTTCATCAAGGGGATCTACTTTCTTCTTACTTGTTTATTCTTTGCATGGAGAAATTGTCTCTTCTAATATCCCACAAAACCACCAATAATCAATGGAAGCTAATTAAGATCTCTATTAATAGTCCAGAAGTTTCTTATCTTCTTTTTGCGGATGATGTCTTATTATTTTCTCATGCATCTACGTGAGATTGTCATGTTGTCTTGGACACCATGAGGCATTTTTGTGCATGCTTAGGCATGCTTATTAATGACAAAAATCCAAGTCCTTTATCTCTCCTAATGTGCCTCGTGCATATAAAGAGTCTTTGCGAAGGCAATCTCAGTTGCATTTTACGTTAGATCACGACACTTATCTTGGTGTTCTTTTGCTTGATAATAATAGTAAACATGATTTTCAGAGGATGCTAGACAAAATCCGATCTCGTCTATAAGGTTAGAAGTCTAAGCTATTGAACAAGGTAGGGCGTCATACTCTTATACAGTCCACTCTCTCCACTATTCCTCTTTACTCCATACAAACATGCTGGGTTCCGGAAGGCCTCTGCTCTATCATTGATAAGGCTTGTAGGGATTTCCTTTGGCAATCTTCTAATCATGGTAAGGGCATACATTTATTGAATTGGGACATTGTGTGTAGTCCTAAAACCAGAGGTGGCCTTACTATTCGTATGGCTCAGGATAATAATATTGTGATGATTGGTAAGTTGGTTTGGTCTCTAGTTTCTAACGAATCAAAGCTTTGGGTGGATATCTTTCATGGCAAATATCCTTGTGGCCCTTCCTTATTTGCTACCCATTTGCCTCATAATTCATCTCCTTGTTGGAAAGCTATCCATATAACATCCCGTTTCCATATTAAGGATTAGAACCCTAGATTTCAGTTATTGAGAATATAGCAATAAGAGAGTAGAAAAAAAAGGCATTTTATGCTTATACATAATGTTAGCACTCATACATGTGAATTTGAATTTTTGCACACATCAAAATAACTGTACATGCATTCATTGACAATTGCTCGGTATAATTGATCTATAAATATGATCATAATTGGAATTGTTAATTTATTTGTATTGAAATTTGATTTTTGAGAGTATAAGCATTGCTTTAGAATTTTTGGTGAAGGATGAAAATTTTCTGAAATTTAAGGGTATTTTGGGACTAGGAAAATTGCCAAATGACAAAACGATTATTAAATGGTAGTAGAAATAAGAGTCAAATGACAATGAAAATTTTTGTATATGAAAGTAAGATTTAATTTCTTATGTCATTGAAAATTGGGAGACAATTGGGGTAGAAATTAGAGACAAAATGGACTAGTTATTAAAGTGGACCAAATGAAACCTTAGGGAAGTGACATTTGGCAAGTGACATGTGTTACTTACCACACCACATATATAAGTCACGAAATTCATTAAGTGAAAGACCATATTTTGGTCTTTCACTTGCTAAACACGACACTCTCTTCTCTAAAGCCTCAAAGTTGAACCTTGCCTTCTTCCATCACTATCCACTTAAATACTTTGTTATCTTCTTCTTATTTCTAAAGAAACCTAACCTACTCCACCTCTATTTGTGATGATCGTGTATGTTAAAGAGCTGGGGTTTCATGGTGATTGAAGAAGCTTTAGGTAAATCAAGTACGTATAAGCATCGTCTTCTTGAATTGATGAATGAAACATGTTTTTATGATAGTTAAGAGTTAAATGTTTATAAAATGAGGATGGGTTCATGATGAAACATGGATGAGAAATGGGGATAGATTCATGTCTTGCTTTTGTGTTTTGATAGATAATAGATTAGGGAATGATATAATGTTGGATTGGGTGAGAGAATGGTGTTTAATGGGTGCTGGAAAAATGTTGGCTGTAACATTTTCCATCTAATTATGCTTCAATTCTTTAGCTATATCTTTTTCTCTAGTTATCCAAATGAGATGATTATTGATTTGGAGTAAACTAGAGACATGTGGCTACATTTTACATAGGGAAAGTCGAATTCAAATTCTATTTAGAAGAGTCTCAAAATCTCACCTAAAGTTGAAAAACTGGGTATGCGTCTATGGAAGTTCGCCACGGCAAACTTGAAGGTTAGCTAGGATTTCTTTCGGATAAAGTTTGCCGCCCGAACTTGTGAAAATTTCGCGAGAATTCCTCTCAAGAGGAGTTCGTTGTGGCAAACTTCTCTCTACACTAAACATGTATCGATATTTTAGGTGTATTTTCTTCTGTAGTTATCCAAATGGACTGATTCTTGATTTACTGTAAACTAGTGACATAGGGCTACAAATGATATTAAGAAATCAAATTCTGAATCGGACTCTAAGAATTTCAATTTCTGGGTGGAAGTTGAGTATAGGGCACTGTCTTAGAATAAAAGCAGTCTAAAAATATTTAGAGTATAACTTTCACACTACTAAACCAAATTGAATGATTTTGATGTCATTAGAAACTTATGAGATAGAAGGACAATTTTCAAATAAAAAGTGTTCCCAAATTACTTCATTTTCATTGTCTAAATGATCAAGAATGATATACCCAAAAGTCAATGTTTGGAGAAAAATCTAAAATGATTCGTTGGGTTATGAGATTAGAATCTAATGATTTTATTAAGGAATAAACCATAAATATAAATGGTACTTATACGAGTTTGGGAATACGAATGTTTACGTGATGTGAATGATGGAGCGATACTCGGGATTGTCATGAACATGCATTGTACATATTCCATATACATACGTGTGCATAAATGAATGCTTATAATTGTACAAATATTAATGTAGATGTGCATGATGTGTATTGCATAATTTTGATGTGCAGGATAAACGTCTGCATTTAAATGTTTCCAGATCATTGAAGCTAGTGCTAATCTAGAGTGTACTGTGAGTAGACCTAGATCGTCTTACTTTATTATTTGTTTGTTTATATGATGTATTGAATGATTATGAATGTGATTTGATTGTTGAATTCTGGACAATGAAGGTTCGATGATTTTGATATATGAATGGGATATTGAAGTGTTACTTGTCTGTGAATTTGATTGAAATAAGTGTACATAAATTGATTGTTAAATGGCAGACCACGGTCCGATGATACATGTATTCTAAATATGCATTTGTATATGAATAAAAATGTGATTCTCAACTTTAATGTTGAATGCTGGACTAAGATCTGATGATATGCGAATGTGATTGAATGAGAATATACAAATGTGATTGATGTATTCCATTTCATGAATGCATGAAAGATAAAGGCAGTTGTGACCAGAGTACCCATCGAAAAAAAGCTTTAGAGCTCAGAATGTGAGAAAGAGCCTAGAGCTCAGAAAGTGATTAAGAGTCAAAGGCTCACTATTTAAAATGAGCCTAGTATCCCCGACAGATACGAGACTGTTATCAATGAGCCCGATATCCACATTAGATACAGGACAGTTTTAGACGCTTGGTCACAACAAAGTAATAAATGAAAGTGAGTCTCACGTGCATTGCGTATAAAATTGATAAGTATGTTTCAAATGAAAAAAATGAACTGTGTGACTACTCTGAATGTGAATTGTGAAATAAGTGATCAAAATGATATGTGATACTATTTGATCATGATTGAAATGATGAGAATTAAGTGATTGCACGATCTATATGTGTTTTGTGATTGAGTGAGCCATTGAGGATGGTCACTCACTGAGTTCACAAAACTCACC
>JANIJH010000007.1:11988350-12000830 GCA_024520975.1 Erythroxylum areolatum | reverse complement strand
AAAGAGAAAGTGTTCCCAAATTACTTCATTTTCATTGTCTAAATGATCAAGAATGGTACACCCGAAAGTCAATGATTGGAGAAAAATCTGTAATGATTCGTTGGGTTATGAAATTAGATTCTAATGATTTTATTAAGGAATAAACCATAAGTATAAATGATACTTATATGAGTTTTGGGAATACAAATGTTTACGGGATGTGAATGATAGAGTGATACTTGGGGTTGTCATGAACATGCATTGTACATATTCCATATACACACGTGTGCATAGATGAATGCTTATAATTGTGCAAATATTAATGTGTGTGTGTGCATTGTGTGTATTGCATAATTTTGATGTGTAGGATAAACGCCTACATTTAAATGTTTCCAGATCATTGAAGCTAGTGCTAATATGGAGTGTACTGTGAGTAACCTAGATAGTTTCTCTCAATTAATTGTTCATGCTGGACAATGAAAGTCCGAGATTTGATGCATGTATGTGATATTGAAGTGTTACTTGTATATGAATTTGATGAAATACGTGATACATGATTTGATTGTTAAATGCTGGACTTAGTTTTGGAAGAAAACTGTGAATAAGCATATGATTGCAACAGTGATACTCAACATTATGTTGAATGCCGGACCACAGTCCGAAGATGAATACGAAATTGAATGTGAGTATGAAAGTCATTTGATGTGCTAGAAATCTAGAAGTGATTCATCCCTCAATCATTTCCACTATTGCACAACATTAGTGGTTCCTTAAGATTCTCAATTATTGTCTTCTTACTTATACTCCTTTGGGGGTCCATTACGTCCAATGAAAAGAGAAATGGATAGCTTAGTGACCTCCTCAAGTTGAGTTTGTGAAGCTAAATGTGGATGGAAGTTCACTTGGCAATCCTGGGGACACTGGTTTTGGTGGCTTCATTCGTGATGAGCATGGGCACTGGCTTGTTGGTCTTTTGGGTTTTCTTGGTCATACTACAACTATAATTGTTGAACTGTAAGCTATTCGTCATGGTTTAATCCTAGCTTAGGATCGCAGTTACCTAAGATTATCGTGGAATTTGACTCTTTAGAAGCAGTTCATCTCATTACTCAGTCTTGCTCTTCCTCTCATCCTTACTTTGGTTTAATTAGGGATATTCAACACTTGTTTACTCATACTTGGCATTGCTCGTTAGCTTATGTGTTTCATGAAGGTAATCAATGTGCTGATTTTTTGGCTCGACTAGGGTCGTTGAATTCTCAGCATCTGATTATTTGGGATAATCTGATCCCAGGGATGAGGCTTCTATTGCAAAATGATCAGCGTTCGATTGCCTTTTTCAGGCATTAGCCTTGGGTCCTTTGTATCCATATCATTTTCACCAAAATAAATAAATAAACGTACATTCTTGCATCATTGATAAAGAACAAAAAAAGGAAGAAGGCAAGAGTGGATAAAGATTTTGCGTAGAGAAGGTATTTGCGATCTATAAGAGATTACACATATTGAGTATAGATCAAAGTTGTTATTTTGTTTCTTTTGTTTATAGCATGAATTTTAGGGTTTGAAGGAGTTGAATCAATTATGTCATAAATCATATTAATTATATCTTGAAATATTGTTTAGAATGTTAAAGTTTAAATTTACATGTAGTATCAAAGTAGATTATGACATTTTGATTTACATTATAGTTAACCCTAGAATTTATGGCAGCAATTAATATACATTTACGGTTATAGAAAATTGTGTATTGCTTCTGCTGTAATCTCTCAATTTAAGCCATTTTGTTTCTCAATTTTTTGTGGCCTGTTGAATAGGTTTGTATTAATTGATTGAACGATCTCTTTATAATAAAAGCAGGGATTGCAAAGGCTATAGGGTTACTGTCTTATGCATGTCTGTTTATTTTTTAATTGAGATGGGTTAAAGTGTTTTCTGTTTGAAGAAAACAAAAAGGTTCAAGAAAAGTCTTGTGGGACCCACAACCAAAAGCTTTAGTATTATGTTTGCATTACTTGTTTACCACAAATTCTGGAAACAACAAAGTGAAAGAAAAGTCAATATTCATGGGGCCACTATAAGAAAGAGTTTAGCTTTATAATTGTAAAGAACGAATTATTTAGATTGAAAGTTTATGGAAAAGTGATTTCATATATATGGGTCTTCCAAAAGGTTTTGAATCTACAATCTGTAAAAGTCATTCTTCGTTTAATAATGGATAACATTAAAGCGTGGCACCTACCATTGTATTTATAAAGCATAAGGGGGCGTTTGATTTGAGCATGGGGTTGGTTATGGATATGGGTATAATAGTAGAAGGGGATGGGAATGGGTATGAAAAATAAAAAAATGAAGTTTGGTTTGTAACTTGGGTTTCTGTATTAATACCAGTAATGTTGTTTGATTTGTTGCATTAATTGAAATGAAAGATAATATAATATCATTTTTACCCTCAATAAAAATGGAAATAATTTTCCCTTCATATGTTTATTGGGGCTATCTCTATATATTTGTAAAAAAAAAACTAAACAATTTTCATCAATGGGAATGACAATTGCGATCAAGGAATTTTATCGCAATTTTTGAGCATTAGATGAGGATAAGGAAGTAAGGAGATCGTAAGGAATTGAGAGGCAATAAGGAAGTAAAGAGGATGGTAGGGCAAAAGTTGGGGATAAAAGAGTAAAAAAACAAACGTAATAAAAACTTAGATTGGAATGAAAACTCGATACCCACCTCCCTTGGTGGGTTTAGTAGATTCCCAAATGGAATAAATCCATTCCCTTGGAATTGAAAACCCCAAAGCAAACACTATTTTTTATAATTATTCCATTCCTTCATTCCCAAACCTTCAAACCAAATGCCCCCTTTACTGGAAAAATGAATGAGATATGTTTTGGGTTTAAAGTTTTCTGGAAATTATGTTTTCCAATTGAAAATCAAAAAGGTTAAAGATGGTTAATTATGTTTTGATCCTTATAGTTTTTGGATTATTTCAATCTGGTAATAAAAAATTACATTTTTGTCTTTAAAAGTTTTTTTTGACTGTATAGTATTGTCTTTCAACATTATAGTTAAATTTCAAATTTTATACATACTTACATAATTAAATGTTTACTATATAAAAAGCTTATTAGTCACCAAAGTGACCTTTCTTGAAAATATATTTAGACATTTAATTATGCATTCGTTTAATTATTCATATTATATAATGCTAATAAATGACATAAAAGATGAACTAAACAATTTTAAATATTAGTTATAATGCTAGGAGATCTCCCAAACGTGGATCAATGCTTATAATTAATAATTTTAAAGAGACTTATCTATCTACTTAGTGAACACATTTGTATATCCAAAGATAACATGTATACTAACTTGAGCATGATTGATTGTCTATTAAAGTGTATATATATATTTTGATGGCATCATTATGGATTAAAGATATGTATTTAATTATCACCCAAAGGTGAACTTAAATATATATATATATATATATATACAAACATTAAAGTTTATTATTGTTTGAATCCATTAATTGTACTTAAAGCATTAATGTGTGAGTTTGTTTTTACGATCGTAGTTTCTAGTAATTTGTTGGCTATGGGGAATGGTATGATCAAGCTCAGTGGGCTAAACTATGTTGATTGGTCTAAACAAATTCAATTTCAGTTGGGTATTATAGATAAAGACCTGACATTAGTTATAGAGAAGCTTGTAACCATTACTGAGACTAGTACCCAAGCCGAAAAGACATATTTTGAGACTTCGGAAAAGACTAATAGGTTGAGTCTAAACTTGGTATGATTGGTAATGACGGAAAATGTTAAGTCATCAATGCCTCATATGAACAATGCAAGGGAGATTAAAGAAAATGAAGGGATACTTTGTTCATCTCACAGTATACAAGGAAGCTAGTAGCAAAAAAGAAAACCTAGGAAAGAAGAGCAACAAGAAGGAAAAAGCTCTAATGAAGGTTAATAAGGGTCAAATCCATAAAAAGCAACATTGTTTCTTTTGCAAAAAAGCTGGTCACCTTAAGAAAGATTGCCTTAAGAGAAATGCTTGGATAGAAAAGAAAGGTAAGTACTATATTTTAGTATGTTTTGAATCAAATCTTATTAGGTGCCCAATAACACCTGATGGTTATATTTAGGCGTAAATACTCATATGCCACATATTATGCAGGGATTCCTTTCGATCCAAACTATAAATGAAACTAAAGAGTTCATGTATATAGGTAACAGAATGAAGGCACGAATATAAGAAATAGGGATGTACATGTTGATTTTAGACACTAGTTATAATCTAGATCTTGAAAAGTGTCTCTATGTTCCTGAATGTTCTAGAAATTTAGTTTATATTAGTAAGTTGGATAAGATAGGTTTTAATTTCAATGTTGGAAACAATGTTTTTTCTTTGTATAAACGACAGTACTATTGTGGTTTTGGTACATTAATGGATAGTTTATATTATTTCAACCTTGATGTTAATTATTCTGAACCCCTATTTCATGTTGAAATCATACTGGTAATAAATGTAGTGCACATAAAGAACACTCTGCTTACTTGTGGCATCAAAGGTTAGGTCATATATCAAGAGAAAGGGTGATGAGGTTAGTGAAAAGTGAAAGATTACCTTAACTAGATTTTACTGACTAGGATATGTGTGTGGATTGCATTAAAGGCAGGCAAACCAAGCACATATCTAAGAGTTTAGCCATAAAAAGGACTAAGTTACTTGAATTAATACACACTAATATATGTGCTCCATTTCATATTTCATCTTAGGGTGGTAAAAAGTATTTTATCACCTTTATTGAATATTATTCACGTTATTATTATCTTCATTTACGACATGACAAGTCTTAATCAGTGGACATTTTTTAGGTATTCATTAATGAGGTAGAAAGGTAGTTAGAAAAGTAAAAGTTGCGAGGTCTATTATGGTAAATATGATGAGAATGGAAAAAGTCAACGTATTAGCAATATGACGCTTTAGTCCACTCAACCATCTATCCCCATTCAAAAAAAATCGTCGCAAGTTAATATTCCAAACCCGCAAGAAGTGAATGTCAATAATGAAATAGTAAATAATGTGTAACTCACAAATGATCAAGTGATACAACAAGAAATAGTATTATGGACGTCTAGAAAGGAGAAAAGACCAGCTATATTAGATGACTATATGGTGTATTCACTTAAGCACAAGTGTGACTTGAGCATTGATAAGCACCTAGTCTCATTTAAAGAAGCAATGAAATGTAATAATTCTGAAAAGTGGCTCAATACTATGAAAGAACAATTAAAATCTAAGGATGATAATCAAGTCTAGAAACTAGTTGAGTTACCTGAAGGCTCAAAGCAAGTGGGCTATAAATAGGTCTTTAAGGCCAAAAGGGACTCGAAAGGTAATATTGAAAGGTACAAAGCCAAACTTGTAGTCAAAGGTTATACTCAAAAGGATAACATTAACTTTAAAGAGACCTTCTCTCCAGTTTCAAATAAGGACTCATTAAGAATTGTTGTGGATTGGCAATTCTTATGATTTAGGGCTTCACCAAATGAATTTAAAGATCGTTTTTCTAAATGATGACTTAGAAGAAGAAGTTTATATGGATCATCCAGAAGGTTTTGTAACTGCAGAAAAGGAAAAGATGGTGTGTAAATTAAAGAAGTCAATATATGGTTTGAGACAAGCTTCCTGACAGTGGTATTTTAAGTTCAATGATACTATTACCTTTTATGGTTTTGTAGAGAACAACGTTGATAGGTGTATCTATATGAAGGTTGGTGAGAGCAAATTCATTATTTTGGTACTATATATTGACGATATTCTTTTGGTTACTAATGATTACTTGTGCTAACCAAAAATAAAAATCACTTATACTATTATAAGGGTTCTTACTATTTCCTATTCAATAAGGAAAAAATGAAACAAAAATATGTCAATTCATTTTTAATAGTGATTTTAATTATGAAAAAGATCACCAATTATTTCATTCATTATGAGTAGATACAAATAGTAAACATACAAATTGTCATCACAAACTTGGAGATAAAAACAAGTTTTATAAACTCAAATATAAAGCATTTACATTCAAATTTATATCCTGATTATTAAGGAAGTAGGAGCAATAATTAACATAAAAAAAAAAGGGATTCATCAGATACTCCAAAAGGATAAAGCAATGACGTCACCAAGGATCAATTTATACAATTATGACTAGAAAAACACATTGTTTATTATAAAAGAGAAATAAGTAATGAGAGTAATTTGTTACCGTAAAGCATGATTTGAACCACTACAAGAATTTGATTCAATAATATCTTCAACATCCACTTGAGAAGAATCAGACAAGTTTAGTAGAGCCACCGTTACCCAGTCATCACCTTTATGATTTCTTAACTTGGTTTAAAGGCACAAAAATATGATTAGATACATACTAGTCAATTTAGTCTTGGAACCTAGAATAAATGCCTCTGGTGGATAGAAAAGAGCAACAATAATTGTATTTTCCAAGTCTTTGATTTTAACTATGCGCAAGATGCCACAAAGTAGATATAGGGAAGTCATAGCACCAAACAGATACTGAGAAGATCTATAAGATCTAAATGGAATCCCCAAATTCCTAATAGTGATTTTTAAATTTGACAAGTTAATAATACCACTCTTGATTTCATCAAAAGCATAATCAAAACCTCCAATAGTAAGATAGATGAGCAAACAAGTCGAAACAAACCATAAAATCCCCAAGCACGACACACACAAGCACAAATCATGAAATCAAATCATAAAGAGAAGTGAGAGATGCCTGCCTAAACTTGAGGGTGTGTTGTTTGTTGACGAGCTAGGGTTACGAAGACAAAGATATGCTATCGTCCAAACTCTTTTGTTGTTTAACCACTGCGTTGGTTAAGTGTATTTTCATTGCATTGCTGTTTTATCTCACCTTTATTATAAGAGAGGATGTTTATTCTCCTAATGTTGTACTATTCTTCAATATTTTTTAATACAATCATTTTTTATTTTTTTAAAAAACTCTATCCTGTATTGCTTATAATTTGTCTTATAATCCCCTCATAATTATTCTTATATATCACTTTTTCTCCCTAAAATATTATAAATGATATCATATATGCATAAAATTATTTCTTTGTTATATATATATATATATATATATATATATAACAATACTTTAATTGATGTTAGTTATGACAAAGCTTGCCCATTCTAGTATAATTTAGCTCGACTTAGTTCGAGTTGATTGGACTTTAGGTTGTATTTGATTTTATAATATTTTTAAGTTTCAAGTTGAGCTCGGACTGTCCAGTCCAACTTAATCCAAAGTTTAAAAATTTTTAAAAACAAAATTATTTTTATTTAAAAATAAAATAATATATTTAATTGAGTTTGATTAGGCTCAATTGTGCTCAGACTCAGACCAGAAGCTCAAGTCAGGCATGAGCTCGAAAATTTCAGGTATGGATTGAGTTTAAATGGATCTAAGTCAAACGTTATTTGCTACCACCCTTAATTATTGTTCAAGTGTGCAACAAATTTAATTGTTATTTATATAAAATTTTATAGCAACGACATTTTAATTGTTGCCTTTTTAGATATATAATAATAAATTATTATTACCGTTGCCTGTTAATCTTATTAAAGACAACATTTTAAAAACCATTGCATTATATTAGTTTTAAGCAACACATTTTAAAATGTTACAAATTTAATGTTGCCTAAAGAACTTTTTATAGTCCTTTAAGAAAGATAAGGTCAGTAATTCGACTCCTGAAAGTATACTTGGAAGATGTTTTAGTGTAGGTTAAGAGGTTAGTTTTTTCCAATTAATTTTCATATGCTAGATACGGAAGAGATTTTGATCCATCAGCGGAAGTATCGCTAATCTTAAGAAGACGCTTTCTCAAAACAGTAAGAATAAAGATAGATGTCTATTACTTTCACATAAAAAGAAACATGTATTATATATTAAATATTCGTTTATAATTTTTATATAAGTTACAATATGCATATATGACAATGCAATAAAAATAATAATTTTATAATTTTATTCCATGAGTAAAAACAAATAGATCAATTTATTAAAATATGAATTATAAGTAAAGAGAATTACTTATTAGTATTATTATAAAATAAATAAAGCTTTGACAAAATACTAAGTTCACCATTATATTAAATCAATAAATATATTATTAAAATTAATAAATATAATACAATATTAATTTTAAATAAATTGATATACAAGTATTGGTATGTAAATATGATAATTAATAAATTATTTTGTTTGACATATACCATCTATGTAATTTGCTTGTTCACAATTATCCCCGTGTGATGTAGTTGACCATGTAGAGTTTTATGTATCGATAAATTATTACGTAAACTAAAAGCAATGAAAACAAAGGAGCGATTTTAAATTTTTTTAGAAAAATATAAGAACATCTCACAAAATTTTGATGAAATTAAAACCATAACATACATTAATGGCACATCCTATAACAAGTGTACGTCACTCCAAATATAGTGTACAACTCCAACTTGGTACTATAATTGATAATTTTTCAAAATATTAAATTTTATAATATCTTATAACCCTATATTATAAGATATTATAAAATTTTATAATATCTTAAATTTCCTTAAATGTTGAAATCTCGGTTAATCAAAGATTAGAGCCTCACATGATCAGTTTTTATAATTTCAATTCATAGCTGGAAAAACCATAAAATCAGTCGCAATGAAATCATACGTATCCTGACGACCATTCTCATGAATGTCAATTGAAACTTCTCCACCAGAAAACCTGAAGCCAGATCATCTGACACCACAGTTAGGAATTCCATTTCAGTTTTGTTAATTTGACCTCTTGAACCATTGGCATTTTTGGATAGAATTGAAGTTATTGGCTAACCAAGAACACAAATAAACTGAATGATTTAGTTGACTTCAAGATGAATCATCATATCGAATTCCTGCATAAATAGTTGGAATGTTGAAGGTGAAGGGAGAAGTAGAAAACTCCAAAAATAAGATTTAAGGGACTTCGCATCTAACAATCTAAATCTCTAAGCCTAGTATCGTTACTTCTGTTCTATACCTGACTTCAAAAAACTCGCAATTCAACTACCAAATCCAGTTGTGTCTGTCCTGCATAAGAGAAATAAATAAGGGTTGTTTGGGTTGTCTGCTTGGGTCGGGGGGAAGAATATGAAATCTCACCACCTATTATTAGGTGGCTTGACCTTGTAAATTCGGACAATCCAATTAGATGTTGTGAATGCCTCTTCCAAGTATTCAAGTTTGATGTCCTTATTTCCTATCTCAACTCCCCTTGCACGATCATACCTACCAAAAAAGGCCAAGTGCGAGATTTAGTAATGACAACATAATCAGAGATTACAGATCCCCTCTACAAGATCTTCCTACTTTCATGCCAAACTGCACCAAATAGTGTACTGGTACATCCTATACATCCTAGAGGCGAACTGATAGCTTGAACAACAAAGCAGTAATGCTGCACTTACCCAGGAGGCTTGCCATACTCTGTTACCATCTCTCCAAATCGATAGTAGGACAGTTTGTACCTATTGCCAAAACAAATATATATCACTCTCAAATCCTATAATTTTTTATCATAATACGCAACTGATCCACAGTAATATAAAGAATATATGGATAAACTTTAAAATTGAGATTCAACATATAAAGCAGTTGTTCACTAATTACGATCGCAAACAAGGAAACTCCAGGACAACCAGATCAGGACATAATGTCCCATGTGATGCATTAGATGGGTAGCATTGGCGGGAAGATGATAGAATATCCTAAATGAATGATAAACCATAATAATTTACCTTCCGAATTTAGCAAAACCCAACTATCAGGAATGAAGTAAATAAAAAGAATAATAAAGGATTTACTGCAAGAATTAAATAAATTTTCAAGAAAGAGGTAAAAAGCTCAATAAAACTCCCAGAATTTAGCAAAACCCAAATTTCCGGAAAGAAGTAAATAAAAAATACAATAAAACACTTATTGCAAGAATTTACAAAAACTTAATTTTTGCGAAAGAGGTAGCAGAAAAGCTCCATAAACAACTAAAATATCACTCATGCTGAGTTTCCCCACATTATATCACTTGCATCATGCCAGAAGTTATTCCAATACCGTAAATCCAATCAAAGTCATTACATAACATAGAGATCAAGAGTAGGATTAAATTCTACTTTGGATATTTTAGATGAGAATTCCTTTGCTACTAAAATAAGGGTTCCAATAACTTTTCTATATATGTAATCAGTCCTTCAATAACCAAAAGAGTTGAATTTTCTCTATAAAATTGAGTTTTCAATTAAAAGGGGCGATGCTTTCTCTAAGAGTGATTCTTAGATTCAAAGTGATTCCTAGTCCCCTGCTCTAAATTGCTTATTTTCTCACTAAAATTCCAGCACTGCCAACCAGAATTTTCAGCAACCAAAGCCCTAAAATTCTAACCATACCAACCTAAAATTCCAGCCAAATCAAACCTAAAATTCCAGCCATATAAAACCTGAAATTTCATCAACCTAAACAGACAGAAATTCCAAGCCTGAAATTCCAGCAACTAAATTTCATAAGTTTTGTGAGTTTTAGCTACTAGTTTGATATCTCTTGTACTCCTACAAGAAAGATATTTTGAAAAATGGCATGTCTACCAATACGCTTTAAGTTTGGTAAATGGCTTTGGTAAAGCCTGGATTTCATTAATAAGTGTTTCAATTTTACACACTTATTGTCTACTATTGTCCTTTCCAGTTCTTATCCTTCTCTACTTGTTCTCTTACACTAACCTCCTCTTGTCATCTTCCAAATTTTTTTATTAACTTTTTGCAGTTCATCAATCTATTCCATTCTTTGACTTGCACTGAATCTCTTGCCCTGGCCACAAATGTCAATGCTTACTTTAATCCACAAGCAATGAAGTCTATTTTGAGGGCAACAAATTCTCATACTCTCTACCAAACCAATTCCTTTACGTCCCCAAGAACCTCACCTCCATGCCAAAAGGAAAAGAAAAAACCCATCCACCCAAATGGGATTACCCAGGTACCATTGAAAATTTGACATTATACCATTATGTCAACAAATATTGATTCAAACTACAGAATCAATTTCAAGTGCATTCCTTTTTGACATTATACCACCATGTCAACAATTATAAAACAAATTACTATTGCATATTACGCATCCATAGGAATCTTCATCCGTATTCAAACAATAGAATCATTTCAAATTCATTCCTAATTCCAAATCGTCCTCCATATTCAAACTATAAAATCAATTTCAATCATTCCTAGCTCCAAATCTTCCTCCATAGTCAAAGTATATAATCAATTTTAAATGCATACGAAACTTCCACCATATTCAACCCATACAATCAATTTTAAATGCATTCCTAGTTCTAAGAAACCAAGTTGAATCTTTAGTCATCCAAGAACTTGTTCAGATATACTGTAATGGAAGGAACATACGAGTTTATTACTAGGTATTTGACTAAACAGGATTGTCTCATTCTTATAGAACCTATCACTAAAATACCCCTAGAATGGGACAGGACTAAGTAGAGGAAAAACGTTTTCCATGAGATGGGAAATGACCTATGTGTCTATATAGATCTTATTAATGGATTAACGAAAATGTGCAAAACTTTTATTTGCTTCTACCATTCTATGAATTTCTTCATTTTTTGCAAATTGCATCACTACTTATCTATCTTAAATTCTTTTCCATGAAGCAACTAGCTCTTACCATGAACTGCAAGTACAGGGCAGAAACTTACATGAGACAGTTCAACATCTTGGGGGCTGCACCTTTGTCGACACGATACTCGCCATTAACAAGGTAGTCAGGCTCCTTAATTACTGGGAATACTCCGCCTCCAATTCTCACCATCCACAAAAACCTGGTGCAGATAACTACCATTAGTACATAAATGAGACATCAAGATGGCTAAAAAAACAGACTTATGCATGGTGATCAAAGATCATATTGAAGGAGAGGGGAGGGGGCAACTGAACCTATTCAGCATAAAGTTGATGAATTAGACTATGAATTCATACTTCTAGAGAATGATGGAAGCTTAGGGCAACTGAACCTATTCAGCATAAAGTTGATGAATAGACTGTATGAATTCATACTTCTAGAGAATGATGGAAGCTTACTTATTAATATCATCAGAAGAATACCCAGTAACACCACCAAAGACAACTAACACGTAGTCCACATCAAGTGATCTCATTATATCATAGGCTTCATCTTCATAAGAAGACATTGCACGTCCCACTGTAGCAATGTGGGTATTATTCCAGGTATTATTGTCAACAATAACTGTTCTGTTTCCCATGGCAGTTATCTGATACCCATAATCCCACCATGACATAACCTTTGCATCAGGAGGAGTGTTTTGTCGAAGCCAAAAGTAAGCCTCACGATAATCAT
>JANIJH010000007.1:11949367-11962790 GCA_024520975.1 Erythroxylum areolatum | reverse complement strand
GATTATGAAATATATTATCATGAAATCCTTTCTAAAATTTCGGTGATTAAGTGATATGTCATGATAATATGATTAATTGGGTTATTCATGTTCTGAAAGAATGTTTGTAAAATTGGTTGATTGTGTGATATTTGTGTATTTGGCTTGAGTGAGATCATCAATGATGATTTACTCATTGAGTTCACAAAACTCATCAAAAATTACAACATGACTTTTCAATTACGAGATAGAAGACTTAGTTCCTAAGATTGTTTAAAGCAACATTTTGGATTAAGTTATGGCTCAAAGGTCTGTCAGCTGACATCAAAGGAGTTATAGTTTGTAATTTGTAGTTTCTTGTTAGATAGAACTTTTGTACAAGGATTGTAAATATTTGTTTCAATGAATGAAATGAAGTGTTAGTATTGTATATTCTTTATGTTGTCATTTAAGTAATTATGATTGTTCTAACATAACATTGTCATAGGATATGTACTTGAAGGTCCTCTGGATGTTCGAGTATATATTCTATGGTAGCGGGATGCTGCACTTCATGTTAGAAAGGTAAACGATAGAAGCTTTGTATCTCCTTAGAAGGTTCATAGAATACTACTAGGAAAGATAATGTAATCTACATATAGTTTTCATTGATTTAGAGAAGACATACGATAGAGTCCTAAGGAAAATCTTCTGGAGGTGTTTAGAAGTCAAAGGGGTTCCAATGACTTACATATAAATTATTAGGGATATGTATGAAGGCGTAAAAACTTAGAGCAGAGCATTTTTCTATAGATATTGAGCTACACTAAGGCTCCTCTTTGAGCCCCTTTTTGTTTGCAGTAGTGATTGATGAGCTCACCAATAATTTCCAAGGGGATGTGCCTTAGTGTATGTTATTTGTTGATGGCAATGTTTTAGTGGATGAGACAAAAGAGGGGGTCACTGCCAAGCTTGAAATTTAAAGGGATATACCAGAGTCGAAGAACTTTAGATTGAGTAGGACTAAGACTAAGTACGTGACATGTAACTTTTAGGGGCATAAGGTGGTTACTGATGTAGAGGTAAAGATTGGTTTAGAAGTTATACCGCAAAAGGAGTGTTTTAAATATATAAAATCTATCATCCGAAGTAACAGAGAGATTGATGAAGATATAATTCATTGAATCATATCAAGGTGACTTAAATTGAGAAGTGCATCAGGAGTTTTATGTGAAAAAAAGATACCACTCAAATGTAAAGGTAAATTTTATCATTTAGCGATTTGGCCAGAGTAAAGGCCCATCAAACAAGTGCATAGTCATAAACTAATGGTGACAGAGACAATGATGCTTTGTTAGATGTGCAACCTTACTAAAAGAGATAAGGTTAGCATTATAATGGTAAGGGATAAATTAAGGGTAGCTAATATTATTGACGAATTAAGAGAGACAAGACTTAGGTAATTTGGACATATTAAGAGGAGACACTCAGAAGCTCCAGTGAGAAGATGCTAAAAGATTATACTTAGAGATTATAAGAGGAAAAAAAGGGAGGTCTAAGAAGAACTGGGGGAGGAGGTCAAGAATGATATGACAATGTTGGAACTTATCGAGGACATGTCTTACAATACAAAACTTTGGTGTATTAGGGTTCAGATAAAGGATCCCTTGTAAAGAGGTCCTTATGGCTCCTATTAGACTTTTAACTCTTTCCTCTTATAGTTAACCTATACTTATAAATAGGTAGTACTTACCTCTTAGGGTTTTAGTCTAAGAATAACTAATTTAACTAATAAAAGTATTATAAGGTGAGTACAAGGAAAAACAGTAGGCTAAACTAAAATGCACTGCAACAAGTTAGAAACTAGTATATTAAACAAGTCTATAGTGTTAAGTTAGAAAAAATAGATTTATAAAGATAGAAAATAGATTATATAGCATAACTACCAGCTTAGAGAAGTTACACAAGAACTACTAGTCAACAAAATGTTAAAACTAACTAAAAATCAAGATGGTTCTCAACTAGTTATTAATCAGTCTAATGTCTTATGCTTTTGTCTTATAATATTTAAGGTCTATGAAAGCATAAGCTATTATAATCCAATCTAGTATAAGGGCAATTGTTTTTTTTCCTTAAAATCTTAGAAGATCAGTCATGGGTGAGGTTCCATTTCAAGACTTATGAATGTTTGCACATCATTGGCAATGATGATTTTCCTAATCAAATTTAATTTATTGCATATCATTGTTTGAATTTCTTATTGTATGTCATAAAAGGTACTTAAGTTTTTTTCTTTCTATAATGCATCGATGCAACAATTAAGAGCAATTTTAATACAATATAGTATCCATATTTCAAATTATATAGTTTCCTTACCTAGTTAACTATTCTTAGCCACTCAATTTTAGTATAAACAAGGTTGCATAACCTTTGAATTTATGACTAAAGGGTTGAGAATAATGACTTTTAAAACAATTTGGTCTTAGGATTTTGTGTCCTAATTTTAAAACTTATATAGGAAAGATTATTGGTATGACTTTTATTCTTATTTGTTTTACTTAATCTTTGCTTGATAGCCACTTATAAGATAAGTTCTTTGGAAAGGTTATTTTTAAACCATACCAGATTATGCTAAAAAGCTTTCTTATTAGGGAGCCTATACACGTTGAAGCAATTTTTATTAGTAATTCTTCCAAAGTTGTGCCTTAACTAGACTATGGTGTCTTAGACATCAGGTAAGGCATTCTTTGGTGAAATTCTATAAGGTATTAGAAATTATGCATTAGATTAAGATCCTTCTTAACGTCATTAAATGTTGAGAGAAGAGAATGGATTTTTTTGAATAAAAGAATATATAGAGGATTTTGAAGTACAATAGTGTTTCATTGATTTCAGTGCATTTACATGGGTTTAAAATCCCAAATATAAGATTTTATCTTATATCTCCTACTGACTTAGTGACAAATATTTTAAATTTACTTCATGATAATGTTGTGGAAAGAAGATTACCTTTATTCTACCTAGGTCCATTAAAAATAGTTAATAATTATATAGGAAAAATTCTATGAAAGAGAAAAGCACCTAGTTGGTTTAAGTGGCAAGTTTGGCTCTTTTAAGTGTCTTTTAACTTAAGAGGCTAAAGCTTTAACTCATAATAAGTATGAGAAGTGAAGATACATTAAGGTCTATAAGCATCACTTGAATCAAATTTATCACCCGGCTTTTATTTGTTAAAATGTTATTTGATTAACATAAAAGACATGGTTTGCAGATAATTATATGCATTCGTCAGTACCTAGTGCACACTAAAAGGGTAAAAGTTACAAGTTATATTGATAAAAAAAGAGACAAATACTTAAAGGAATTAGGAAGACTGACACTTGTGGATTACATTTATTAAGAAATTGTTAATGACAAAAAATATAAGTAATAAAAAAATATTTTTATTATGAAATTACTAATCGTGTAATATTTTAAGTAATAAGTCAGTAAGATTGGTATACCTTTTTTAAATTGTAAGTATAGGTTTGGTTGTTAAAATGTTATTTGAGTAACATAAAAGACATGGTTTGCAGATAATTATATGCATTCGTCAGTACCTAGTGCACACTAAAAGGGTAAAAGTTACAAGTTATATTGATAAAAAAAGAGACAAATACTTAAAGGAATTAGGAAGACTGACACTTGTGGATTACATTTATTAAGAAATTGTTAATGACAAAAAATATAAGTAATAAAAAAATATTTTTATTATGAAATTACTAATCGTGTAATATTTTAAGTAATAAGTCAGTAAGATTGGTATACCTTTTTTAAATTGTAAGTATAGGTTTGGTTGTTAACATTGTTTTAGATGTCTTAAACAAAAATGGGATTGAAAACTTAAATTTATATAATGAAATTGTTACTCTACAATATTAAGAAAAGACAAAAAAAAACCTTAGGAACTAAGGGTCCTAAACAAAAATAGCGTTCATGATTCAATTTGTAAAATAGGAAAAGTCAGAGACACCTTATTTTATTTGTCTAAGTATTATTGGCAACCCATCCTAATTTCTTTTAAATAAGTTTATAGAAAGCCTCAAGCTTAGACCACATCAAGTTTTGGGCTTTGTTTGAATTCCAAATTAAGATTCTCAAAGTAAAAAATTCTTCGAAATTTAAGTTTGGCTCGAATAATTCAAATGTAAGTCAAATTTAAATGCATGTCGTTCAATTCAAAGAACAAATTTGCTTGAATGTCTAATAGTTTGTTGTTTTACCTAGTATTTAGAATAAGTAAAATCCTAGAGTGATTTATAATATTTGAAGTGAATACTTAGATTATGTCATCAAACATCTAGGACTTTATGGTTTTACTTAAACTTTAAAATAAAGTAGCAATGATGCATATAGTTATGTCATAAGACTTATAAAATAATTAAAAACCTAAAATAGAGGTAAGGTCTGAACATAAATTTTCTATTTTTTATTAATTAAGAAAAGAAAGCTAAAATAGACCTAAAATAGAATAAACACAATTTTATATAAAAATAAATTGGATAAAATAAAATGGAAAATAATGAAAAAGACAACAAATAATCAATAATGTCAGGGACCACAATCTTGGTGTTAGGAAACTAACCATAATCCAATCACACAAACACAATAAACAATATTTTTTTACAATTTCTTGATTGGATATGAATAATTGAATAACTTCAAAAATTAATAATAAATAATTAATTGCATCTTATCATATTCAAATTCCTATAAAAAAATTTCTTAAGGTGTCAACCATAAGTTTTGTACGACCTCTAGTTTTTAATAGTATTCATATAGTAGAGAAAAAAACACTCAACTTTTGAGAGTAAAAGATAGGAGAGCTAGCCTTGCTCCTATTTGTAGAGAAGGATAGAAGAGTTTCATTCTTATTAAAATTAACCTTGCTAACTATAATTAAAGTCTAACTCTAATTATAATTATAATTTCATTTTAATAAAATTAAATATATCATATTTAATCCCTAAAGTTTCTCAAAATTCACAAATAAGTTTGACTTAAGTTAAATTAGTTTTTTTAACTGCTATTTTATGTTTGACCTATTAGTTTCCTAATATGTTTACAATAATTACAAATTAGAATTATAATTCATAATTAGAATTAGATAAACTAAAAATCCTTTCAATTTATCTTTAATTATCTAATGAAATAATTTATAATCAAAGATTAAGATTGACGTTTAGCAACATGTCATAATCATCCAAATATTAGAAATGTAAAAAGTGGTTTGACTCAACCTATTCATGCAGGTTATGATGTATAATTCAAACCTTTCATCATCTAATGTTCTAATTCGATATAGAGTATAGATTTAGAGTTTACCCTTTTAAATTAATCACGTTCATTCTTGTTAATTAGTACTTGATTTACAATTAATATTTTGAAACAACTTTTTAAATCTCAATTCACTTCAGCTAGAGAGTTCCTTAAATCATTACTAATCAAGAATAGTGGAGCATTCTCTCTAGTTACTTTAGAGTGACAACTCCTTTATTGACTTATTCAACTATCTCTATAAGATTTCATACTATATCCAAGTAATACCGACTAAGCTACCCTAAATAAAATAGTTCATAAGTAGCAATTAAACATAATAATTCCCACATGAGATACTTTAGTAATCTCTAGTTTAAGGATCAATGTTATAACCATCATAATGAGAAAATTCATAAATAAATAAGTAAAATTCCAGTTGGGATACTCATAATACACTACAAGAAAATTGAAAAATACTGACGGACAAAATTTCGTAGTAAATTAGCAAAGGAAATAATTATGTAGTAAATTAGTGACAAAAGAAAAAATTCATCATTCAAAGAGGAGGAAATTTTGCCGCCAACTTGCCCAACAAAATTTAGCGACAGAAGAATGTTGTCATAAAAATAGGTGCCAATGGTTCCTTGTCAAAATTACTAACGAATTATTGACGAAAATAATTTCCGTTAGTGAATTAAAACTAAGGTCATCGTCGTTCAATTGAAAGGAAAAACAACGTCGTTTAAATTGGAAGGAAATGTCATCATTTTCCTTCAAATTAAATCGACCGATGCCCCTCCTTCTTCTTTTCTTCGTGTTTCTTCTTCATTTTCATTTTCTCTTTGTTTCCTCCATCTCTGACAGAGCTCACTTTATTCATCCATCCATTGTAAGTCTGTCCATCTGTAGTCTTTGTTTCCATTGTTGAAGTTGGACGTATCTACTTTTGGGGTTTGTTTTTTCTACTTCATTTTGTGTTATTAAATGATTTTATTTTTGATGGTTTTGTTAGTGTGGATTGAGTTGTGAGGGTTTATTTTGGTTGTTAATGGGTCTTTGTTTGTTATTTTGCGTTAGTATTAGTGAATATTGGAAAAAAAAAGCAGTTTTGAAACAAATTAAGGATGAATTTATGTAGCATACCAAGTGTTAGATGAAAGTTCTATTAGGGAGAAAAGTTCTGTTAGGTTTAGCATGATATGATGGGCATTTTATCAAAGGGTATAGGCAGTTAAGTAATCCATTAATCTCTTTATTGAAGGGTAATTGTTTTGGATGAAATTAAGAGGTTGAATGTGCTTTTAATATAATGAAGGAAAATTTGGCGTCTTTATTAGTCTTGAATTTTCATAATTTCAACAATAAATTTGTTATTAAAGCATATGTAAATGGAAATCTATTAAGAATTGTTCTTATGTGGTAAGGATACCTTATTTATTATTTCATGAAGTCATTTTCTTATATATACCTACATTTGTCCACGTACAAAAAGAACTTTTGGTTTTGGGGTTGCTGTTAACCAGTGATCTTAATACTTAAATATAATATATTTGTAATGAGAATAGACAATAAAAGTTTGAAATATTTGTTAGAATATATAATCATAACTCTTTTTCAACAAACTTAGCTTCCCAAATTGTTAGGCTTTGATTTTGAGTTCAAGTATAAGAAAGAAGTTTAAACCAATATTATTGATGGTTTTCCAAGAATGTAGTGATGAGTTATATAACTTGGTAGTTTCTTAGGTGCAAAGTACTATTTTACATGATATTAGACAAAGTTAGGAAAAGGATAAGACTTCTTGGAGATTGCTATAAAACTTGAAGGCAATTTAATAATTTAGAATATACTAGGTCAAATGACCTTTGGAAGTGGAAGAGAAAACTAGTAATGGGGGATTAATCATGAGATGAGAAACAAAATTATATTATTATTCCATGACAGGAAGATATGAACAAAATGAATTTGTAGCACTCCTTTCCCATATCACCTCATCATCGTTCAGTCCCTCTATTCTTAACCCCTCTACTTAAGATCCCCTTAAAAATATATAGTGTTAGGTTAGTTAGAGATTCAGTTTGAATGGGAAAACTTAAGTAATTTTCCTAGGTAGCAGGGAAAGATAACATTGTCGTTTCACTACCAACTAAAATGCTAAAGGAAGGAATAGTAAGGTGGAATGGAACTCTAGTTGCTTTTCTCTTGAAAAAGATACTATTATTTACCTAGATGAATGCCTAAGTTAAAGTTGAATTGGAGTAAACTTGGACTTGAGAGCATAATGATCAATGACGAGTAATTTTTCCTCTTCAAATTTAACAATGAAGAAAGCATGATGAAATGGTTTAAACAAGGACCATGGAACAAATGGTAAGCTAATATTCCTTTAAAGTTGGAGGCTAAGTATTGAGCTTAGTAAAATCCATTTAAATCATATCCTAATTTGGGTTAACTACCATAATATTCCATTTGAAAATTGGTCCAAAAAAATACTTGAGTTATCTTGCTTACTCCATCGGTATACCAATTTTCTTATTTGAGAGTATAGATGGACTAAAGAGAATCGGCTATACAAAAGTTTGTCCTAAATTAGTACCAATAAAGACCTTATAGAGGCAATTACGTTGAAGAAAGTATATAAAGAGGGTGAACAAGAAAATGTTGATATCATGATTTCATATATTCTAGAAGCTATCCAAGCTCCAACAAAATAGTACCTAAAGACCATTTAGCAAAACTTTTACCATTGTCCTCTACTACAAAGTTATGAGATTACCCCTCCTAAAGAGATCAATTTCCAAGAAGATAAAACCACACCAATTGTCACATTAAAAGTTGGACTTTAAAAGGCCTAAATTTCCCTATTAAAAAAGATAATCACGGATCTTTTACATATAAAAAGGACTTTTTTGATCGGTTTGCTACAAAATAAAATAAAAGTATATATATCTCCAAAAAAACATAGTTATTGGATAAATTTTAGCTCATTTTAAACAATAATCATGCTTATTTTAATGGGAGGATCATGGTGACTTACGACTTTAATGAAATTTAAGTACTAAACCATTAATGCTCTTCACTTGTATGTGACTTAAATTAGGGACAATATTTAGGTATATATCAATTATGTGCTTACTTTTAATTAAGCTTTCTAAATGACATATTTATGGGACGATCTAAATCATATAAAAGCTCTCATTAACATTCCCTAACATATACTAGGAGAATTTAATTGCAACTCTTTTCAATAGTGAGGCTAAAGGAGACTAAATAAGACTAAGGCACTATAATAATGAATTCTTCAGTTGCACTAATTATCTTAGCCTAACATACCTTAGATATAAAGGCTAATTATTAATTTGCAGTAATAACTAGGTCAAAGTAAGGCATGTTAGGAAAAAGATAAATTAAATGGTAAATTTTTTATTATTTAAGGCTCAATTTAACATAAATTTATGATCAAATCATACCCCACTTGATATCTCTTTTACATCTCCTCCAAACATTAAAATTACACCCCTTATAATCTTTAACCTTCTAATAAGCTTACCTAAATTTGAGGATTCAATTATTAAAAGGCTATTAATTGCACATGGATTTTAATCCTTTAAATGAATGAGAAAATTGTTAAGGATCAATAATTCCATAAAATTTTAGAGGATAAATAATTCTATTAGAATATTAGTTAATAATAAACTTACTTTGCTAGCTATATTGGAATATTATTATTCTATGAAAGTAAGTAGCTCTAACAAAATTGTCACCATATTGTTGGCCTTCGTAGTGTATTCATCATGATCATGGTATAAAAAATTTGCATTCTTGAAAAAGAAGAGTAATGTTCATTACCATTAAATATCACTTACTTTGCAAATACTATCCTTTGCTTCTTTATTTCCTTTGATACTAACTCCTTTTCTTTTTTAAACCCCTCTTTTGGCTATTTCTCTTTTCTTTATCACTCTTTTTTTAGAGCTCTTAGTCTTACTCTATTTCTTTTTATGACTCAAAATTCTCTTCCTATCCTCACTTCTTTGTCTCTTTTTAATCTTAATTAATTTTCATATTCCTTTTTTGGTATTAAGAATGTAAGAGTAAATTCCATGCATTACAATATTAGGAAGAGATTGATTAGAATTGAACAAGATACTAGGATGACCATTTCATAAATTCCATCTATTACTCATAATTGAATTCTACATATTGTATAAAGTTCAATTTGATGAATAATAATAGTTTTCCCTCTCTGTCAATAATGACTATATGATTTTATTTTATTCTTACAATTGTTGTTTTATTGATTGGTTGGAGTGAAGTTAATTTCCTTTTGGTTGGTGATAAGTGTAAATTGCATTATGTTTTAGGGTATAGTTTGATATGTGTTTAGTCGTTAATTCAATTATTTAGTATATGTTTAGATTATAATTGTGTTAGTTTGTTAATTATTTGTGTTTTAAGTGTTTTAAGGGTTAATACAAGCTTTTGAACTTAAATATTATATTTTTGAGGTATCTTAATATGTTTGTTAGTGTTTCAGGGTCAATATCGAAGAATGGAGGAGTTTCAGAAGACAATCAAGCCGAAACAATGGCCCACAATCATGCCTATTAGGCCATGATTGTGATGAAAGCTTCACAAAATGGCCCACAATTGTGGCCTGCATGCCACGATAGTGACAGAAGCCTCAGATGTGAGTCACGATCATGGCCTGCATCGGGTAGACGCACTGACGCTTACGAACTTCACTTTTCATGGGACTTTTTAGACCTTTTTGGACCCCGAAGAAACCCTAGAGTTACCTAAAACATAAAAGACTATTTAAATAACAACAAGAGAAGAAAAAGGAGGAGCTTTTTTGTGCAGTCACTTTTGGAAACCCTACGAGAGAAAGAGCAAGAGAAAGAGAGGAGGAAAAGGAAGAAAGAGGAAAAAGAAATGGTCTTGATGTACTTCCTAGATTAGGGGGTTTCTGACGTTGTTGCCTTCCCAGATCATCCATTCTAAGTTTTTATTTCCTTTTCATTTCAATTTTATTCATATATAAAGTTGGGATGGATTGTATGATGATAGATGGTAAAATGTTGATGGTGTTCTAACTCTTGTTCAGGATTTTATTTTGATTTAATGATAATTTAGTTGATTGTGATTATTTGATGAATGTTGTGATTTGATTGCATTCTTGTATAATTTGGTAATAAACTGAGAGGGTGAATTGAATGAAAAATGATCAAATCAGATTAATGAGTTTTAGGCGATTTAATAGAAACCGTGACAAATCATATTGGTAATTGAGTAAAGAGAGATCCCGTATGATGTTCCTATAGTTTATTAGAGTGCTTCAAATCTAATTAAGGTTTTGGATAATTTGTGAATTGAGAGATTACAAATTTCATAATCCAATTAGGGTTTATAAATTAGGATTAATGGTTATAACTCGCGAGAGAGTAACTAGTCCTAGGATCATCTAGAATCGACACCCCATTAACACATAATCAGCTAGGTTAACATTAATGATAGGTAAAATCTCCTTTATCATAACTTGGTAAATTCTTTGGTTGATTTCTATTATGCGTGCATATTACTCAATTGTTAATTCCTTTATGTTTAACTTCTAATTTAATTGGTTAAATTCAATTCTCGTATTTACTTCCCATTGTATTGTTTATTTTTAGTTTCATATCTTTTCAACCTTAGATTTTTAGGATTAGATTAATCCCCCTCCTCGTGGGATTGATACCTTTTATACTATAGTCGTGATCTGTGCACTTAAGGTATTTGAGAGCTTATAAATTTTAAAACTCGAACGACACGATCAGTTAGATTATGTTGGTTTTTATCAGGGACTTATTACAACTTATCTCCTGGGCATTTTTTGTTTTGGTTACTGGTCAGTGGTTACCTCCTTTCATATACCACCAATTGTTATCTTCTTTTCATCTTTTTGGTAATAATTTCCTTATTTAGCTAGTGTGAGGGTTCTTGTTTTTTTTAAATAAATTATTAGAGATTCCATTACTATTACACATTTGATAGCCATAGAGGTAATACCAATTAGTGGTATTCATTTGATATCACTTCATAATGACCTACTAGATTAAAAAAATCAATTCTAGGGACCCACACAAACTTGGTCCTTGGAGATTAATTCTTAATTTTTCTTTCAACCCATATCTTTTTTGGTTTACTTCATAAGCATTATTTCAAAGACAAACTTCTCTAGATATGTCTATAATCACCATAAAATAGCATTTCACACGATGAGAACTGAAAATGCTATTACCATATGAGAAATCCTTTAAATGTATAACTTATATGCATTGCTAGGTTTAATTAGAGGATGTAGGTTATATAATGCTTTCTTTTCGACATGTAAGGGATTAGGAGTTCTCTTTATCTAATAGTGGATCCTAACAAATGGTTTAGCATATGCTATGCTCTTTTAATAAAAATATGACTTATGGTGATTTAGAGAAAATGTTATGCTTCTTTGTTTTTTATAAGTTATACATTAATTGGGATTTGGAGTTCTCTTTATGTGATAGTATATGTTGGGTTTTGATCTTGCATCACATGCATCAGAAATAAAAAACAGTAGTGAAAATCTAAAACAAAACCCAAAAAGCTAAGAACTTTCAAGTGCCATTAGATTTAACATTAACAAAACATGAACTTAAGATGCATACCTTACAATCTCCTTCATTCTTTGTTGTCTTAACCTTTTCGGGTTGTCACAAACCACAACGACCAAAGGAGTACATCATTAATGATATCCACGTGAAGAGCGAAGCTTGAAACCTCTTAGGACATGGCTAGAACACACAAAAAGTGCTAGCTTTGTGATGTATTCTTTAAGAGAGTGTTTGTAGAGAGTGAGAGAAGATGATGAATGTTTCACCAAAAAGTCTCTTGTTTTCACACAATACTTACACAAAAGTAATGTTTCTTACACCCTTTAGCCCTCTTCTAACCCCCGACATCAATAGAGAGTTAGTAGAAATTAAGTGGCTTTTAATCCCACTTACTTTAGTATGAATATTCCACCCTTTCTTTAAAGGGTGATTTTGTCATCTTGCTTATTAAAGGATAATTTTGTCATCTTACCTAATAAGCAAGATTCACTTGTGTCATATAAGACTACCACACTTGTGTAGCTTAGTGATGCATCTTTCATATCTTAGATCCCCATCCAAAACTATTTTACTTATTCTTCACATATTCAATGAATGTGACCCATTAGGTTCCCGATTATGTTGATCACTTGAATTAACACTTAATTCAAGCAAGTTATGAGTAGTATCTAGCAACACATCATGAACCCCATTAACCAAAAAGTCAGTGGTTTGACTACGAACCCTTCCATAGACAATGTTCCCATGCAATTCATCCTTTCATTATCTATACCCCACTTGATTTAGAGTATGGTTAAAGTGTCAACTCCCACTAGACTGACTATGTCACATTTAGCCTAAGTGATGTTTGTTCTTGTCCCTAGGGATAATTACTCAATTGGATATTTCACTGAAGACTACTTCGCAACATTTCCACCATGACCAGAGATTCCCAAGTAATAACCTCAATAAGAGGTCGTGGGTATCATCTCCTTCTATCAGAAGTGATGAATCCTTTATTAGCTACTCAATTACCTTCGAATACCTCAAGTTGTACCCAATCACCACCCTATGAGTAATCTCTAAAAGGCAACGAGGAATGGAGTTAAAGTACAAGATTAGTATATAAGATATCATTGAGCACCTCAAGTCTCAGGATATTTGCACCATTGCTATGATGAGACTATCATTGACACTATAATAAATTACTCATATGATTGTCTCATGGCAACTCATCCAATGTACTTACTACTCTTAGCAACTATCCATATGTTAACTTTAAACAACTTATGCTTATAGCTTATGAGATCTACTACTTGATCTAATCAAGGAGTATAACATGTGCTAGCCTGTTCAGATTAATGAAGTCTTGTCTCATTAATCCTATGACTAGGGATAATTTAGATACTAATACAATTACACATGATAGGAATCTCCTTATCATATCTCTTTTGAGGAATCAACTTAGTCAAAGGATCAATAATCACTACAACAAAAGCATACATTTTGCGTCGTCTAATAGACGTCGTAGAATCCCTTAAGACGTCGCAGAAAACCAT
>JANIJH010000007.1:11917772-11928809 GCA_024520975.1 Erythroxylum areolatum | reverse complement strand
TCAAAAATGCTTGAAACAATTTTGCATCACTTAGCATGTGCTTAACCCAATCTAAAAAGTAAAATACCTGCACAAGTAGTTCCAATCAGCCTAAGTAGACAGATACAAGATACTCCATTATACATACAAAAATCCACATGAAAAAGTATAAGTGTCGTACAGAGAGCATCACAATTCTATAAACTATCCTAATTGTAAACTGAGTTTGCAAAATCAAGAGAGGGGTATAAGACTTAGACCAAAGGAACAACTACAAAAAGGAACCACATTGCTAATCCAGAGTTTTAATAATTTCAAATCTATCAGCGTCAGGTTTTCAGATACTAGTAGGTGCATGGTGTGACAGAACTACAGATATTTATGCTTTCCAATGCTCGAAGAGAAAGGACGATAATGGTGAAAGTAAAAGGACCTGCAACAAGAAGAAGACTCCCATTGCTGCCATATGCTCACCAGACTGGACATGCTGAAAACCCACAAAACGAATCTGCATAGCCAACAGCATTCCCAAGATATACGTAGAATTATAAGCAACATACAACCTCATTGAATACCTTCCAGTAAGTAACAGCACCAGTACATAAAGTGGGATCAAATTAATGATAAACACATAGCCCCCCCAAGCAGACACCATATAGAAATACCCAAAAGCGGAAGCCAAGGCCCAAGCAAGAGACCCCGTGTTCACGGCCTTAATAAACAAGTAAAATGTCAACAATAGCGCAAATATAGCGACTCCCTCGTTGTCATAAGACCCAGCAACAGATCTTGAGATATAGCCAGGACAAATCGCGATCAACGCAGCAGCAACAAGCCCTGCACCTGAGTCCCATACCTCTTTCCCGAAGAAATAGGCAACCAGGGTCGTATTCGACGCAAAAAACGGTGCCGTCAAAACACAGACCTCGCGAATATGGACGGCGAAGCGAAGAAACCGAAGAGTCCAGTAGATGATTGCCGCAGTAACCATAAGACCTGGGTACAGAGTACCGCCGATGATGCGCCCAAGTGGGTACCAGCTTTCTGAGTCAAACCAGTTCCAGAATTCGTAAAACCCTTTCTGAGTCAAGAACAGCGTGGTCCGGTAGTTGAAGTAAGGATCGAATTCATGGATCATAGACTCGTAGCGAAGGACACTAAACAAACGAGTTATGAAAGCTAAGACGTAGACTAGACATAGAATTGAGACCCGAATCAGAAGTTCTTGTTGCTTGGTCTTGAGCTTTAGAGACTTGAGAGAGAAGGTGTTCGCGAAAAGATCCGACATTTTCGAATTCTTAGCAGACATTAGTAGGGTTTTAGATGTGCCGTTAATGGGTTCGTTTTTGCCAGTCATGGTTCGGATTCAATCGGCCAGAAGCAGAGATTCGATGAATGCTAAGAATTGTCTGCGAAATGCTTCAGGATCTTAGCAATTATGCATCACACTAAGATCCATTTCAACGTCGTCAGAGGTTGAGAGAGGAAATTTGGTTTTTCCAAAAAAGATGAGAATTAGAAGTAGAAAGAGAGTTTGAACAAATCCTTTTAGAAGCCCTAATATAAGACTTGCAAGATTTTTGCTTTTGGATTCCAAAGCATAGGTCGGAGTTGAATTATCGGACAAAAGAAGAGATGACTTCCTGGTCCGAAGCAAATGCGACCAGTTGATTCAATTTTAGGTTGAGTTTTGAGCCAGTAGATTGACACAGAATTTAACTCAAAAGTTTGACCAACTGAATCTTCAATAAAAGTCCATCCTGAAGCTGAAGAAACTCAAGAACAATTTAAGGAGAAAAAATCTTCCAAAAAAAATTTCCATTAAAATCAATTAAAAAGCATAAAGAATCAAAATTATAAGCCCATTCTTATCTCTTATTTCTTTATTGTTAGTTTTCAATTTTCTTTCTTTTGTTATAAACAAAATTGGGATGTGGATTTAGATGCGATAAACTCTGGAATATATTATGTTCTGATTTGATCCTTGATTTAATGAAACATTCTTGTGTTCTTGATAATTGATAATATTTATATATTATGTTGAATTAAAGGAACAAAAAGATTCAATAATTAGACTTATATGTTGAGATTAAGCGATGATTTATACGTTTAGATCATAACATGAATGATAAGGGTTGTATATGGTTGCTAAAGATAGAACTATGTAATATTTATGAGTTATGATTAAATATATTATACGAATTCACAAAGCCAATGATATATATATCTAGAGAGAGAGAATAGGATTATAATTTTGAAATTCCTATTTGTCCAAATAATTAGGATTAATCATTGAATCAAGATAATTGTTATTTTTATCTATCACTTTTGTCGAGTAACTCTTCTTTATTGTTTAGTTTAATGTAATTCCCTTTTCTAGTTTAATAACTTGTTTATTTAGATTAGATAATATAAAGATGGTTAATATTAGTAATCACATTCCTTGAGAGATTGACTCGTACTTGTCGATGCCAGCTATAACGTATAAAACACGCATCAAGCTTCTGGCAACATTTTTAAGTACTGTAATATTATGAAATCCTTATTTTTATTAATCTAGTCATGTTTCTCTTTTGATTATGCTTTTATTTTATTTTGCTAAATTAGAATACTTTTGCTTCTTTTTTATATGTATTTATTTTATAGAATTATCTTTCTTGAACCTGTGTTTGTGGCTTATTTTGAAGATTATTCATTGTTATAATTACCAAACAGAATGAAAGGGTGGAGAGAACAATACTATCTAGGGGTTATAGTTAGAAGCTTGGAACAAAAGGCATGGTAATATGTATTTAGAAGTTTAATTCGTATTAGCTACGCTATACGATATTTTTCATAGCCATTACCCCAATCATAAACTTTAGGCATCGGACTACATGTGGAAAGTGTACGAGCAATCAGATTTCATAGAGGGCTTGCTTCAAAATATCTTCTATAGGAGTACTTATAATCTAGGATGGAGCAACTATCTTAATTTCTTATGAAATGATTAAACTCCATCTGAATTTTTGTAACAACAACAAGAAGAGATGTTCAACTTCTAGAGGAGCTCATGAAAATCCTTTATAAAATTGAGACTGATATCCAAAGCATTAAAGAGTGACTTACCACCATCCATGATATAGAATTTTTGATTGCATAACTCATTTAGTTTGTCTCCGAAGAGCAATCAGGTGTTTTGTTCAACTACAATAAGGCAAATCCTAGGGAGCAAGTGAAAGTGAAAACTTTAAGAAGTGAAGAGGAGTTCAAAGTTTTGGTGAATGAAAAAGAAGAAGAAGAAGAAAAGTTTATTGCTCAAAAAGAGGAAGATGGAGAGGAGGAGTCAAACAAGAAAGTTTTTGAGGAGCTTTTGATAATATTATTAAATATGGTCAATTCCTAATTCTCATAGAGTAAATTGTCAAAATCAATCAAAGATCTAAGACGTTCTATTATTTCTAATTATATTTGTTGTTTATTGATGATCGAGCGTTTGATGTGTGTCAGTTTTAATAAATACCCTCGATAATCTGCAAGTGTATGGTTTGTTAGTGTAGTACCTAAGGTGTTAATCCCATGAGAAGGGATAATCTAATCCTAAAATCTAAGGTTAGAAAAATTCTCAGAAATTTAAAATGTAACGAAACTAAAGCGAGAATTCAATTCAATCAATCAAATCAAATCAAGAAACAATCATTAAAATATAAATAGTTCAACAGTTGCAACTTACACCTAAGAATCATCGTAAGGGAATTACGAATTGAGAGAAAGGGAATTTACCTATCTTTAACTCTAACTTAACTGATAATGAATTACCGAATTACTGGTTCTAGACGATCGCAGGGTTGATTACTCTTTCTCGAGTTATAACTATTAACCTTAAACTATAAAACCTAATCAGATTATAAAAGTTGCAATCTCTTAATTAATAACCTATCCAAAATCCTAATTAGTTATGAAGTTGTCTAATAAACTATTAAAAACCTATGCAAGATCTCTCTTTGCATAATTTACTGATTTGATTTAATTCTTGCTCTATTAAATCACCTAATTCTTGTTAGCCCAATTTAATTATTTTTCATTCGATTCACCCTCTCAGTTTATTATCGAATTATGCAATTGCAAAATTAAATCTCAATAAACCCAATAAAACATAAATAATCATATTATATTAATTCAAAGATAAAACTTTAAAGGTGAGTTTAGAACATCTCAACATTCAAAAATCCTATTGTCAAACTATTATTCCCAATTCAATACAATAATATAATTGAAAATAAATAAGAAACACGATCTGATTGGATGATAGCAGGTAGCAACATCAGGAAACTCCTAATCTGGGAATTATGTCGAGTAAGCTTCTTCTCAACTTGTCTCTTCCTTCTTCTCTTTCTTAATCTCTCGATGAATTCTCTCCAGGGTTTCCAAAAAATGGCTGATGCAAAAGCTCTTCTTGCCTCTTGTCTTGTTCTTTAAATATCCTGTGTGGTCTGAGCAACTCTAGGGTTTTTCGAGGTTAGAAACATCTGAAAAATCTCTCAAAACTGGAAGTTTTTGAGTGTTTGCACGTCTACTGACGCGGGCCACAATCTTAGGCTACATCCGAGCCTTCTGTCACCATCGTGGGCCATGTCCTAGATTTCTATCATGATAGTGGCATATGGGCCACAATCTTGGGCCAACTCTGGTGCTTCTATCATAATTGTGGCCTATTGTGCCACGATCGTGGGTAATTGTTTTGGCTCGAATGTCTCCAAAACTTCTCTGTTCTTCGATATTGACCCTGAAACATTAACAAATATATCAAGGTACCTTAAAAACATAATATTTAAGCTCAAAGACTTGTACTAACCCATAAAACACTTAAAATGTAAATATTTAACAAACTAACACAATTATAACCTAAACATATATAAACAATTAAATTAACTATTAAATATATATTAGACTAAGCCTTAAAACATGATGTAATTTACACTTATCAGTTTATCAAAAGGGAATTAGCATATTTGCTTGGTATTACTAATTTGAAGCCATATGTCCTTCCTATATTGCAACTTGTGATATGTTTATAGGCTAATAAGCCCCTATTGAAAGCAGAGCAATGATTATAGATTTTGGTTGAAGAAGGGCTTGTAGAGAAGTGTAATTAAAGGACTCATAAAGAACCAATAGTTGAGAGTTTAGTAGATTTATGAACCCTTAATAGTTAGCTTTAGAATGCTTTGTTTTATGTTTAATTCTTGTTGAATTTGATTTTAGTTTTTGATAGTGTTAGACATATAGTTTTATTATTGTTACTTAAAATATGTTTAAACGAATACGATTTTGATATTTTTTTACAAGAAAACTAAAACCTCAGACTCGTGAATGGGATTATCTAATAAAAGGATGACAAATTCGAGTTTTGCAACCTATAGAGGTAACATTACCTCGAAGTGCTAGAATGAGAAGATTTCACAAAAACTATATAGATACGAATGATATTAGACACTTCCAGAAATCTTTTAGTATCAATGAAGTACTAATTATATTATTAGGAAAGTATTAATTATCCTTACCTCCTTTTCACTGTTTTTATTGTTTTCCATTGTTCTTGCATGTTTTATACATTGACGAAATGTACAACTTAAGTATAGGGGAGGAACTTAGCAGTTAGGCTTGCCAATTTTGTTATAATTAACTTAATATTGAACAATTCAGGATTTTTTATTCTTAAAGGTTGCCGGTTAAGAAAATTTATTATAAGTTTGGTTATGACTATGATTTGATTTGTTTAGGCAAATATTTACGAGTTTTGATAATTAAGTTGATTTCAATTTGAGTTATTGCTTTTAAGAATGGATACCTGATTTACATTATGATACTTTGTGTATATTTGGTATATGCATTGATTTACATGTGAATTATTTTTAATTAGTTTTCATTATCCCCCACGTCAAAAAATAAAAATGAAAAAATAAGTGTAATTAAGTGAGCATAGAATAAATTCACTATGTTGTCTTTAAACAAAGTAAGAAGATTGAAGTTAAAGAGTAGTGTTAGTAGCTGTTTAAGATAGTAACCTAGTTGAGTAATTAAGAGTATTCATGATAAGGTGTTTACTCTCACATAAAAAGACCAGGTGACATTTCTTTTATGATTGTTTAAAGTTGATGTTTTTTTTAAATAAAGGGTACGAAAATATTTAAAGAATGAAGCATTTTTCTCATACAAGTTTATTTTACAAATTAAGTTGAATGGTGTGGATTGAGTTGATGTTTGAAGAATTATAGAGTAAATTGAATTAATATATGATTTGATGTAAATAATTAAGTGCCTAGCATTTTAATAAATTTTGCAATTGAATGAATAGTAGAGAATCTCGATTGATATCTTTGATTTGTCTAATGTTTTTTTTTCCAAAATTGCTTCTTTTTAAGTTGAGAGTAATAAATTTGATTTTCTTGAGGAAAAACAAATGCTTAAGTATAGGGGAGTTTGATAAGCACTAATTGCAATATGTTTTTAGCTTGATCTAGTGAGCATTTAGCTTGTGTTTTAAAGATTTATATGGGATTTCATACTTGATTTATATTTTTGTTTATAAGCATTTTTCTAGCTCTCTACCAAAGAATGAATGAACTTAAGTGAGTTTGAAATGATTTGGATGATTATGGAATGATTTTATCAAAACATGACATAAATATGGTACTATGTTATTGAATATGGGGACAATATAACCAATCTACAATATGGGACTAATATAAAGTCGTGCTCAACCTATGTTCAATGTTCTTTTATTTTCTTTCTTCCCATTTTTAGCTAAAGCAATACATGACTAACATGGGATTGTGTTAGATCCATATTGATAGCAATTTCTTATGATAAATAAGCAAAGAGGGGTGTAAAGCAGCATATGAACCAATATGAGGCTGTGTTTAAACAAATTTTTAGGATTTTGTGATAAAAAAAGACATGAAAAGAGAACAGACAGGGAGAAGAGGCATTTAGAGGGACTAAAAATTAGTCTTAAGACTAAAAAATCAAAAGAGCACATCAAGGAGAGGCAATCTTAAAGGAAAGCAAGATTCCATCTAGATCAATCAACAAGTACAAAGTTAAAAAATAATGATCTCATTCTTTTCCTTTATTTCTTTATTGTCATTTTTGAAACTTTTTTTTATAAACTAAATAAGGATATAGATTTATATATGAAGAACTTTATAATTGTGTTCTAATTTGTTATTTTGTTTAATGAAAGATTTTGTTTTCCTAAGTATTATTCATATTTATATATTGTATTAAATTGAAGGAACGAGAGTTGAAGATTTAACAATTAGATTTATATATTGAGATCAAGAAATGATTTATATGTTTATATTTGAACATGAATGATAAGGGTTGTATATAGTTTCTAAAGATAGGATTACATAATCTTTTTAAGTTAGGATGAAACCTATTATGAGAATTCACAAAGCAAGTTAATAGGTTCTTAGTTTTCTTTACTTATAAAGTGATTTTGGTCATTCTACGAATAGGAATTATATGTCATAAGAGAGAATATTATTATTTAAGTAACCAGGATTAATCATTGAATTGAGATAAATTCAAATATAGAGAAGTTATAAGGAGAGTCTACATCTAAGTTTATTCAATCTATTAATTGTTTTTCCTATCTATTGCCTTGATTGATTAACTCTTGTTTATTTTTTATTTTAGTTTTGTTTTCTTTTCTAATTTAATCACTTGTCTATTTAAGTTGGATAATAGAAAGATGGTTAGTACTGGTTATCACAGTCCTTATGGGATTGACTCTTAGTTAGCTAGAATTATGTTGTTTGCTTACTGTATAAAACATATAATATGAGACAATTTTTCTTGAAATTTAAAAAATAATTTAATTTATATAAGTATTATATGGTTAGTATATGTAAAAGTAATAAGATAAACTAAAATGTAATGATTCTATAACAAGTTGGAAGCTAGTCTATTAAAAAATATATAGAGTTAAGATAAAAAAAATAGGTTCATCAAGATAGTTAATGGATTATATAGCACAATTACTAGCTTAAAGAAGTTACTCAAGAACTACTTGTCAAGAAATTGTTAGAAGATAACTGAAAATCAAGATAGTGCTCTACTAGCTATTAATCAGCCTAATTTCATATGCCTTTGTTTTGTGGTATTTGGGATCTATAAAGGCATAGGCTTAATTTAATCCAATCTAGTATAAGGGCCATCATTTTTATTCCTTAAAATCTTATAATATTAATCATGGGTGAGGTTCCATCTCTTTTCCATTTCAAGACTTATGAATGTGTGAATATAATTAGCAATTATGATTTTCCTAATCCAATTTAATTTATTTCGTATTATTGTTTGAATTTCTTGTTGTGTGTCATAAAAGGTTCTTAAGTTTCTTTATTTCTATTGTGCATAGATGCAAAAAAAAAATAAGAGCAAGTTTAAATACAATATAGTATCTATAGTTCAAATTATATGGTTTCCTTACGTAGTCAACTAATTTTAGCCATTTAATTTTAGTATAGAAAAATTGAATTTAAAAAACATATGGTATAAGGTTTTGTACCCTAATTTTAAAACTTATAGGAAAGGTTATTGCTATGATTTTTATTCTTATTTATTGTCCTTAATCATTGCTTGACAACTACCTATAAGATAAAGAGTGCTTTAGGAAAGTTATGTTTAAAACATACTAGCTTATGTTGTAGAGCTTTCTTATTAGGGACTCTAAACACATCGAAGCAAGTTTTATTAGTAATTCTTCCAAAGTTGTGCCTAAACTAGACCATGGTGTATTGATTATCAAGTTAGGCAGTTCTTGGTTAAATTCTATAAGATCTTAGAAATTACGCATCAGGTTAAGATTCTTCTCAATGTTGTCAAATGTTGAGAGATAAAAATGGATTTTTTTTTAAATAAGATAATATATAGAGGATTTGAAGTATATATATATATATATATAAGAGAATAGGATTATGATTTTGAAATTCTTATTGATCCAAATAATTAGGATTAATCATTGAATCAAGATAAATTCAAATATAGAGAAGTTTTAGGAGGATTATACATCTAAATCTATTATATATATTAATTGTTATTTTTAACTATCACTTTTGTCAAGTAACTCTTCTTTATTGTTTAGTTTAATTTAATTCCCTTTTCTAGGTTAATAACTTGTTTATTTAGATTAGATAATATAAAGACGGTTAATATTAGTAATCATAGTTCTTGTGAGATTGACTCATACTCGCCGATGCCAGTTATAATGTATAAAACACACATCAAGCTTTTGGCAACATTTTTAGGTACTGTAATACTATGAAATCTTTATTTTTATTAATCATAGTCAGGTTTCTCTTTTGATTATGCTTTTATTTTATTTTTTCAAGTTAGACTACTTTTGCTTCTTTTTTATATGCATTTATTTTTATAGAATTATCTTTCTTGAACTTGTGTTTATGGCTTATTTTTAGGATTATTCATTGTTATAGTTACCAAACACAATGAAAGGATGAAGAGAACAATACTCTCTAGGAGTTATAGTTAGAAGCTTGGAACAAAGGGCATGGTAATATGTATTTGGAAGTTCAATTCGTGTTAGCTACGCTCTATGATATTTTTCACGGCTGTTACCCCAATCATTAATTTCAGACACCAGACTACATGTTGAAAGTGTACGAGCAACCAAATTTCATAGAGGGTTTGCTTCAAACTATCTCCTACAGGAGTACTTATAATTTAGGGTGGAGCAACTATCTTAATTTCTTATGAAATGATTAAACTTGTTGACTTCCAAATTTTTTTCTTGATAAATGAGCATGATTAGATTAATTTTAGGATCTTGCTAGATTAATGTACGTTGGAATTAAGTAGCATGCTAATGTTAATGAGATTATGTTACATAGGTGATTTCGATTAAAGTTAAAGTGATAACTTGCATTAGGGGTATTTTGGGGAGATCACTTAAGTGGGAAGGCTTTAAGGCTTTGAAGGAGGGGCAAAATGGGAAAAGGAATTTATTGGCTTGCATTTTAGAAGCCAAAATTGTGGTAAGGAAGAGCAGAATAGAGAAAGCACAAAAATAAGAAAGAAGGTAGAGAGAGTGTCGTGGGTTTAGAGAGAGAAAAGAGGTTGAGCTAGGTCTTGATTTTTCTCAACCTTCAAAGGGGATTTTGAGAGTGATCAAGAAGAGAAAAATATAGAGGAAGATAAGAGCCTTCTTTTTAACCAAGCATTTCTTCATTTGGAGAAGATTTGAGGTAAGAGCATTTTAAGGCTTCGGATTCTGGAATGGGTTTTGGTTTCAAGAGCTTAGAAAATGCATGGGTTTAAGAGTTTTAGTATCAATTTATACATTAGCTGCTTTGGGTTCTCATATAGAAATTTCTATTGATTTGGGGATTTTATTCATGTTAAAAAGGAAATCAAGAAGGACAAAAGGAGCAAGAGGAGAGGCACATTTGAGCAAAGTACCAATAAGAAATTCAAGGTGAGTTACATTTTTATAATTGACTAATAAGCCATAAATGTCTTCTTTCAAGAAAAGTGAAATAAATGTTTTCAACTACTTCCAAATGTGCATTTAATTGTTCTTTAAATGTTTGGAGTAAGTGCTACATAATCTGTGCATAAATTTTGTAACTGAAAAATTAAATGATTTTGAAAAGATATCATGTTATTAAAAACCAAGATTCTGATCTAGTGCCATTTTGGGCAACAAGTTTACAAGTCATGAAATTACATATTATGTGGGTTCGTGATGATCCCCTAAGTATGTCAAGTGCACTTGTCAAAAGGCTTCTCCCGCCTGCCCGCTAGTGGCATGAAGCTCCTTCATGAACTCCCATAAGTTCACGACTACGTAAGACCCTTAAGTGAAAATGCGTAGTACGTTCTGTTTTGGAATTACCCGAGTCAATTTGATGTGTTTTGTATGTTCATGATATGTTGACAGTAATGATGTATCCATGTTATGCATTGATGTGAGTTTTTGAAATGAAGATGAATACTTCAATGGTTTTTGCTTGTTACTGATTATAAGATTGTTACCCACGGGCATTCAGCTGGGGG
>JANIJH010000007.1:11881034-11902656 GCA_024520975.1 Erythroxylum areolatum | reverse complement strand
GATTTGAATGTGAAATTTGAATTCTGTATGACATATATGTATGTGTTATGTGACTGGGTGAGCCATCGAGGATGGTCACTCATTGAGTTCGTAAGACTCACCCAAAAAAAAATTGCAACTATTTTTCAGGATTCAGAAGAATACCCCGTTAGGCCAACGGGAGTACTCCTACAACATTCAAGTGAAGGATAGAGGTCGGGATCAGTTCGCGTCTGCATTACATGTCTATATTTTTGTATTAAATTGTTTATTCCGCAATTTCCGTATGAATTGTATTTTGAAATGACTCAAGTGTTGTATTTATGAAAGGGCCAAATGGCCATATGAGAATTTTGTAAATGGCCTTGTATGATTAAAAAGGGGCTTATGTCCTATTTGATTATTTGACTTCCGCATGTGTGTCTTTGAAAAAGAAAAAACAATATATACCGAATTTTGATTGATTGAGTGCGTAGCACACCACCCTCGTTGGGCGCAGTCTCGGATATCACCATCGATATCGGATTCGGGTCTTACGGGAGTGGAGTGCTACACAAAAGGCACAATGAAGCAAAACTAAGAAGAAGCAAAAGGCAGAAGAAGATGACGCTATCACAGAAGAAACACAGGAGAAGATGACGTCATCACAGAAGAAGCAAAAAGACAGAAGATACATCTTCCTTTACAAGGACTATAACTTTCAGCCTATAAGTCCAAAAATTTCAAGCTATATATTGTTGGAAAGCTAAAAGAAAGATATACAACTTTCCAGAAGACGCATTTACCTAAACCAGCCTAGATTAATCCAGATTTTTTCCCAAAGTCAGAGCATGAATTTTTACATTCATCCAATGTACTACACACAGTTCTCAACTTCATGACAAATTTTGAGATGATTTAAATTTGATGTCTAAATAAAAAATGTAGCCCTATATTTCTAGTTTAATCCAAATCAAGAATCATCTCGTTTGGATAACTAGAGAAAAAGTTGTGGCTAAAATACTGAAGCATACTCCATAACATTTTCCAGATCAACGATCCATTTTGTTTCATAATCTTTCCTTAACACAAATCATACTATGATCACCTTTTCTACTTTATTTACTCCACATTCATAACTTCATTTCAAATCAATATCATCTATAAAGAAATTTACAATTCATGATTAATCATGAACACCAACGACAGAATATACACATATGTACATATCCTTCAACAACTTACTACCCAAATTCAACTTCATTTTTGCTTTCATTCTACTTCTAACTTTCACCTTAATTCCTCTCATTTCAAAATCTTTTAATCACCAGAAACACCAAAGCAAAACTTGGACATATCCACATTTCTCATTCACTACTTTACCCTTGCCTATCATTTCTTGGTTCAAGAATTTTCATTCATTTGTTCTTTACTCATGACTAATCTCTAAAATTTTTCATTCAAATAGTTCTAACTTCTATGAAACGTTCGGGGTCCAACATGCAAAGATAAATGTATCCTTTTGATATGAGTTTTATGAAACTTGTTAGGTTGAAGAATAACCAAACCAACCTTTGTTAAAAGGATGATGATGGCATTGGATTGTTAAGTGTTATACATGTCATGTATTTGATGTAATAAAAATTGATAAAAGGATGATACTTTTATTTAATTTTGTTTCTAATAACTTTAAGATATAGTCTTATATATTAAATGAAACATTAATTTAAATTTTTATATCTAAGTAGAAATTAAGTATTAAGAATGTTGAAGCACTTCAATGAGAATGATGTAACGAGTTCCAAAATTTTTGGTTATCAATAGGGAATGAGATTCTATGGTGAATACCTTCACAACAAAATTCTATAAGAGTATTGATTTATGTAAGGAAAATACAATATAATATATTTTATGATGTAATATTTATTTCTTCTATAGTTATGCCTAGTATTATAACTTACATTTAGTAGTTCTAATTAAATTAATTAGCAAGATTTTATATTAGATGCGAAATGCTAAGACTCTAAAAGAGTCAAAGTTAATGATTTAGGGATGTGATGCTTAGTTAAATCATTTATTATTCACTAAGTCCCAAAAGGTTGGATATAATCTTGCAGACTAATTGAACAAATTGTTACTTTCAGTGAACACTTATATAAGAATGGTTCTTAAGGTAAGTAGTGGAGTAAGATGAAGTTTGGAAAGTTTGAATCTCATGATAGTACATACAATTAGAACTAGTACCTTTATATTGTGAATTTATTATATGTACAATAAGGCTAGTGGGAGAGTAGTTATCCTCTTTAGTAAAAGTATGTAGAGACATATCATTCACAGAGAATAACTATTCATATTTTCAATAATTGAAAATATAATTGTCCAAAATAAATCTTGTTAGATATGAAAAGGTAGCAACTTAATTTTATAAATTAGATATATAGAGATAAAAATGAAAGTTGTTTACCTATTATAGTCCAAGTATATAGATAATTTAATAAAAATATTTAGTGTTAGAGATATTTGATATTTGTAAAGTGTTAAAGATATCACATTATTTTATGTATGAGTTGATATTTGAGTTCAAATTTATAAGGATATTCACTTAAAATTAAATCCTATTTAAGGCATATTTTACTTTCAAAAATATTATTTTGAGATTAGAATGGTTCCAATGTAACATTAATTGCTAGTAAACCCAAAATATAGTTTTTATTTAGTATAAATGATTTTTTGGATCGGAAGTTCTTTAATGAACTTGGTATAGTTCTTTGCATTGTTCAAACAACAATGTACTATAGAACATTAGAGCCTTTAAGCATACAAAAGGAGCTAAGATCTCATCAAAGACTCAAGTATGAATTTAGGTAATTTCTCTTAAATATGATGATAATTAAGATTAAAATTGTAAGATTAAACAAGTTCTCTCTATAGAGAATCTTGCAGAATTCTCTCACTAAACAACTATCCCAATAGTGGTATGATCATCATATGATGATATGGTATAAGGTACTTTAATGGTTGGCTTATTGTAAATGGGAGACTATTGGTTTATCCCCTACACCCAATCAATTGGTTGTAGTTTAGTGATATAATTATTTAAAGTTATCATTTATCTTATACATATTTAGATGTATATGATCACATCCATGAGATAAATATATATTACAAATGAAATTATTATGAGATTCGTATTGCATTTATATATTATACCTAAATTATTCCTAGTCATTGTTATATTAAGTTAGACATTAATATAGCATAAAAAGACTAACATATATTATGTTTCTTCGTTATAAAGGAAGTAGTCAATCTTATAGACTATATTATATAGATATTTAAACAAATAAGTGGGTACTTATTAGAGAATAAGCTCACTAAACTAAACCTATATGAGAATTCCATTTTTAATATTACTTGTATATCTATGAAAATTCTCATTGTGATAATTGTGTAAGAGATTCTTTGACTTGAGATCCCCAAAGTTATCTAAATAGGGTTTGTTATGTTTTGATTCTATTTATGACATATTCTAGTTAAGGGTAGCTCAATTACTATTCATTGAATATGGCGTTAACTATATGGACGTTATTGAATGATCAATATGGGATTTATTACCCTAAAGTTATTAGGAAGTATGTTATATTATTCTTTATTAATATTGAGTCAGAAATTCTTGGCAAAGGTGGAATGACACTTTGTAAATAGTTTACAATTCTTATTAATATAATTGTAATGATGGAGAACTAATGTTATTAGACTCAAATAAAGTAAATATTAATTTCATACTTTATGTCTAATCGGAACATTATATAATGAAAGGATTGAATTTTACAAAAAAAAAATTATGCATGAAAAGATTACCCAAAACCACTTTTATATTCTTAAATATTTGGGAGGTCATAATGCATTATTAGACGTCAATTTTTATCCATAAATAAAAAATTTTTAATTAAAGAATTAGATATTAATTAAATGAGATTAATTTATCTAATCTTAAATATAATTTAAGGTTAAAATTTATATCCATTACCAATATATTAGAGAACCTAAATAGGTTATACACAAAGAAAAGGTTGAAAAGAGAAAAGGTGTTTTAACAAGTTGGACTTGATTATAAAATTTTAAAAACTTAGGATTAAATATGAGAAATTTAATAAATAATATTCAATACAAGATATTGGATGTTATTTGGGAATAACTGGTATTTTATTATAATTAATTTATTTCTAATTAAAGTTTGATTGAAAATATAATATAATTTCAATTAAATTACTAAAATGCCTAAAGCATATTATAAATAAGTTTAAGCTCCAACAGAGCTAGCACTCTTTGTCTAACCCTCTCTATAACAGCTATAGAGTTCTCTCAACACTTTCTATAGATATCATTAGAGTTTGAACTCTTATACAACTATGGTGGTTGAGATGAGCCGATTTCAAAAATGGTTCATCAAAAATGACAAGAAAAGGATCAAGTTTTAAAACAAGGTACAAATTAGGTTTCATAATTTAGTACGATTTATATGTTAATCATTTTATAGAATTTAAATGTCTTTCCTTTAAAAAATCAAAAACAAAAAGTATTGCATTTATTCCATTATGCACGGGATTGGATCTTGCATCAATTTCCAAAAACTAAATCGATGTTTAAATGTAAGTATCAAGCTATCAAAATTTTAAAATATAAATTTACTTAACTGTTATGTGGGAGGGACTTTAAAGAATTTATGTTTGAAAACTTGGTATTCCCAGTTTCAAAGACAAAGAAAAATTTTCAATGTTTAAATATCTATGTTGTATTATATGATACTAATGTGAAGCAGAAATTAATAAACAATATGTTAAACGATAGATTTAAGGTCTAATTAGTATAAGCAATTACACAAATCTATTTTTTTAACATAAAAAGATCAAAAATTCCCTAGATATGGAAGAACATAATTTGCTATTGATATTGGCATTATTTCTTTTTCTTCTATTATAATTTTTACCTTTGTTGTCTTATATCTTGCTTTTTTCTTAAAGTTTGAGGTAATTGCAATACCAAAGAATATTTATTACTTATCATAAAAAACTTCTCTTAATTTTTATGGTTAAAATTTTTGATTGAGATATATTTCTAATACTTTGTATAGTGTATATAGATGATAACATTTGAGAGGCATCATAACTTTAATTGTTAATTGCATATCATAAGAGAAGAAATTAAAGGAACTTTAAGAAAGATGGAGAGTGGAAGGGTAGTAGGACTTGATGAGAAACCTGTAGAGGTGTGGAAGAGCTAGGTGAAGAGGGTCTCATTTGGCTAGCCAAATTTTTTAATATGATCCTCAAGTTTGCTAAAATGTTGGATGAGTGGAGACTTAGTACCCTAATTCTTATACAGAAGAAGAAAGGGGACATCCAAAGCTATAACAACTATAGACGTAAATTTGGTTCTCTTATATAGGTTCACCCTTTCTCACTCTCTTCTCATTAACCCTCTTCTATATCTTCTTAGTTACACCATGAAGTTATAGGATAGGGAGAATGAGAAGAGAGTGGGAAAAGGTGCACCTATCTCAGAGAACCAATTTATTGTCATGCTAGGAAGGTCCATGATAGAAGTTATACACTTCCTTAAAAGATTAATATAATATTATAGGGAATGATAGCAAGACCTATATATGGTTCTCATTGACTTAAAGAAGGCTTAAGATAAGTCACCTAGGGAAGTCATCTAGAGGTGTTTAGAACTTAAGACAGTTCCTATGACATATATAAGAGTTATTAGGGATATGTATGAAGATGATAGGACTAGAGTAAGTACGATAGGAGGCGATACAGAGCATTTCTCTATAGCTATTGAGCTACATCAAGGATCCTTGTTGAGCCCCTTTATGTTTGTAGTAGTGATGGATCAGCTCATTAAGAATATCCATGAGCATGTACTTTGGAGTGTGTTGTATACTGATAACATTGTTTTAGTGGATAAGATAAAAGAGGGTATTAATACCAAGCTAGAGCTTTGGAGGGGTTAGCTAGAGTTGAAGGGCTTCAAATTGATTAGGACTAAGATTGAATACTTAGAGTGCAACCTTTCGAGCCATAAGGTGGCATTTGATATGGAGATAAAGATTGGTTCAAAGTTATACTACATGAAAAGTGTTTTAAGTACCTGGAAACAATCATCCAAAACAATGGCGAGATCAATGAATACATAGTTTACTATATCAACTTAAGGTGGCTTAAATAGAGGGGTGCATCAAGAGTTTTATGTTACAAGAGGATACCACTCAAGCTAAAAGGTAAATTATATTGTTTAGCAATAAGATCATCCATATTCTATGAGACTAAGTGTTGGCCCATCAAACAGGTCCATAGTCATAAGTTAATGATAGCAAAGATAAGGATAGTTCATTGGATGTGAAACCTTAATAAAAGAGATAAGATTAGGAATATAATGGTAACAGAAAAATTAAGGTGGCTAACATTGATAGAAAATTAAGGGAGACAAGACTTAGGTTATTCAGACGTGTTAAGAAGAGATATTTTGATGCCTCAGTAAGAAGATGTGAGAAGATTATAGTGACCGTAAGAGGAAAAGAGGGAGAGGGAGATTTAAGAAGAACTAAGGAGGTGATTAAGAATGACTTGACTTTATTAGAACTTACCGAGAACTTTAACCTCAATAAAAACTTTGGTGAACTAGGATGCGAGAAAAGAATCTTATATAGAGAGATCCTCCTCTTTCTAATAGGTCTTTTAAACATTCTCCTTTGAGTCTTTTGTCTTGTATTTAGCATAAACATTTTATTTGGAATCATTTCCTCTAAGTTATTTAGTCTAAACATTTCCTTACTTATATTAAATATTTTTTCCTCTTTCTTTGTCAATTACTTGTTTATTTTATTTATTTATTTGTCTTCTTTCTTGTTTGTTTATTTCTTTACTTATTTTATCTTTTATTTCATTCTTTATCTTTATTTTGTTACTTCTTAATTTATTATATAGTTTTATTACTATCCATTCTTTTTATTATTTATTTATTTATAATATTTTTATTATTCTTTGTTAGTATCTTATTTTATTTTGATTTTGATATTTTATTTATTCCTATTTAATTGTAATGTTATTTTATCTAGTTATTTATTTATATTTTTGGCTTTTGGTTTCTTAAAGCAATTCTCAGTAACTTTTTTTTTTTTCACTCATTTTCTCTCCTTTTCTTATGGGTCTATCAGGACCAACCTATTTACTAATTAGTGCTAAGGTTCCATACTTTTGAAATTTCTCATACCTTACCTCTCAACGAGACTTCTACTGAAATGTTTTTTTTTTTTTTGTAAAATGAACGAAATATATATTAACAATAGCATGAACTATTAACTATAATAATGTTATCCCAGCTTAGAAAGCTAGTTCTTAATCAGAAGATTGGATTCTACGTTGCCAAAATGCGTCGAGCACTAATATACAAAATATAGCTCACTACCTTAGCGGTAGTTCATAAATAACATTTTGTTTTCATACGACGGGTTAAGAGATGATCAACTTTCTTGGTAATTATAACAACTCGAATCCAATTTAGAATTTTTCTGATGTTTATCTTCCTCAATTTGGTTATAAAGCCTACTATTTCTTTCTTTCCAAATCATGTACATGGTGGTGGTAAAAGCTACTTTAAAGAGGATATTATTCACTTTACCAAGTCTGGACTCGTTAATCACCCGCTGCAAGGTGTGCTCCCAATCGTAACTGTGGTTACCTAACATGTGTGTGATCCTGCTCCAAATGGCTTTAGAGTATTCCTAATCAAAGAACAAATGATTTCTATCCTCATCGGCCCCTTGACAAAGGAGGCATAAGGTATCTATAAGTACAATCCATCCGCATTTAGTCAACCTATTCTTGATCACTAACCAAGCGATTATTGAGGCTTTTGGATTAAGATAATTTTTACATAAAAGGTTGTACCATGACACTTCTACTGCGTCGCTTCTGAAAATTGTATGGCATGTTACATTTTTAAAGGTTCCTTGTGGATTTGGGGTCCAGTAGATTTCATCTTCGTTACTAGCTAGTGCAGAGAAACCTCGAAAATTGCCAGACCATGCACCACTCATGATAAGAGTCGAAACTTTAGAATCCAGCGGTATTCGGTTTCTCAAGAACGCAAATTCTGGATTATTGATAAAGGGGCTTACTTCAAACCAATTTTCAAACCAAACCCACGTATTTCCTACATCTCTTACTCTACATTTGATAAAGGGGTATATCACATGCATTAGCTTCAATGACTGATTCAACATCCAAGAGAATTGATCAGAATTATCGATATGCCGAAAATTGAGGTTTTGTAGATGAAATGAGTGGATCCATTTGGTCCAGAATCCTTCTTTATTCGTAAGCAGTCGTCAGATTTTCTTACATAATAACACTCTTTGCACGGTTGAGATAGAGGTGATACTCGGACCACCTTGTTTCTTGGGGACAGTGAGCTCACTCCAGTTAACTTTTTCTGCTTTAGCTGTTACAACATTTCCAGACCATAGTTAGGCTTTCATCATCCTATTGATCTCCTTCATGGCAACATGTGTTGTCCAATGTATGTGCAAACTATTAAGAACAGGAATAATCAGTGTGATCCTTGTTGCATAGGAGAGGGGTTTATTTTTCCATGAATTCACTTTAGATTTGATCTTCTCAATTAGTGGAATACAGTCTCAATACTTCAGCTTGGAGGTAGTTAATGGCACTCCTAGATATCTTAGGGAAGGGACTTGGATAGTTAAGCCCATAATTCTACTCAGTTCATCAACCTCCTTCACATCCGATGATATGTACATACTACTTTTCTGGATATTAACTCTGAGGCCAGATCATTTGGAGAACAAGTTCAAGGTTTATCTCATTATGTTGATAGATTTCTGAACAACAATAGGTCGTCTGCAAATATGAGATGAGTGGGCTTGGTTTTAGAGCACTTATGATGGAAGTTATAGTTGCCATTGTAAGTAGAGAATGATCTGAAAAGCCTAGAGATTCCCTCCATTGCAATGGTGAAGAGATAAAGGGATAGGGGGTTCCCATGTCTTATTCCCCTTGCATTCTTGTAAGGCTTTGTAGGATTCCATTAACAAGGACACTAATTGATGATGATTGCACAGCATTCATGGGCCATATCACAAATAATTCCTGAAAATCCAATACTTCCAGGTAGATCTGAATGAAGCTCTAGTATTGTGTCGTACGCTTTGAAGAAATCAAATTTCATCATGCAACTTCTCATTCTTTTCCCTGAAGAATAGTCTTTCAACAGCTGTACGTTGAAGTAGTAATATATTATCCCCTATATTTCTCTCCGGAATGAGTGCGCCTTGAGTAATGTCTATGATCTCCTTTAGTACACATTTTAGTGTATCTGCAAGAAGCTTTGCGATGACTTTATAAATCGTATTACCTTAAGAGGTTGCCTTGAAATCGTCCATTGTCAGAGGGTGTTTCTTCTTTGTTGCTAGACAGACGTAGGTGCCATTGACTTCTTGAAGCATCTTCGTGGAAGAGAAATATTCCAACACTATTTCGGTGAAGATTTGCCTTATAACGTCCTAGGTATATTGGAAAAACCATGCAAAAATCCATGAGGTCCTGGTGCTTTTGATGGATGCAATCAGTGATTGATTAATATCTGATCTAATTGAACCTGCTATAATTCTTTTCATATTCTCTGCAAGCTGATCTGCAGATCGTGGTCTCATTAGTTGTGAAAATTAAGTAGATATTATTGTTGTTGTTATTATTATTGTTGTATAGCACATATAGATAGTTTAGAAAGCAACCATAAAAACTATATATAATGTAAGTGTATCCATGTAAATGTATATGGTGGAACTAATGAATTTGATATATTAATGATTTATAAATGTATTTTATATTTATTATATTAAGGTCGATAAATGCAATACAATGTATGATGAATCCCATTTCAGTACGTATATTTTAATTTTTTACAAATTTATTCATTTAAAATATTATAAAATAATGAAAATGCGTTAATATATTTATGCTTTATTTTTGTAAATGGATATATATTAAGTACAATTTATATGATATCTTGATTTTGAAAATATATTTTTGGGAGTAAATGTAAAGTATGAATTACTTTTATCTATACGTAACATATGTCAAAATTCGACAATAGCATTACTTCATAAATAAATAAATGTGTACTTTTATACATAATTATTATGTATTAAAAATAAACAAAATTTATGTTGTATTTTGGATTTTATAAATAGTTCTGTTTAAAATAATTTATATTATGCCTCAATTTTTTTTAAAAAAAATCATGTTGAATAAGTACAAGCTATGAGCTATTTTCACAAAAATGAATAGGTATCAAAGCCTAGTTAAATAGGATCTTAGTAGCATATATGTCACAAACACTTGATCTTTTGTGTGTTTAGACAATTGAATAGGTCAAACAAATTAGTTGAAGTGCCTGTAAATTAGCTAACAACATTGTTCTATTGTTTTACTTTACAAAGGAGCTTTCACTCGGTTCTCCGCTTTGACGTTTGACTATAATGTCGAAATTCAAACCCATAGATTAATGTTACCTAACGCAACATGGGCGTTGCTTACTCGTGCACGACAAGAAGGACAAAGAAGGGTTTGTTAGGGAAAGTCGGGAAACAATGTAAAGGTACGATTTGGAAGTTTCTTATGCATCGTTGGGAAGGGTGCGTTTCAAGTGCGAGGAAGCTCGGATTGTGCGCGTCCGTGTTTAACGCGGAGGTTTCGTGAGGAGCCCATGGAACATTTGGTTTAATATACATACTACGTTCGTTGACGGGGTCCATAATGCTTGTTGTTGGTCATTCAGTCCACAATTTCACAACTTTTATCAAATGTCAAAAGTCTTCGTCGCTTGAAATGTACGAACTGAGGAATGAGTTTGCTGCCAATAGAGAGGAGAGGGATCGCCATAATTCATTTGTTTAGTCTCCTCCTCAACTCATTTTAACAACTTTTTTTATCTGAATAATTCTCTATTTTCAATTAATAGAAATATATATTTATTCAAATACAAACAAACTGACTCAAACAATATCTCTATGACTAAAATTTAAAAACTCACAAAATTTTAAACACCTCTTTCCTAATATTTTATAAATTCTGAGTAAAATAAAAAGCTCCTTATTTTTACTTATTTTGGACTTTTATAATAAAAAATTATGAAGTTAAAAGTGAGCCCTACTTTATTATTTTTTATAAGAATAAAATATATTTTATTTTACTATTTATAAAAATAAACTCGGAGGTCTATCCAAACTTTTTTAGTTCACTCCGGCATTTCCTAATTTTTTGATTATTACGGAGCCGTTTTTTAATATTAAACAAACTTATTTAGAAGGTAATTTTAATATAACCAATTTTTCTTATTTTACGATAAATTTTGTTACGACACCTGCCGTTTTAGCATCTTAAGATAATCCTTTTATGCACGGATGCTCTTGTTATAGCCGTAGTCTCTAAAAAATGAAAACCACTATGTAACGTCCGCATCAAGAATTTAAGTAAGCAGATGTCTTGACAATCCTTTCGCAGTCCACCCTAACTTTAGGTAGGCCCAAAGGGCAGTTTAGATGAATTTCGGCAGCCGACCACCAAAAAATTCAAAGCCCTCGTCAACGCGTTTGTCCTTTCAAATATTTCATTAGTGCGTACGCATAACGTTTCTTTTTCTCTTTGAAGCTTCTTATGGTTGGGTTATCAGTTATGGAATTATGAGGAATTTAATGGACTCGTCTACTATCAGCTTAAAAAGAGCTTATTTTCAAAATGAAACAAAAATGAGTTTTCCTTTGTATTTTCATCTATTTTGATACTGAAACAATAGCTATGAGTGACTAACTTCGAATATTTTGATTTAAGGGATTTAAAATTATAGTTGTGACTTCATGAAATTTTATTATAAACCTATATTTTATTTTAATTCAAGTATTTCTTAAATTGTGTTCTTATATTTCATAACTAGTTAATATTAATTGATTTAATAAATTAATTTACTGTTGACTATTTTTTAACTATCTATGAATTAAGTGATTCACAATTATTATAAACGATTGATATAAGTAGCAAATAAATTATTTATAAATTTGCACATTTAAATTACAAGAAATAAGAAAACTAAATTAAAAAATTATAGCTATCTCAATTATTTAATGTAAAGTTTAGTCGTTTTTACTAAGTTTATTAATATCATTTAATTGATATAGAATACTATATATCTAATCAATTTATGATAAACTTTATTTTAAATGTTGAGTTTGAATCAATTACGTTAGGAAAAATTAAAACTTATTATTTCTACCCTAATAAGTTTTAGACTAACTGTTTGACTTGTGAAAATTATTGTTTTAGATCAACGATAAAACTTAAAAATAAATGAGATATTTCCCTTAAATCAGAGTTAAGTACCATTTAATTTCTCACTTTAATACTTACTTGGTTTATCTTGATTCCGTGTTAAATTTAGTTTATTAGTTAACTAACCATAATCTTTTATTTTTTATCAATTAAAATTAAGAAACCAATATTTAGTTCTTTTGGGATTCAACTTAGTTCCACAACCACTATAAGAATTTAGTGAATCATAAGGTTTCATCAATATGATCAAAATTAAGTCCATCCTATAAAATATTTTTTATGAGGATGACATTTAATGGACATAGAAGAAAATAGACCTAAATATTATACCCATCCTTAAATTTCTTTTCTAATTTTATGTTTGATTTATGATATATTCGTCTCAATTTTTGGCCTATTCTGGTACATATATACTATTTTATCTCCTTAAGAAGTTTAAAACTACAATCAAATGCTAAGTCTATATTTCTTATTCAATATGTAAAATGTAGAAATTGGAGTTTTATATAGAGTTACAATTGTAACTGTGTTTATTATAATATTGAGGTTATAGTTAAATTTGTTATTGTAATTGATTATATCTCTCATAATTATACCTAAATAATCCACATTTGTCACAATATTGCACAACTTAATTTAGAAATTTTTGTAGAATTGAATGTTAGGGGAGCATATTACCTGTTTCCATTACTATGTACCTATCCTATTTCATAAGCATCCATCCATGTAATAAATGAGATCTATAAAAATTAAATAGATGGATGCATGCTCTTGAAATAAAGTAGGCATAGAGTAACATAAACAAGTGATTTGAACACTATCCTTGAGAGTTATAAGCATTTAAGGATTAGAGTAAGGAAGTTACCATAGAAGTATCAAAGGTGGGTCCATGTAGAGACTAAGTCCATACAGTTAACAAACTCTAATTCAAATCTATAACAACTAAGATAGTTGTTGTAATTAGTTGTAACAACTTAGATTATACAGTTCATTTTCTCAATCTTACTGTTGTAACTACATGTTATTTTATCTCTTATATTCTTGTAATCTCTTTTATAAATTATAATCACTTGGGCAATCAATAATATAAGTTTTACACAAATTCAATATCCTTATATGGTATTAAAGCTTCAAACACTCGAACGAGTTTTCTTTTTGATCTGACTATATCTAGCCCAACAATACCATCTATTGTGCAATTAAATGCACTAACCAATTTCCCTATCAAACTTACTTCTACCAACTTTCCTGTTTGGAGAAGACAAATTCAATCAACTCTTATTGGCTTCAATCTGCTACGATACATTGATGGTACTCTAGCTTCACCACCACAATTTCTTGATAGCGAGAAATAGACCTGTAATCCAACATACACTTTCTGGTATTGGCAAGATCAAATTCTTATTAATGCAATTCTTAGTAGTTGTTCAAAAAGCATTCAACCAATCATCTCCTTAGCCGCATCTTTCAAAGAAGCTTGGGAGAGGCTACTTCATAGCTATGTGAACTCTTCATAGTTCATAATCATCTCTCTCAGAGCCAAGCTAACTCAAACTTCAAAGGGAACCAAATCAGTTGCTGAATTCTATCTATTACAGATGAACTAGCTCTCATTCAAAATCTAATAAGTGATGAAGATCTTATTTTCCACATCATCACTCAACTTGGGGATGAATACAGTCCTATTATAGCAGCCTCTCAAAGTTCATAAATCTTCTATTGACTTTTCAGAGTTATTTGATAAGTTAATTTACTTTGAAAAAACATTGACAGATAAAAGCTCGAGTTCTCCTCCTACTCTTGTCACAGCAAATATTGCTCAAAGGTAAACTGCTCAAACTCAATATTTCAACCGATCCACTCAAGGTTAAAATTCCAATTCTTACAGGTCCTATGGCAGTTATGGAGGAAATTATCTTTGACAAAATCAAAATGACCATCAATCATATTGACAAGATTCATTTTGCCATTTTTGTGAAATTACAGGTCATGACACTCCAACTTTGTCGCAACAACCTTGGTTATTTGATAGTGGAGCATCATATCATGCAACATCAAATTTATCTGATTTGCAAACTTACTCTAACTATGAGAGTCTAGATGAGATATTTTCGGGTGATGGTAAAGGCCTTTCAATTTCTCACACTAGTCAAACATAAATTCATACACCTTTTTAACTAATTACATTATCAAATGTCTTGTGTGTTCCAAAATTTCAAACAAATTTGATTTCCATAGAAAAATTATGTAAATCTAACCAAGTTTTTGTTGGAAGTTTCTCATCTCATTTTTTTGTAAGGATCTTTGCACAGGAGCACTTCTAATATGGGGAGAGAACAATAATGATGTTTATTATGCAACTTTTCCATGTTAGCCTTAAGTCAATATCACAACCAAAGTTTCTTTGTCCTCTTGGCACCACAAACTTGGTCATCTTTCTAATAAAGTTCTTAGTTTTGTTCTTAAGCACAATGGCTTAGTCTTTCCATCCATGTCAATTTTTGATTTTCATTGTCCTTCTTGTTCTATTAATAAAAGTAAAAAACTACCTTTCTCTCGCAATTCTCTAGTCAGTCAAAAGCCTTTGGAACTTATTTATACTGATGTTTGGGGTCCAAAACAAACTATTGATGGTTATGAATATTACATAATTTTTGTGGATCATTTTTTTAAAGTATATTTGGTTATATCCTATGAAGAAAAAAATTGAAACCTTTATTCTATTCCCTCAATTTCAACGATTAGTAGAAATTATTTTCAAACTAAAATTATTTCAGTTTTCTTTGACAATGGAGGGGAGTACCAAAAGTTTATTCCCATTTTCAATTCTTGTGGGATTTCTCATTTCACAATGCCTCCACACACACCTAAGCATAATGGCATCACCGAATAACATCATTGATATGTTGTGGAGATTGGCTTTTCTTTGCTACACTCTCCTTCTTCCGCATCTAGCTCTACCATTTCTTCTCCATGTATTATTCCATCACCACCAAATTCATCATCTGTTTCCCCACATCCAACTCGCATACGAAAGCCAAATTCAACTTCCTCCTCCCTTTGAACCTACCACTATTACACAAGTAATGAAAGATCCTCTCTGGCGCAAAGTTATGGATGCTAAATTTAATGCTTTGTTACACAATGGTACTTGGGAAATGGTTCCCAAATCATCTCATGTTTCAATTAATTGCAAACGGGTCTTTCATATCAAACAAAAATCTGATGGTTCTATTGCCAGTACAAAGCTCGTCTTACGACAAAGGATTTTCTCCAACAAGCAGGAAGAGATTATTTTGAAACCTTTAGTCCTATTACAAAGCTTGTTACAACACGCATTGTTTTTTGTTTTGCCTTATCTAAAAATTGGCCTTTACGTCAATTTGACGTAAACAATTCATTTTTTCTTGGCACGTTACACGAAGATGTCTACATGATGCAGCCTATTGGTTATGTTCACCCTCAATATTTAAATCACATATGCAAGCTTCGTAAAGCCTTATATGGTCTCAAATAGGCTCCTTAGGCATAGTGCAATGAACTCCAACATTTTCTACTTAACTTTGGTTTTCACAAATCACTTGTTGATGCGTCCTTATTTATTTATGACCGCAATGGCATCACACTTTATTTTCTTATTTATATTAATGATATTGTCCTTATAGGTAACAATTCTAAATTTCTTGATGGCTTTTTTCTCAAGCTAGGCAATCAGTTTTCAATTAAATATATGATTTCCTTGCATCATTTTTTGGGTGTTGAGGTTATTTATACTCTATCGGGTTTATTTCTTTCTCAACATCAACATATTGTTGATTTACTTTATCGATTTAACATGGCCGGTGCTAAGGAAGTTGCCACCCCCATGAGTTCTTTCGAAACTTCTTCTCTTATTAATGGTTCTTCCCATATTGAGGCCACTAATTACCATCGCATTGTTGGATCTTTACAATATCTTGCCATTACTCGCCCTGATGTTTCATTTGCTGTCAATAAATTGTCTCAGTTTATGCATATTCCAACTTAATGGCATCTACGAGCTTTAAAACGTGTACTCAGATATTTAAAGGGCTCAATTTATCATGGTTTATTTCTCAATAGGGATTCTTCTCAACGTCTTATAGCCTTCTTTGATTCTGACTGGGGTGGTACCCTTGATAATGGTCACTCAACTACGACATATATGTTATGCTTGGGCTCTAATATCATCTCTTGGAACTCAGCTCATCAAAAATCTGATTCTCAGTCATCTACAGAGGCTGAGTACAAGGCTTTTACAAATGCAACAAAAGAAGTTACTTGGGTTCAAATTCTTTTGCATGAATTAGGCGTTTCTCTTCCAAAACCACCGAGCTTATTTTGTAACAATATAGGAGCAACATGTTTGTCTGCTAATCTAGTCTATCACTCACAAATGAAATACTTGGCACTTAACTATCATTTCTTTTAAGAACATGTCTCTAATGGCTCCTTACGTGTACTGCACATTAGCTTGAAGGATCAATTAGCAGATATACTTACGAAAGCTTTTGCTTGCAGTCAATTTCTTCATTTTCATTCTAAAATTGGAGTCTCCAATGGATCCTCCATCTTGCGGGGCGTGTAGAGACTAAGTCCATGCCATCAACAAACTCTGATTTAAATCTATAACAACTAAGCCAGTTGCTGTAATTAGTTATAACAACTTAGATTGTACAAATCATTTTCTTAATCTTACTGTTTTAACTATATGTTATTTTATCTCTTATATTCTTGTAATCTCTTCTATAAATTGTAATCACTTTGGCAATCAATAGTGCAATTTTTTTACACAAATTTAATATCCTTGTAGTCCATGGAGGAAGAAATTATTTGGTCAATTACCCGTCTAACTAACAATTTCCCGTAAATTATTTGGTCAATTACCCGCTAACTAACAATTTCCCAAGCATAAATTCCCGTAAGGGCATTGAGACGTGAACCCAACCCAAAGTGGAACACGTGAAAGGGGAACTCTGTTCTGGCAGTGGCAGAAAGCATTAGGATTTTGGCCAACCGACTTTCTCACTTCACCACCTCTTTATTTTGCTTTGCCATCCTATCAGATCTTCATTTTCCCATTCATTTAATTGTTCATTCGTCCATTCCTTCTTCTTCTTTTTTCTCTCGATCCATATTGTTCTTCCTCTGTTTCACTCTCCTATTTCTTCGCCAGTTTCCTTGTCTTCCCCTTCTCTTCCTAAAACCTCTCCCACTTCCCTTTCTCTTATAATTTTCTTCTTTATCTCTGTGATCCATCAAATTTGTCTCAAAGAATGGACAACAAAACGAAGAAGGTGTTGCTTACATCCAACGGAGACCAAGTTTCACAGAATATTGCTTTCCAATTAGCCAAACAAGGATGCAGGTCGAGTTTCAGTTGTAAAATTCATTTTCTTTCATGTCTGATAAACATTATGCACCTACAGAACAGTTGAACGATTCCGTTTGAGTTTACGAGTCTTAAAGATTTAGGTGAATTCTTGAATCGGTTTGTGTGATCTCTTTTAAACACGTTGATCGTTTAATAAGGTTTCGGTAATTTAAAATTACTACTATCGATTGACACGAACGTTTCCCAAGGAATCTTTCTGATGTATGGTCGTAGTTTTACGGATAAGGAGGAATCGGTGATCATTGCAGTTTATTTTCAACTGGGTGTTGGGTATTTTATGCATAAAAAAAGATAACATGGTTAGTTACACAAAGGACATTTTTCTTTTGATTAGCAAATAAAATATCAACTTGAAAAGAAAAAGAAAAAAAAAAGAGCAACACGGTGGGGTTGTTGAGTACTCTGTTTTCTTAAAAACATTTTCTTTTTATGAAATCAGGCTGGTTTTGATGGGAAATGAGAACTGCCTAAGGATTCTCGCCGAGAAGATCACAAGTGCAATCGAGGATCTTATTCCAATAAAAGTGGTAGAAGTCGACATGGAAGATGACAGAGAGGAACACTTTAGTGATGCCGTGGATAAAGCTTGTAGGATTCTCGGGAAGCTCGATGCTTTTGTGCATTGCTATAGCTATGAAGGTAATTTCCTTGGATCAATCAGTCTATTTTTCGTATCCCACCTCTGCAGTGCTTCTTGTCAGCTTATGTTGTATATGGTTCCTGTGAACTTTGAGCTACAATTCATATATCAGATAACAATGGAAGAGATTGAGGCATTCTAACTTCTCGACGATATACAATAGGAGCCGGAAAATTTGTAGAAATTACCGAGGGAAACATCACTTACAATTACTTCTACTTTTAGTCCACAGCATGTCAATGCAATCTTTTATCGTTAGTAGTTAACTAAGATTACTTGGTAGAATTCAAGGAATGATTACCAGGTTTCTTCCAAAGATAATCTGTGTCTTGAAGTTATCAAAAGTTGCATGACAGTATACATGGACAATTAAGCTCGTCATTTTGATCTTCAGCGTTTTGTAGCTGTTATGTTTCTAATGAAAAATAACTAGGAATTGTAACTCAAGAAGTAAAGGAGAAATCTCACGGCCCTTGGCTGCTTGAAACAGGAAAGATGCAAGACCCTTTACAATTAGCTGAAAAGGAGTTGAAGAAAATTGTAAAAATTAACTTTATGGCTCCATGGTTTCTCGTAAAGGCCGTTGGACAAAGATTGCGGGATTACGGTTCTGGAGGCTCCATCGTAATGGTCTCTTCTATAATTGGTGCTGAGAGAGGAATTTATCCAGGAGCTGCAGCATATGGCTCATGTTCAGCAGGCATCCAGCAATTGGTTAGAGTAAGTACTAGTATTGTTACATTTTCACTCCTGTATCCTACCGTACATCTGTTGGCACAAGCTGCAACCAAATGGTGCTTTTTCTTCGTCAGTGCATGGAAATTGGGTTGAATTTATGGGCCACGTGTTTTTCGCTTGTTGTTGGGATCTCGTTATGCTCAAATTCCATAGTACTAGACAACTGAGTTTCCTTTAGGTTGGAAGAAATTATCTGATACTAATGCCAATATATCAGAGCAATTGAAAATTAAATATAAATATGGGGTTTGTTGATCCACAGTTCCAATTTAAGTGTTCTTCATTTTTGTGTTAACTTTTTGTTTTCAGCACACAGCTATGGAGATCGGGAAATACAAGATCAGGATTAATGCGATAGCAAGAGGTTTGAACCTTGAAGATCAGTGCCCTGTCTCAGTGGGGAAGGAGAGAGCAGCGAAGTTGGTCAACGAAGTAGTACCCCTTCAGAGATGGCTTGATGCTAAAACCGATTTGGCATCAACGGTCATCTATTTAATTAGTGATGGCTCGCGTTACCTGACCGGGACAACCATATTTGTCGACGGAGGACAGTCCCTGACAAGACCTCGGATGCGCTCATATATGTAGATGGATGTAACTGGTACTGGAGAGCAAGAAAGATAAAAGAGAGTGATCTCACAAATGCTGGTTTTGCAGAGGACTGGAGCCAGTGTGACTGATAGTCCACAAACGAAGCTTTAGCAATTTACTTACCATCAAAGATATAAAAAGGTCTATATTTTGGCTCATTGTGCCATGGTTCAGGGTATTTTCAGACGGCAAGTACCATCTGGGCCGTTGCACATGTTGCCAATCTGCCTAGTAAAGTTTTGTCAACAAATCCTGCACCTTTAGTGCCGTGAGATTGCTTGTCAAACTTTAGGAATTAGAGAATTGAATTCACTTTTAATAATTGGACTACAAAAAATCAAAATATCTTTTCAATTCTATTAATATGCTCACCATGAAAATATATATATATATATACTCACACATGCCGGGAGAGTGGAAAATAAAATATATAATAATAGAGTAGAGTAGGAATATATTACTAGCATAGAAAATAGAAGAAATGAAAATTAGGTACAATTTTTTATTAAGTCATTTGATTAAATGTAACAAAATTTAATAATTAGATTACAAAAAGCAACAACAATAACAATAATGTCTCGTTAAGAATTTTGTTGAGATGTAGGATTTGGGAAAGTCCAAAAGTATACAACCTTATCAATAGTAATTTGAGGCTATTTTCGATAAACTCACAAGAAAATGAATTTTTGGAAACAGTTGAAAGAAAAAATAATCAGACGCATAGATAAATAACTACAAACAGTTGAAAAAGAAAAGGAAAAGGAATACAAAACAAATAAATGAAATAACTAATGGAGAAAATGTTACAAACAAAAGATGTTAAGCTAATTAAAAAAATACAAGAATCGAAGAAAAATGTTTAAAATTCTAAAGAAGAGAAAGTTCTTTCTATGCAGAATCCTCTAATTATATCTTAGTTCACCAAAGTTTTCTATTGAGGGCTAAGTCTTCCGTAAACTCTAATAGAGCCATATCATTCATGATCACTTTGTTTTAATTCTTCTTGGCTCTTCCTCTTCTCTTCTTACAGTCCCTAAGTACAATCTTCTCACATCTTTTCATTAAAGCATTAGAATATATTCTCTTAACTTGTTCGAACCACCTATGTTTTGTTTTGTCTTCTTTAATTTACTATTAATTTTAGCCACCCCTAACTTATATTTCATCACTACATTTATGATCTTATCTCTTCTTGTAAGAGCAATTCTAATGGGGCATCCTTATCTATGCCATTATTAACTTATGACTATGCACATGTTTAATGAGCCAACACTCTACCCTGTAGAGCATAATCGAACTAATTGTTAAACAGTCGAATTTATATTTTAGAACATATACCAAGGCATATCTCCTTGAATATTCTTGGTAAGCTCATCCATAATTGATATAAAATGGAAGTGGTTCAATGAGTATCGTTAGTGTAGCCTGATATTAATAAAAAAATGTTATGTATCTCCCTTTTTCATCCTTATTCTAGTCTTAACACCTTTACATATATCCCTAATAACCTGTATATAGGTAATATGAACTCCCTTAGCTTCTAAACACCTTTACATGACTTCTCTAAGTACCCTGCCTTCTCTAAATCAATGAAAACCATATGTAGTCACCTTTATCCACCCTATAATATTCCATTAATTATCTAAGAAGAAATATGGCTTTTATTGTGGACCTCCCTAGCTTGAAACCAAATTGGTTCTCTGAGATAGGTTTTTTCTCACTCTCTTCTCAATCACCCTCTCCTATAACCTCATTGTGTTTGATGCCTTTATAGTTGTTATAACTTTGGATGTGTAACATCCCGTCACCGATGGGATGAGTACAGTGAGAGTGCATTCATATTTGGCATGCTCATGCATTATTTAGTTA
>JANIJH010000007.1:11870391-11880934 GCA_024520975.1 Erythroxylum areolatum | reverse complement strand
CAGTAAACAAAGTTTTCAAAAGTTTTGATTACTTAGAACCTATCGGAATTCAGTAAAAGAATTTTATTTTTAACAAACGTTTTTTAAAGAATTTCAAAAAGGGGAATACATAATTCAACCCCCCCTTCTCGTGCATTCTATATCGTTTTATAAGTATTGTATTAACGTGTGATTCACTTCATCTAGTGTGTCAGTAAGTCAAGGCTGAACATCAGGCACCTTCAGGCAAGTTAAGGCCATTGTCCATTCCTGAGTGGAAGTGGGAAAGGGTGACTATGGATTTTCTGATGGGTTTGCCCAAGACTAGTAGGAAGCTTGATGCTATATGAGTTATTATTGATCATTTAATGAAGTCAGCCCATTTTCTAGCAATTAAACAGAATAATTCTCTGTATGTACTAGCAAAGAAGTATATAGATGAGATAGTGAGATTAGATGGGATTCCAGATTTCATAGTTTCTGATAAAGACCCTCGGTTCACTTCGAGATTTTGGGAAAAATTACAAGAAACTCTTGAGACCAAGTTACATTTTAGCACTGCTTTTCATTCTTAAACAGATGTCCAATCTGAGAGGATCATTCCGACCCTTGAAGGAATGCTCAGACCATGTGTGATGGATTTCAAAGGTACATGGGATGAGCATTTGCCATTGGTCGAATTTGTTTACAATAATTCGTACCACTCGAGCATTTAGATGGCTCCTTATGAAGCACTGTATGGAAGGAGATGTAGAACTCCTATATGCTGGGATGAAGAAGGAGAAAGGAGAATAGTTGGATCAGAGTTACTCCAAATGACAGTTGACAAGGTCAATTTAGTTAAGCATATGCGTAAAGTAGTTCAAGATAGAATGAAGAGCTATACTGATGCACACTGAAAGGAGATGGAGTATGAAGTTGGTTAGAAAGTCTTTCTTAAGACATCTCCTTAGAAAGGAGTAATGAGGTTTGGCAAGAAGGGTAAGTTGAGCCCGAGATATATGGGTCCTTATGAAATTGTTGAGAGGATTGAACCACTAGCCTATAGATTGGCACTGCCACCAGAATTGTCTCAGATATATGATATTTTTCATGTTTCCATATTGAGGAGGTATAGATCGGATACCTCTTATATCATTCAGACCACTGAGTTTCAGTTGAGAGATGGTCTGACTTATGAGGAGACTCTAGTAGAGATCTTGGACACTAAGGAGAAGGTCCTCGAGAATAAGACAGTTCAGCTAGTCAAAGTTCTGTAGAGAAACCATTTTGTAGAAGAGGCCATGTAGGAATCTTTGGAAGAAATGAAGAAGAAGTATCCATACCTCTTTAATAACTCAGGTAAGAATTTTGAGGACGAAATTCTTCTAAGAAAGGGAGAAATGTTGGCTCTCGAATTTTTTTCTTTAGTTAAGCATGATTTAAATGAATTATGAGGTGTTGATAGATTTATTTTTGGAGTTTAAATTGTTATGTCTATGTTAGTAGGATTTAATTCATTGGATTATTAAATTAAAAGTGGTTAGAATGCATGAGGGCAATTTTGGCATAACACTTAAGCATTTAAGATCTTAAAGCATTAAAGGAAGGGTAAAGTGGACCTTTAGCATTCATTAAGGGTAGAATGGGAAGAGGAAAAATATTGTCTTGCATTTGGGAAGAAAAAAACATGAACTGAAGGGAAAGAAGATTGAATTACGAAAATAAAGAAGAGAGGAAGAGAGGTTTCAATTCTTTAAGAGAAAAGAAGGAAGTTTGAGTTAGGTTTCATCTTTTCTTAGCTTTTAAGAGTGAATTTGAGGTTGATCAAGAAGAGAAAAAGAAAGAAGAAGAGAAGAGCTTTCATTCAAGCCAAGAATCTTTTTATTTGGTGAAGACTTAAGGTAAGTTTCATTTCTAATCTTTTCGATTTTCGAAAGGGTTTTTATTCATGAAGCTTAGGAAATGCATGGGTTTAAATATTATAGGATCAATTTTAGTGAATGTGTGTTCTTTAGGTTTTCAATTTGAATTCCTATTGAATGAGATTTTTGCAAATGTTGAAGGAAATCAAGAAAGGCAAAAGGAGCAAGAGGAGAGGCATCCTTAAGCAAATTTTAAGCAAGGAATTCAAGGTGGGTTATATTTTTATAATTGATTAATAAGTCATTAATGTTTCTTTCAAGAAACGGAAATAAATGATTTTCAACTGTTTATTCACATGCATTTATTGTTTTTTAAATACTTTGAGAAAGTGCTACATGTGTGTATATGAATTATGTTATTGATTTATGAAATGAACGATGGAAATGATTTTGTAAAGAATATAAAAATGATTTTTAAAAATATATTATGTTTATGAAATCAAGTTTCAGAAAAGTGTCATATTTGGGCAACATGTTTACAAATTGTAAAGCGCATGATTATGTGGGTTTGGTTTAGTCCATTTTGTATGTCAAGTGCACTTCGACTAAAGACTTGTCCCACCTGCCCGCTAGTGGCATGTAGCTCCTTTGTGGACTCCCTTATGTTTACGACTACGCAAAACCACTATATAGGATTGTATTAGTTCGTTCTGTTCACGACTACAAAAGACCATTACATGGGAATGTGTTAATTTGTTATATTTATGGGCCTCCCAAACCTTTTTGATGTGCTTATATGTTGATAAGTTTGTTGAATGCATAATTTAGGTTACTTATAACTTGTTTGATAAATTGAGAATTGGGAAATATGAGTTTCATGATTCAATGTGACTTTTACAATGGAAATGAATATTTCAATCATTTTTACTTATTATCGATTGTAAAACTGTTACCCACGAGCTTTAAGCTCATCCCCCTTGGGTCCCATCTTCAGGTGACGAGCAAGAGATCGAGTAACCGAGAGGCATGGCATTACTCAAAATTTTCATCTTTTAGTATTTTGAAATAGTTTATGTAAAACCCAAGGCTTTAACAGCATTTCAAGTTTTGATTTGCTTATATATATCTTGTTTATTTTGTATTTTGGTTTATGAAACCAAGGATGTATTATGGCTTGAAATGCCTTTAAAGCTTTGTAAAACTCTTATCTATTGATGTTAATGAAAAATGATTGTGTCTTGCTCATGATTTCTCAAAGTTTGGATGTTGCATTTTTTTTCAAGTTTTTCATAAGGATAAAAGTATGTTATGCATTTTGAGGAAAAACTCTATTGATCTAGGCTGAATTAGACAAAGTTATCTTCTTAGAAGTTGTAGATTATCTTTTTATCTTTCCAATGATATAAAGTATGAAATTTTTAGATATTGGAATTGAGAGATATGATTATTATAAGTTAGTAATGTTGCATGTGATGTACATACGGGACAGTTACATAAATTTGAAAATTTGACCCTTTTTTAGGCAAAAAAAATTGTTGGTCTTCATAGAAGTTGTAGGTCTAAAAGTCTTCTTCAAAATAATTCAATAATGACCTTAATCCGACATCTTTAGTGAAAGTTATGTTCTTTTAAAGATAACAGGTCTGAGGAAAAAAAAAAGAGAAGTCGCGATTGCTACTAGTTGTGATCGCGACTCTGCGAAAATTTCGAAAAGTTGCGATCGCAATTGCAATGTAGGTGTTCCCATACTTGACCACCTTTGACTCTTTTAGCCATAACTTTGTCACCCGACCTCCAAATAACCTGATTTTTGAACCAATAGATTACTAACACATTTTTCTATCTCTCCATAAAAATTTATAGCTTTTGGTATTGATTTAAAAGAGATTTATTGAATCAATGTGAGGGTATCAATTAGAGGAGTATGAATTGGATATTTTACTAAACATACTTAGGTATTTTGATGATATCTTGATTCAAAATGAACTAGAGACATAGAAGAAGTCATTTTGAAAGTCATTTTGAAATTTTGATCCAAAGATTTCAAAAATCTATTCTGAAGTTGAAGGAATGAGTTTGATTTTCGTGACTGACTGGTGTGAGCCCGACACCCTTGTGGGATGCATGTTCAGATGTCACTTAGGACGTTGGGCGCACGTCTTACAAGGGTGGGGTTTTCCAACAATGTAGGTTTTGATAAAAAGGTTTAAAGATTGGGATAAAGGCAACCTAGTGGCCAAGAAGAATGTCTTTTGTTTTGAAAGATGTATATTTAAGTTTTTAAGTTGTATCTGACAATAGGAGACATTTTGTATTTTGTTTAATGGTTTGTAATAACCTTATTATAGGATGGATTATGTTTAATGCATGTATTTTGATAAGTTTATTATAAACGATGAATATTATGATCTGTTTACAACAACATTTAATGATATGTAATGTATGTTTGTTTGAGTTTCTGGGAATGCATGTAAGAAATGTTTAGTATGTTTTGGCATGTTTCAGTTTTGTTTTGTGTAGCATCTGCATATCCTCCCAGGGGGGCAGCTATCTTTTCCTCTCTTGACTCTTCGCTGGTTGATTGCTCCTTTTCTTGCTATAGCGTGGAGCTTGAACTAGCTTGTCCCACCCTAGTATTAACATGAGATTTTGTGTTGATGTTTCGAAATTACATTGTTGGACCCCGTTTTCGGAGCCCAACATCCGGAGTCATAAACCTTGGGTTTGCGTAGTACCTTGTGGGGTCAATTCCAATAACCCTAAATAACCATCATCCGGTAAGAGTGGAGTGCCCACACTAGTCAAACACCCTAAATTCCAATTAGACTTCATCAAAGAAATTGCAGCTATGAATCTCTAGTTCGTTTTGAAGCAAGAATCATCTCAATCGGAGCCCTACAGCTCAAGATATACTTACAAATCTAAAGCATGTATATGCCCCAATTAGGCTCTCCCAACCGACCCCTCACTTTCTCTCCATCAATCCTATTCAAGCTAACTCCAAAAGATACAAATTTTTGTGGAGAGATAAGCACAGATGTTAGAAATCCATTGCTTCAAGAATCACTTCATTTGGGGGTTGGATGAGGAAGTTATGGCCAAAAGGCTCTAACAGTTTTATGCCTTTACTAGTATTGTACATGTCTTGGCGCAAATGCCATAACTTTTGCTACAAACGCTAGATTGATTTCGTTTCTGAACCATTTAAAATAAGACCTCGAGATCTATAACTTTCATGAAAACCTTAAAGACCATTTCTGTCATATAGAGGATCAAATGTGCACCAAAAGATGTTCTGGCCAAACTAAGACGATACTGACATCATGAGACGAATTGCTGATGTCATAAGACGAATTGGAAAAACGATCATAACTTTCTGTACAGAACTCAGATTTAGATGATCTTTGGATTAATAGAAAGAGGAATTTAAGATCTACAATTTTATGAAGACCTTAAAGACCAATTCTATCATCTAGAGGATCAAATTTGGACCAGAAGGTGTTCTGGCCAAACTAAGTCGATGCTAACGTCATGAGACGAATTGCTAACATCATGAGACGAATTGGAAAAATGGTCATAACTTTTTGTACAGAACTTAGATTTAGGTATTTTTTAGATCAATAGAAAGAGGACTTCAAGATCTAAAACTCTCATGAATACCTAAATACTAATTCTATCATCTAGAGGATCAAATTTGGACCAGAAGATGTTCTGGCCAAACTAAGACGATGCTGACGTCATGAGACGAATTGCTGACGTCATGAGATGAATTGGAAAAATATTCATAACTTTTTGTATAGAAATCGGATTCAGGTTTTCTCTATATTAATAGAAAGAAGACTTCAAGATCTACAACTCTCATGAAGACCTTAAAGACCAATTCTGTCATCTAGAGTATCAAATTTGGACCAGAAGATGTTCTAGCCAAACTAAGACGATGCTGACGTCATGAGACGAATTGAAAAAATGATCATAACTTTTTTTAAAAAACTTGGATTCAGGTGTTCTTTGAATAAATAAAAATAGGACTTCAAGATCTGCAACTCTTATAAAGACCTTAAAGACCAATTCTGTCATCTAGAGGATCAAATTTGGACCAGAAGATGTTCTGGCCAAACTAAGACGATGCTGACGTCATGAGACGAATTGGAAAAATGTTCATAACTTTTTGTACGGAACTTGAATTTAGGTGTTCTTTGGATGAATAGAAAGAGGACTTCAAGATCTACAACTCTCATAAGACCTTAAAGACCAATTCTATCATCTAGAGGATCAAATTTGGATTAGAAGATGTTCTGGCCAAACTAAGACGATGCTGACGTTATGAGACTAATTGGAAAAATGGTCATAACTTTTTGTACAGAACTTGAATTCAGGTATTCTTTAGATGAATAGAAAGAAGACTTTAATATATACAACTCTCATGAAGACCTTAAAGACCAATTCTGTCATCTAAAGAATCAAATTTGGACCAAAAAGTGTTCTGGCCAAACTAAGACGATGCTGACGTCATGAGACGAATTGCTGATGTCATACTGAGATGCAAAACTAAGACGAAGCAATAAAAAGGGCATAACTTTCACTACAAGTTTCTTATTGAGGTTGTTCTTATACTGTTTTAAAGAAGACTTCTAGACCTACAAATTCCATAAAGACCTCATAAACTATTTTTGCCTCTATAAGGGTTAAAATTTTCAAAACAATGCAGCTATCCCGAAAGTTCACCCTATGCAACAACACCAACTTCAAATGATCATAACTTTCTACTACAATCTCCAAATCTTACAAACTTTATATCTCTGGAAAGCTGGAAAAATCATCTACAACTTTTCAGAAGAAAATTTTGCTTAATTCAGCTCACATTAACCCATAATATCCTTGAAGTCAGTACACACATTTTGTTCCCCCTACGTAACCTTGAGTATCATGGGCAAAAACAAAATCATAAACCATCAGTATCAAAAGATCGTAGTTTTACAAATCTTTATTAGGCATTTCAAGCCCCCAATACACGAATGTTTCAAGAATATTCAAAGATACAAAAGATGTGTGAACAATAAATTGCTCAAAATGCAATTAAAGCCTTGATTTACTAGATTTGTTTAAATTACACCAACATTTCAAAAGTGGAGTGATGCCTTGGCCCTTGTTCACTCAATCTCTTGCTCATCACCTGCTTATGGGGGGAAAAAGTAGGGGTGAGCTCGAAGGCTCGTGAGTAACAATTTTATAGTTTACAACAAGCAAAAACATTTTAAAAATATTTTCCATATAGGAAATCATGTGTATGCAGTCAAGAATGCATCACTCATATCAACTTGTCATGAACACATAAACATATTAGATGATTCGGGTGGATCCAAAACAGAACATACTACACATTTCCACATAATGGTCTTGCGTAGCCGTGAACTTACGGGAGTCCCTGAAGGAGCTCCATGCCACTAGCGGGCAGGCGGGAAAAGCCTTTAACTTAGTCAACGTGCACACGACATAACTTAGGTGACCACTACAAACCCACATAACACATACTTCATGATCTTGTAAGCTTGATGGCCAAAATGGCCCTTCTCTTGAAAACTTGCTTTTCCGTATACTTGTTATATCTTAAACCATTTCCAAAAGTATGGTTTCAAAATCATGCATCTTTTCAAATAATCATTTTAAAAACAACTTTTCATGAATCATCATACAAATCATATATAATCATGTGACACAATCTTACAACATTTAGAAAACATTAAATACACATGAATAAGGTAGTTGAAAAATCCTCTACTGTGATTTATTGACAGAAACTTTATTGGCTTATTACTTAAATATAAAAGTGAAACTCACCTTGAAGTCCTTGACTATGGCTTGCTCAAATATGCCTCTCCTTTTACTCCTCTTGTATTTCTTGATTCCCTTTTCATAGACAAAAATTCCCAACTTCAATAGGGTTACTAAAATGGAAACCCACAAAGTATGTTCCACAAGATGGTTCTAGAAAACTTAAACCCATGTATTTTCTAAGCTTCATGATCCAAAACCCTTCCCATATCTAAAGCATTAAAATGCTCTTACCTTAGATCTTCACCAAAAGAAGAGATGCTTAGTTCAAAAGAAAGCTCTTGATCTTCTCTACCTTTTTCCCTTCTTACAAAACCTCTAAATCTCTCTAAAAAGATTAGGAAAGATGAAACCCTAGCTCAAATCTCTTCCTTCCTCTCAACCACCAAAATCTCTCTTTCTCTCTCTCTTTAGTTTTTGTTATTTCACTTTTCCTCTCTCATTTTCGTTTTTCTCGTTCTTAAGGAAGGAAACAACACTTCTTTCTTCCCATCTTACCCTTAATGACTTATAAAAGTCCACCTTGCCCTTCCTTTAATGCCTTATGGTTTTTAAACTTAAGTGACTTGCCAAATTTGGCCTTACACTCTCCTACTACTTTAATACTTCCACTAACCGCTGTCATATTTTCTTTCACATTTTGACATAATTATACACTCCTGATAAAAAGCTTATCTATCAAAACCTTGAAATCAATTTAAATCATGCTTATTCATTAAAAAAAAATTAGGGCCAACATACATATTGTGGGACTTTAAGATCTTAGCTCTTGTTAGGTGATGAGTGTTAAGGAACTTAGGAAGATGTTCAGTTAGTCCATCATAATTGACACCATACTCAACAATAGCTATGCCCTATGTCTAGATTATTGTGTCTCTTTTTTGGAGTACCAATAATAACGTTAAAGATGTGGGTGGAGTTGCAAGCTTGGACGCTATGATCCATGCACCACAATATGAAAAGTTTCTTCATTGAACACTTGTTACTTTTTATTTTGTCAAACACGGTTTGACTCATAAACTTATGTAACAACAAGTGTTCAGGACTACGAATCATATTATTATGGTAATTTTTAGCATCAAAATTCTCTCGCCTATTTAGTTCGACCCAATAATGTGTGGGATAAAAGTCATCGTGCTAGTCTACTATGGTCGATTCTGAAAATCCACTGATTTCATCTAATGTCTTGTAGTTCAACTTATACGGTTGACCCTGCAACCGAAACCATAGAGTCTTAGGGTTACTAAGCTCATATTAGAGGGAGGTGAAGAATTTTAGGGTAAGTTCTCGTATATAATATAATTAAAGCGCATAAATTTTTCTCAGTGAATTCTTCCTCCTAAACTTTCAACCTGTTCTCTCAATCCAATCCAATAGTTTATACTATGTCAAATCCAAATATCGAGGTATAACAATTCTTTTTAAACAAGGGTTTGGAAGTGTTTACCTTCCTGTACCAAGTAAATCGGAAAGGGTGCTTTGTACTCCACAACCTAAAACTTGAACTTTGTCATTCGGTTGGGCGTGCTTGATTGTTTGTTTAATATACGGTCCTATTGGAATGAGAGGTATGAAGAAGATAGATAGAGATAAAGACTTTAAGGATAGTTGTAAAGAGAAGTGAGAGGGAATTGGCTTCTTGATTTTAGAGAGAGATTTAGAGAATGATAAGTGTAGGAAAAGTGAAGGTGACTGTAAATATACAGGTTGGGGGGTAGGAAGGGTAAAATGGGAGAAAAATGCATAAGAATTGTGTGTTCCCCATTTGGCCCGCACTAGGCCATGATCGTGGCCCTAGAAATTCTTGCATTCTTTCCCATTTTTGCTTCTTTTCCTCATTTCACTACCCAGGTCCATCCACACCTTATAATTGTGTCATCACCTCATTGTTTCCCTTACCAAACCATTCTCATCCATTATGAAAAAGAGAAAGGTAAGAATTCCTAAGTCATACTTATGCTTGATCTCCTCAGGGAGTTTAACTTATTTTAAAAGCACATATAAACAAAATTGAAAACCTAATATAATACGAAGGATGAAACAACAAAAAGTTGAAAATCATAGGCCACCTCCCATACAGTGCTTTGTTTACCATCGCTAGCTCAACATTCTTTGTTTGCTCATGGTGGTTCAAATAGGTCATGTGATAGTAGTGCCACTATAACTTTCATGAACTGTACTCAACCTACTGGACTATGTTTATTACCACCTTTCTTTTTTTCAAGTCTTTTGTTAGATTTATGGTCATTCTAATGAGTCCCTACAAGTATAATCTTGCTTAACTTCTTCACAAAATTCATTACTCTTTATAACATCCATAGATTTGAGAGAATTACTTTTAACATTAGACATTTTAAATGATACCTTGTCATCCCCCACTCTCAAAGTCAATTCGCCTCTATCGATGTCTATGATAGAACGAGCAGTGGATAAAAATGGTCTCTCTAGGATAATAGGTGTCTCCACATCTTCTTCTATTTCTAAGATTACAAAAATTGTGGGAAAAGTAAACTTGTCGACACTAACCAGAACATCCTTAACTACACCTTTAGGATGGTGGATTGATTTATCAACTGTTTGAACATGCATCCTAGTGGCTTTTATTTTACCTAACTCCATTTTCTTACGCAAGGTATAAGGCATCATACTTATACTAGCTTCTGTTAAGTCAAGATGACTTTACTTGAATATGATTTTGATGTATAACAAAAAGAGATCAAATAAAAAGAAAAACAAGACACAGACGAATTCAGACACAAACGAAGTTGAAATAGACGAACCAAGACACAGACGAAGTTGAAATAGACGAATCAAGACACAGTTGAAGTCAACACAGACGAAGTCGACACAGACGATGAAAGACGCGAAAAAAATGCAAAGCAGACGCA
>JANIJH010000007.1:11778950-11795110 GCA_024520975.1 Erythroxylum areolatum | reverse complement strand
GGGGGGGATTTTTAAAAAATTTAAGGGTTTTTATAATTTCCACCCTCCCAAGATTTCTAAACTTCTTTAAATTTTCGGAAATTACCGATATATAATATAGCCAATATTTTGAATATTGTCAGTATCAAACACAATAGATCTGTACAGACCAATACCAATAGCCGGGATTGGAGCATTATTCTCTGGATCATTTTTCAGCTGATTGCCAAACAGGGCCATAAACTGGGACGACGCGAGGTTCGCTACAAAATTAGGTGTATTATATGCGTGGGCATGTTTGTGTCAGACTATACATGGTTGATATTGTACTTATTAATTGAAATTTTATTTTAATTTCTAAAAAATAAAGTACGTTACTTTTAGAAAAGTTGGTGTTATGCTTTTCTTGTTAATTAATTAAAAAATAAGTTACTTCCCTGTCCTCTTCCTTTTGCAATAATAATAAATAACGTGTTATTGCTGTCTGTCTGTCTATGACTATGACTATGACTATGATTCCTTCTTACCAAAAGCAGTGAATGAAAACTAAACGGGTGTGTGTGTTGTGTTGTGTTGTGTGTAGGACTGACTAGACTTTTCAGGTCCACCTTATTCAATCAAAGACAAAAAGGCTTTAATACTTGAGCTTCTATCTTGTTCATGGATCCCAAGGTCCCCTCCAATCTATCACCGCCACAGCCACCACCACCACCATCACATGTAGAGCAACAACCACAACCATTCTCCAACTTCTTCCCCCCACAAAGACAACCCAATATGGGAGACAACAAAAACGACAGACCGGCTGAAATCAAAGACTTCCAGATTGTTATTGCAGACAAAGAAGAGCAAAAGAAACACCTGGCACCTAAAAAAAGTTCTAACAAAGACAGGCATACCAAAGTTGAAGGTAGAGGTCGCAGAATTAGGATGCCGGCTCTTTGTGCCGCTAGAATCTTTCAATTGACCAGAGAATTGGGTCACAAATCTGACGGAGAAACCATTCAGTGGCTTTTACAACAAGCTGAACCTTCTATTATTGCAGCTACTGGTAGTGGGACTATGCCTGCATCTGCTTTAGCAGCTGCTGCTACTGGCTCTGTTTCTTCTCACCAGGCTACCTCTCTATCAGCTGGTTTGCATCACAAAATTGATGAATTGAGTGGGTCCAGTGCTATGAGGACCAGTTGGGCAATGTTAGGCGGCAATATGGGGAGAACACATCAAGGATTATGGCCCCAGATTGGGGGCTTCGGGTTCCAGACACCGTCGACCACTGGTCCATCAACTTCTAATTTGGCGAGTGAGAGTTCTAGTTATATTCCGAAAATTGGGTTTCCTGGGTTTGACTTGCCTGGAAATAACATGGGTACTATGAGTTTTACCTCTATGTTGGGTGCGACTAGCCAGCAGTTGCCTGGGTTGGAGCTTGGGTTATCGCAAGATGGCCATATTGGGATGTTGAACCCACAGGCTTTGAGCCAGATTTATCAGCAGTTAGGGCACGATAGAGAGCAGCGGCAAAATACCAATAAAGATGATTCTGAAGGATCTGGACAGTAATAGATGGATGAAGGATTAAGCATTGTTGCTATAGAGACTTGAGAGTGGCCGAGTGACTTCTGTAATCAGTTTCTGTTGTCGAATTGGTTTTTGTTAAACGTCAGAGGAAAGTACTGAAGGAGGTACCTGAGAGAATTCGGTAGAGGCTAGATTTCAGTTTGCCACTTGCTTCTCCTCACTTGCATCCATCAACCCCTTATATACAGGTGCTTTTGTGACTCTTTCTCGCTTTTTCTTTGTTCTTGAGCTTGGTTTTGGGGGAAGTTTGTTGGTCTATTAATACTTGTACTGGTTTTCCTCCGAGTGGAATCTGCAGGTGGATTTGTAAGCAGCTAACTCGCTCCGATTTGGGCATATCTTCATATTAGAGATTCAGATATGTGTAGATTATATGTAAGGCATCTTTAATTATCTATCCTTCTGTTGGCCTGGATGAAGAGGTGATCAATTTGTTTTGGGATTGGAAACAGAGTTCTACAACCGTACTTGTCCAATTTGTATCTTAGATGTGGTAAGACTTTTTAATCATCAAAAGGTGGGTGACTAGATGGGCAATTAATTATGATGTTAGGCTTTCTCTCACATGAATTCAACTTTCTGCCTTTGGCTTATGAAATGATATCTCAATTCCAGTACCCGTTGAAGCTTCAAAAGATTTTGTTTGCCTTTCCGCTCTTATTTGGCTCAGTTGCAATTTTCTCATATAACTTGATTCATTCCTAAAGAAGTCAAACTCCATTTATATATCTTACTCTTGGACTTTTGGGAAGTTAGTTCCGTACATGATGATTCCTATCATTTATGTCCTCGGTACTTGATTTCTTTCAAAACTTGCACTCTTATAAATGTTCTGGAGAGTGCTGTAATTTCTCAATTGGTAGACAGCTTCCAATACATGCACTATAATCCTAATTGTTTTGTCTCATATGACAATGGCCTTGGAACTTTATGGAGCAAGCCATTTCTATCATAAATTCACGAGATCAAAGTGTTTAACATAAGTAGCAGTTTACATTCCAAGCCTGTTTCTAGGGACTAGAATTCAGGTTGCGCAAAGTTTTCTGTATGCTTGCCATCTCATTGTGATAACTATCCATTCACTTGAGATAAAAATTTCTCAAATCTGAAAGTAAGCTTAGTCAGAAATATGTTGATGTCGGCATTGCTTAACTCTGTTACTCTCAGTCTCTGCTGGCAATTTCTTTTGGCAAGTCATTTTGTCGATTTTTCTGAAGCAAGAAGTTTTCAAGATAGTTTCTTTGAATGAAATGGATGTCTCTGTCAAAGGAATACGAATTAATAGTTTCCTGCATTCTGGATGACAAGATTTCTGTTATGGCATAAGCTTATAATTTCCAATAGCATGATCTGACAGTGAGGAGTAGAGATAAGTAGTTTTTCGTTGATTACATTAAGCTAGATAATTGTTTTAGATGTCATTGTCAAGGAACAGTTAATGTGTAACATATGATGAATGGGTAGAAAAACCTTCCTTTTTCAACATGTTCTCCTTTAACAGGCTACTTTGCGATAAAACTATTAACTTATGAACTTTTATGTTTGATATGTTGTCAGAATGTTTTCTGTTCATATTTCGACTTTTAATATGGTGTATAATTGTTGCCCATATGCTACATAAATTTCTGGACTCGTTTCTGTTTCATTGATTTGCTTCCAGTCTTGCCTTTTGTGATAGTTTGCTGCCGTGATGGTTCAGATAGAACATGAAAAGTTAAAAGTCTGCACACAGTTAATTTTCGCAGATGGTGGAATGTACACTTTCTGTAATGGAACGCTTAAACGAAAAATAAATGCTAGGATAGAAATCTGAGGTCGAGAATTTTGAGATAAGGTGCGATTATTATGTTTTCAAATGTGTCAGCACATACCATCCATTAAGCAGGAGGCTTATATATCTGGATACAGTTTGTATGTTTCATGAGTTTTCAATAAGCAGCATCACTGTATTCATTGTTGACTTTGTCCTTTCAAGTCTTCCCGTGGTTGGCATTGATCTGTTGCAGAGTAGCTTTTCTATACTTATTTCTGCTTTCCCTTTTTTGGCAATTTGGTGCTGCGGTCCCTATAATTGAATATGACAAAAGGATATGCGCATATGCTTTCCTATATGTACCTAAACCCCTAGATTTCACCAGCTCTCTGAATTAACAACTAAAGTGTTCATGTTCTCATACTCTGCCCAGCAATCTTGTTCTTGTATATGCAAGAAATGTAAGCATATTTTCACTGCAGTTTAAACCCAACAAGATATAATAGGATTTCAGGGTAGAAACTTTATCCAAATTAAATTTTTGGTTTTCCTACGACTTTTCTTAAAAGCTCATGTGTTTGAATCTTGTATGAGATGTTGGTGGGAGCATATCAAATCTTTAACAACATGAGATTACTTTTTAAATTGTCTATTGAAAGTATGATTGATGGTGTTCCTCGTTCTTTACTTTCATAATGGGGTAATGATTCTGTCCCATATCGTCTATCCTTTTGAGGATACTTTTTGACCACTATATCCTTTCCAAAACCTTATAGGTATTCTTACATTGTCCTATTTGAAAACTAATTAATAAATTGTTCATTTTAATTAATGATTGTTGCAAATTCATATAAAATAATCATAAATAAACACAATAATAACAAATGAAAGTAAGAAAAGAGGAGAAAATCGATTTATAGTAATAACATGTATGGTGGTTTAAAACAATACTAGTTGTTATAGTGGGTAGTTTTAAGAACATATATTGGTCAAACTATTATACAACGCTGGTTGATTAGTATAGTTACGAGTACGGTCTTTTAAACTCTCAAGGACGTTGATCTACTAGTATATGTTAATTAAGCGCATAAAACCTTAAAGCCCTGATATTGGTTACTAAAAATCACGACATTAATCAAGCAAATTTCTTGAAATAAGTTTTTGAAAATTTATTAAGTTCTTTTGAAGATTAAAACACACTCTTTTGACAAAAATTGATCCAAAATAATTTTAAGAATTTCCTAAAAGATTTTTGAAAGATTTAGAGGGGTTTTCTTTAAAACCTTCTAAACTTTCCTCTTAATCATAACAAAGTATATGCAATATGAGCTTCATGTAATAATTATGCAATGATTGAACCTATAGGTTATTGTAATGACCAGTATAACGTTCTAAAAAGGATTACAATAAGTTGATAAATTTTGATGTCCTTGATTCCTCCTTGTTTTTGATTTGTCACTTGAATTCTCTTAAAGATCTCTTAAGTTGCATGCATGCTCTATTTTGCTCATCTTTTTCATCTTTAGAGTGCTCAATTCATTTAATTGAATCTTTTGTTCCCTTTTCCCTTCTATTAAACTTCATTTTTGCTTATGTAATTCAATTCACTTGCTTCTTACCTAACTTGAGAGTTATTTCTTTCCTAATCCATTAATTGTTTGGATTTTTAGGAATTTACAATGTTTTTTTTTTTGTTTAGTTCCTTAAAGAACTTGAGAAGAAAGTAAAGAGTGGTAAAAGGTAAAAGAGTGTGAGATTAGCATCAAGAAAGCTAATCAAATAATGAAAATATGAGTTATTTGAAAAAAAATTCCTTTACTAACTTCTTTTTGAGCTTTTAAATATGTCTAGAAAAGTGTTTTAACACTGAACGAAGTGAAATACAATATGTATTCTTGTGTCAATTATGCAACAACAGTTTGAAAGGATGAATATGACATATGATAAAGTGAAAGACATGTTGAAGAAGCAAAACCATCAAATTAACGAATTCCAAAGGAAATCACCCCCTTGAATTCCTAATTAGGGAAGAAATATTAGCGAAATCCAATTATCCCAATGGAAGTTGAGGAAGAGAGTAAATATTTACATGTTGATGAATATGATCTAGAAATTAAGGTTAAAAGGTCTTATATAGGCCTAGGAGAGTTATTGGGCGTAATTGGGAGCCTAGAGTTTGAGACAGTGTGGATGGAATCTTAGCAGTATAAAGATGAACATAACCTCCTTTAAGAGTATAAATAATCTTAAAGCTTATTTGGAGTGGGAGACAAAGACATAATTAATCTTTGATTGTCATAGTAATTATGAAGAGAAGAAGGTATAGATGATTTTAGTAAAGTTTATTGAGTATATCATTATTTTCTAGAATCAATTGGTGAATAATAAGAGGAGTCACGAGTGGCCCATATAAAGAGGAGATTTGTGTCAAATCATTATTATAGAGAGTTATATTACATGTTGAAAAGTCTCTCTCGGAGGACGATCTTAAAAAGATAGACGCTCTTAAAGAGATAGAGATGGTCCTAATTTGAGCCAATGCATAAGAGAATATATAGGAAATTATAAAAGGTCTTTGAATATGTTAAATCAAGACATAGCTGATATATTAGATTCACAACATTGTTCAAAGTTGAAAAAGATAACACATATCAATGTGAATGTGGAGAGGCAGTCAAAAAATAAAGGAGTATCAAAGGATCCTATAAGTAGTAGTAACTCTTAGAGACATAAGGTTAAAACAAAAAATGTAAAGAGAAGTGCTCCTCTTCCTCAGCCTTTCATGATCATTTATTTTCCCATCGCTTAGCTGCTCTCTACTTCTCTTCGTAAGTGGTGAGGGCTTTTCACTCATTCCTACTTTCTCATCCTGCCTAGCTATTTGTTGTTTTTGGAATGGTTTTTCATATTTCTTGTAAATAACTCTTTTGTTTTTCTCTTTCTAGCTAATGTTAGACCTTGCTCCTCTCCTTAAAAGTAGCAACAACCAAGAAATATCATTCTACCCAAAAGCTCCTCCATCTTCTTCCTCTTCCTCTAGGATCTAGACCCCCTGTAGTTCCCTTGGAGAATCAAAAGAACCTAGATGCCATTAAAAAGGAAACATGGTCAAAAGTTGTTGGTAAGGAGGCTTCTAGCTACATGCTAACTTATTTATTTCTTGGATACTTACATAAAGTTATCTCTCTTCCCTTGGATGTCTTGAAACATGGTGCAAACAAATGGAAGAACTCTCTATTAGGGTACTTCATATGTAAAAGACCATCTCTTTTTTTAGGAAAAAACGGATTGAGAAAAAATGGTTGAATATAGGATTAGACAAAGTCCTAATTAGCCAAGAGGGCTTCTTCATTTTCTCCTTCACCACACAAATATTAGCTTCTAAGGTCCTAGAGCTTGACCTTGGTTTTAGGTTAGGAAACTCCTAATTCTTTATGCTTTGAAACTAGACATGGTTTTAGACAAAAGGAACATCAATTATGTGCTAATGTGGGTAAATTTCTATAATATTCCTTTAGAATATTATAGCACCATTGGTCTGAGCTATATAGCTAGCTTAATTGGAAAGTCACTAAACCTAGAAAAAACTACTACTTGAGTAGGGAGGATAGGTTATATTAAGGTGTATATTGAAGCTGAGATAACTAAACCACTTTTTAAAGTTCTCAAACTCAAAAGGCTAGATGAAATAGGTAATCTCTCCGAAATTGAAGTCTCTATAACCTACCAATGGAAGCCTCAATTGAAAAGCAAAACTGAATGGAGTCTTACCAGAATTCTCAATAATGAGAAGCTGATGGAATAACTTGATGAAAACCCAGATAAGCCAAAGGATGGAAATATTGAAGAAGTGCAAGCTAATTTTAACATTGAAGAAATGCACTCTAAGCAACAAAAAGAAAAAAAATATAAAATATGGAAATTACAAATCCACACCTTGAGGAAGAAGCCACTAAAATACTCCTTACCATTAAGAAATCTGAGCAAGTAATAATCACCAAAGGCAATGTGACTACAGACAAAGGAAAAGCCCAACACTACAAGAAAAGTAGAAATTAGCAATGGAAAATTACTGACAGAAACGAAACCATTGCAAATTGCCTACGAAAAAATAATTTATGTAGGTAAAATTGACGAGAAAAATGTCGTTTAGTAGCAGTGGTAATATCCATTGGTAAATATGGAGGCAAATCATGCCGAAAAAAGTTTTCAACAGTATAAAATGTCAATTGGTAAAGGAGGGGGGAATTGTTGGCCGAATAAAAAAGTTGAGTTTACTGATAAAAAATTTTTCACCGGTAAATTTTCAAGGTAAACATCATCGTCTGCTTCGATTTTAGCATTTTAAAGTAAACCAAAACGACGTCGTTTGGTTTAACTCACCCGAAAGCTCCTCCCTTTGTGTCTTCTTCTTCACCTGCTTCATCTCTCCCTTATTTTCTCGTGCAATTTTCTTCTATCTGGTTTCTCTGTCGTGGACTCCTCTTCTGCTCGTCGGTGTTTGTCTTCTCTGGCCACTATCATTGTGTCTTTCAATAAAGGTATTTTTGCAGCCACTGTTATTTGTTTTTTATATGTTGTATGACAGTTTGGGTATTTGATTACTTTCGTTTATTTGTTTATTTTGTGATTGGTAAACAATTTTAAGGTATAAATGTTAGTAATGGAAGGGACAAGACGAAATTTTGGTTGTGATTTTGGGATGAATTTCTGATACTTGTAAGGTGTTTGAAGAAATGCCTGTTATGTTGATGTTTATTGTACGAGAGTGTTTTGCGTAATTTAAATTGATAGAAATCTATTCCTTTAAATGATGGGAGTGTTGTAACTTTGATACAAGTCTGCATAATGAAAAAATGAATTATTCCTATATTGAAAAAATGATTTCAATTCTTTTTTATGGTTTAGTGTAGTGTAGTGTAAAGGAGCTTATAAGAGAGTGGTATTTCGGCCATGTATTGGAAAACAAAAAATAACTTATTAAAAGTTAGGGTTTTGGTTTTAACAAGTAGAGGAGGTATAAAAGAGAAATTATTTGGCCAAGAAAACATCAAAAAGTTACTTCGAAACTATTTTTCATTATTCTTGATCAAGAATTCACCATTCTTTGGAGATAGAGGATGGATTCAACAATTCTTTAGAGATTTTTAAGATTCAAGAACATGACTTCTTTATATTGTTTTCTTTATTGTTTTTGTGTTGATATTCTTTATGTGTTTATGAACTAACATTGATATAGATTGAGGTGGGAAGAAACTAGGATGTGATACACGTTTGAAGATTTGATTGCAGCTATGTCGATATCAAATTGAAAAGATTCTTGCACATATTAAATGTAAGTCATATTATACAATCTTGGAAATCACATTCGCATATCATCAAACCTCACCACATCAAATTCTACATTCAATAAGTGGGACGGAGACCCAAAGCCAATAGATCGTCTAATTTGTGAAAACTCCAAGTTTAAATTACAAAAATATCACATTATTCTTAATTTACCTTGTAGCTTTATCAATTATGTAAGAAAAACATCATAAAAATTATGTTTTAGTGATCAAGATAAGGTAAGTGGGTAGCAACTGGAGAAGGTCTGAGGAGTCAAATTTCACTTTCACGGATAAATCCAATTAAAATGCATTAAAGTGAAATGAATTGATTACCACATTTTTATATATTAATAACTCCATATAATGAAAGGTAACATTATTACTGATCATCCAGTAGTAAGGCCCGCTTTCCCATTAATTACAATTTGTACTTTATACATTAATATAGTGGAATTTAGTAAATCGTACAGATGTTAAGAGTATAAAAATGACAAAACGCACGCATTGATATATCATTACATATTAGTTACATAAATATTTATAAAATAAAACAAGTAGTGTTATTAAAAATGTATTCATAAGTAAATTCATTTACATTAAAAAAAACAATATGTTTTCAATCTATAATAATGAAAATTAAGGACCTATAAAAATCATGATCAAATAAAAATGTTAATTTTGCTTATGCATATAGGTGTAACGATTTTGCTAACTTTTCCATATTCACAAATGTTTGGCTATATAAAAAAGTATAAACATAGTCGAATTCCTTTAAGTCATGCATAGTAAAAGGTTCGTCATTTTTATGTGTTTTCAAGTGGAGGAGGTATAAAAGAGAAGTTATTAGGCCAAGAAAACATCAAAAAGTTACTTTGATACTATTTTCCATTATTCTTGATCAATCCATACATGGACAACCTTTAAGGAATACAACATCAAGGTATACATAAGCTTTTTATATGCAGCTAACACCAGCTTCCCAAGTAATGATCTTTGGCAGAAGCTAAACCTCCTCGCAAATATGATGAATGTACTTTGTCTGATCCTTGGAGATTTCAACTTCACCTTATTTGATTCAAAAGCTGATGGAGGTATGGAATCCATAGGCCCTTGAAAAGCTTTCCAAGCTGGCATTCAAAATCTTGAAATCACTAACATGAGCTACCAAGGTAATCACTTCATTTGGCAAACAAGTAATAGGGGAAATGGTTGAGCTTGATAGGGCTTTTATAAACCATAAATGGATGATGCAATTCCACAATGTTAAGGCTAAATTTGGGCCCCTCATTGGTTTTTGATCATCACCCTATTGAAATTTATAACTTAGCAAGCTAGCTGAGGATCACCTCTTTTAGATTCCTTAATTTCCTAACTACTTACAATGGATTTTGGGAGGTTATTTAATAGGTAATCCATATGAGTTTTAATGAATAGGAGCAACATGGGTATCTACAAAAACTTAAATTAATTAAATGAAACCCTAAAGAGCTTTATAAAAGGATTTAGTAGATAAAAGGATGGATATCTTAACTACTAGGAGAAATCGTGACATTGTTCAACATCAAGTTTATAAGAATCCTGATAACCTAGCGCTAAGGAACGAAGAAAAACATGCACAGGATGAATACCTTCAAGCTTTAAACTCACCATTTGACCCTCAAGAAAAAATATAAAATGCAATGGTTATAGGAAGGAGATAGATGCACCAAGTTCTATTTCAAAGTAATCCTAGCAAGAAGAAGTGTCAAAGAAATAAACTACAATGAGAATGAAGATGGTGTGATGATCTGCGGTAAAAAAACATTAAAACACGTAGCTATGAAATATTTCATCAGTTTGTTAGGAACAAGTCCAATTGGATGTACTACAACTCAAGGTCTACAAGCTTTCCTAAAACCAATGATTACTTATGAACAAGATTTATTCCTCAATAAGGAATTTACTTAGATAATGAGGAGATAACTCTTAAATCCTTGAATCCTAATAAGGCCCTACGGCCTAATGGCTTGAATGGCTACTTCTCCAAAGGTTCTCTTATTAAGTCTATTAATCAAACTTATATGACATACTCTTAAATGATTATGAAATTATTCCATACACTTAGTGATTATTACTAGGTTAATGCTTAAGATACTCACTTTAGTTTATATTTGATTTTAGGCACAATTCAGAAGCAAAGAAGCTAAAGTGAATCGAAATCATCATAGTTGGGTCATTTTCCAAAGGTTCACACTCGCTTGTCTTCATAGAGTAAGAAGAAGAAGATTAGAGCAAGAACAATCCAAGAAGAAGATAAGAAAATAATGAAGAAGCTCAAGACCATGCATGATTTTTTATGCCCATGAGACACATCTTATGCCCATAACAAAACATATAAGGCTCACGACAGTGAACCTCAACTAAGGTGGGTCACGGGCGTGACACCATCATGCACGCCCGTGAGACACTTATAGCTCACCCAAACCCTACTTTTTAATATAAAAGCATTGTTTCTGTGATGACAAAAGGGGATATGAAAGAATAGAGGGTGTTTTCAGCTAGGCTGAACCGAAGGAGCTCTCGAGAGACAGAAGATAGGAGGATGATGAAGCTCTCTCATATAGAGAGACCCATGGAGGGGTAGCATCCCGACGCTAATTCGGAGGTGACATCGGCGCCGACGACTCAGTTAAGTGCATTTCTTCCTTATATTTGTTGTTTGTTTCTTTATTATGGATTGATTAGTTATCCTATGTCTATTGTTTAGGTCTTGTGTAAGAATAATTGAATGCTCTATGTGATTATTTTTATGTATGAACCCATTGATAGAATCAAATACAATACACAATTGTTGTTTCTCCTATTCATTTGTAGCAACTAATGGTTTGTAATCATTAAGGATAACATAACCTAAGTTAAATAATTCGAACTTGTGTGATCATTGCTTAGATTGGTATATTTTTCTCACTCATAAGGTGACTATTCAATTAAACTTAAAGAGCGTCTCCTAGGTTATCCAATAGCTAGGGTTAATTAACGAGCTCTTCTTACTTAACTATGGCTGGAAACGCAAGAACAGTTTACTAGCAAAGCCAACAAATTTTTACCAAAACTGTTAACCTCAAAAGCATACACAGATGTCCAATAGGTTCTAAATTTTTTGAAATGGACGTCAAAAATAATTTCCACTAATGACAATGCAGTGTTATTAAACAAATCAGTTTGGAGGAAGTGAAGGCTGGGTTTTTGGTCTTGATCCTGATAATGTAGCTAGTTTTGATGGTTTCTCTGGATATTTTTTTCGACATTGCTGGGATATTATTACTTCGGATGTGTACACAGCAGTGGAAGAATTTTTCTTAGGCATACCTATCTTGCGTAGAATGGGATCAACAATAATAATGTTGCTTCAAAAGAAAGATAACCCTTCCATATTTTCTGATTTCCGCCTTATTAGCCTATGTACTTTCGCTAACAAAATACTAACCAAGGTTTTGGCTAAAAGACTAAAACCTTTCTTACCTAAGATACTTTCTATAGAACAAAAGAGATTTCCTTTGGCAGAGACATATTGGATAATGTGTTATTAGCACAAGAAATCATTCAATTCATTGACAAAAGAACAAGTGGTCATAACTTGACTTTTAAATTGGATATGATAATGGCCTTTGATAGAGTTTCATGGTTTTTCTTAGAACAACTACTAAGGAAGTTGGGTTTAGATAATCATTTCGCAAACTTGATTCTCAACAACTTTAAAAAAGCTTAGTTTTCGGTTTTGAACAATAGGCAAGATAGTAACCAATTCAAAGCAACACGAGGCATTGAACAAGGTGATCCTATATTGCCATATTTATTTATACTAATCTCCTAAGCACTTTTTAGAGGTTTGAACGTCTTAGCAATGATAGTGGTAGATTGCCTAATGTTTAGTAGGTAGTTTAGTATATGTATATTTATTAAATTGAATGTTTAGTGCATGTTTAGGTTAGGATTTTGTTATTTAGTTAAATATTTGTGTTTTGTATATTTTATGGGTTAGAACACGCAATTGAGCTTCAATTTTATGTGTTTAAGGGGCCTTAATGTGTTTACTAGTGTTTCAGCACCAATATCGAAGAACGAAGGAGAATCGGAGGAAGCCTGAGGAAAAATGTCACGATCGTGATAGAATTGAGATGGAGCTGCCACGATTGGGACCAGTCTGCCACGATCATAACAGAAGGTGAAATCAAGTGCCAAGATCGTCCTACACGAAAACATATATGGACGGCCTTCCGGATTTAAGTTTTCAAAAGAATTTTTGGACTTTTTGAACCCGAAAAAACCCTAGGGTTGCTATAATAAATAAGAGTATATAAAGAAAAGAAATGAACCCTAAAAGGAGCTCTCCATTCTGCCACTTTAGGAAAAGGTTCAAGAGGAAAGAAGGGAGAAAAGGAAGAAGAGGAGAGGGCTTCCGATGTTGCTGCCTTCCAGAGTCATCCCAATCCCTTTCCAAGTGACAATTTTGTTCATCTTGTTCTTTCTTTTCTGAATGTGTAAGATGGATATAAATATGTTTGTGGAATTGGATTCAATGTTGATGTTATAATTTTCTTTAGGGATTTTGACTTGATTTGATGTTAATATAATCGTTTTTGTTGGCCCCCAAAATTTTTTTCTTAATAATTGAGCATGATTAGATTAAGTTTGGGATCTTGCTAGATTAGTGTATATTGGAATTAATTAACATGTTAATGTTAATAAGAATATGTTACATAGGTGAATTGGATTAAAGTTAAAGTGATAAATTACATAAGGGGTATCTTGGGGAGATTACTTAAGTGGGAACGCTTTAAGGCTTTGAAGGAGGGGCAAAATGGGAAGAGGAATTTATTGGCTTTCATTTTAGAAGCCAAAAACGTTAGTGAGGAAGAACAGAATAGAGAAAGCACAAAAATAAGAAAGAAGGTAGAGAGAGTGTCGTGGGTTTAGAGAGAGAAGAGAGGTTTGAGCTAGGTCTTGATTTTTCTCAATCTTCAAGAGGGATTTTCAGAGTGATCAAGAAGGGAAAAATATAGAGGAAGATAAGAGCCTTCTTTTAAACCAAGCATTTCTTTATTTGGAGAAGATTTGAGGTAAGAGCATTTTAAGGCTTCGGATTTTTGGAAGGAGTTTTGGTTTCAAGAGCTTAGAAAATGCATGGGTTTAAGAGTTCTAGGATCAATTTATATATTATCTTTTTTGGGTTCTCATTTGAAAATATCTATTGATTTGGGAATTATATTTATATTAAAAAGGGAATCAAGATGGACAAGAGGAGCAAGAGGAGGGGCATTTTTGAACAAGCCAAAATCAAAGACTTCAAGATGGGTTTCACTTTTATAGTTAAGTAATAAGCCAATAAAGGTTTTTTGTTAAGAAATGACAGCAAATAAATTTTTTAACTAGCTCATTCATATCCATTTAATGTTTTAAAATGTTTCAAGATTGTGCTACATGCTTATACAAGAGTTATGTAATGACTTATGAAAAGTTGTTTTTACAAATGATGCATGATTATGAAACCATACTTTTAAAAATAGTTTTTAAGGTATAACAAGCATGTGAAAAGCAAATTTTCAAGAAGATGTGCCAGTTTAGGCATCAAGCTTACAAGATTTGAAACCTATGTGTTATGTGGGTTTGTGGTAGCCCCTCAAGAACCGTCACATGCATGTTGACCCAAGTATAGGCTTCTCTCGCTTGCCCGCTAGTGGCATGGAGCTCCCTCAAGGACTCCCTCAAGAATTTACGACTACACAGGACCATTACATTGAAAATGTGTTGCTCGTCATGTTTTGGACTTACCCAAACCATTTGATATGTTTATGTGTTCATGACAAGTTGATTTAAGTGATGCATTCATGATCTGCATACTCATGAATTTCTGCATTAAAAATGGCTTATAAATTTTTTTGCTTGTTACAAATTATAAAATTGTTACCCACGGGCTTTAAACTCACCCCCAATCTCTTCCCACGCATTCAGGTGATGAGCAGGATATCGAGTAGGTCAAGAGGCAAGGCAACACTTCTAGTTTTTGATTATTTTGTATTTGAAGCAAGTTTGTAAAGCAAGGCTTTAGTTGCATTTTGAGCAAACCATGTATCTTTTGGTATTTTTGGGATTTTGATGTATTAATGTATTTGTGGCTTGAAATGCCCACTAAAGCTTTGTAAAACTTTTATTTTTTGATGCAAATGGTATATGTTTGCATATTTACTGATGACCCTCTCAAGTTTGTAGTTGAAATTTTCTAGTTTCATAAAGGAAAATTTTGTTTTCTGACTTCAAGGAAAAATCTGGGTTAATCTAAGCTGAGTTAGGCAAATGTGTCTTCTAGTAAGTAGTAAGCCTTTCTTTTATCTTTCCAACAGTATCTAGCATGAAAATTTTGGACGTCTAAGCTAAAATTCTTGGTCCTTATAAGGGAAGATGTGCAAGAGAGGAGTTGTATCTTCTGCCTTTTTGCTTCTTCTGTGATGATGTCATCTCCTTCTGTGTTTTCTTTATGATGATGTCATCTTCTTCTATGTTTTGTATCGCCTATGTTTTGCTTCTTCTGCCTTTTTTATTCTTTTTTGATGAAGTCATCTCCTTTTGTGTTTTCTTTGTGATGACGTCATCTTCTTCTGTGTTTTGTATCATCTGTGTTTTGCTTTTTCTGCCTTTTTGTTTCTTCTGTGATGACGTCATCTCCTTCTATATTTTCTTTGTGATGACGTCATCTTCTGTGTTTTGTGTCGTCTGTGTTTTGCTTCTTCTGTTATGACATCATCTCCTTCTGTGTTTTCTTTGTGATGATGTCATCTTCTTCTGTGTTTTGTATCGTCTGTGTTTTGCTTCTTCTGTCTTTTGCTTCTTCTATGTTTTGCTTCTTCTGCCTTTTCACTTCTTCTGTCTTTTGCTTCTTATGTCTTTTGCTTCTTTTATCTTTTGCTTCTTCTGTCTTTTCGCTTCTTCTGTCTTTTACTTCTTCTGTCTTTCACCTTTCCCTATCTCCTGTTCCATTTCCATCCCTCTTCAGAGGATAGAATCCAACCTCAACGTCTCCCTCAAAGTTGTAGGTCTCTAAGCCTTCTTTGAAATCATCCTAAGAAGATTTTAACTGTAACATCCCACCCCCTACTGGAAGGGTAAAATAGGAAATTTGTCATAGAATGGGATTGATAGGGAATAATTAGTACTGTTCATGCATAATAGGATTGATACACAGTATCAATTGTGCACATAAAATTACTGTACATGCATACATAACATTCTTGGTTTTCGTGCCTAAGATAATTTTATTGAGATTAACGTGATTTTTGGGTTTGAAAAATTATTCTGAGTGCGCCATAAATTGTTTTATATTTTAAGGGATTTTCAGGAATTTTTTTGGATTTTTTCGGAGAAAATTCCCGGACCGGAAAAAATCGCCAATTGGTGAATCGGTCAATTTTCGGTAGCGAAAATTGCTACCCTATGACACTGTATTATTGGGTATATTATTTTGGGATTAAAATTAGGGTCAT
>JANIJH010000007.1:11764620-11778850 GCA_024520975.1 Erythroxylum areolatum | reverse complement strand
GCTAGGTTTAGGTTTTTACGTGTTTGCATGGGAGATTTCCTTCTGCTAATGGGCCATGGATGTGTGGATCAGACCCGCATTAACCAATAGGTGCGTGACTGACTGATCGATTTGTGGGTTGTGGTGATTGAGCTCGGGCCCAATATAGCCGACCCGACCACTTTAGATAAACAACATTTTCCTTATATCATATAGTTTTAGTAGTTTCTTTAATCTCCGTTAAGTTTTTTTCAATCTTGTTACTCGTTAACTTTAAGGTGCAATGGTTACCGCATGCGCTACGATACTTTTACCTTATGAGGTAAGGTTTATGTCCCCCTTGTTCATGTTATATACACTTTTAATATTAAATAAAAAAGGGTCACCATCCCCTAGGGTACCATCCCTAGTTTATTTTTAAAAAATGAAAGAAAATAAATATAGAAAACATATAATATTTAATTTAAGTGATAATTCAAGGCCAAATACTCTTGAGAAAAAGTGGAAATGATGTCACCTTAATAAGAATTTAAGAGTTCTTATCAAATTAGTGTGTTAGAGTTTCAATTAAAATGATTACAATCCTAGTTAAATTGGTATGTTAGTAGTTCAGGTTAAAAAAGTTCCAACATTTTAAATGCAGTCCAAACTAAAAGCCATCTCCTTCTTCAACATTTAAATTCGAATATTAACTTAAACCTTTTCATTAAAAAAAAATAGAAAAGCTTCTTCTTGAACAGTTCGTCTACTTTTCAAAATATTTTACTTAAGCCAAGATTGGTTTAAAGTATATGAAAACAGAAACCAAGATTCTAATATTATCAAAAATGAACCTGAGAAAGTACTGAAGGAGGCACAAGTGATGTTGAAATTAGTAAGTAGGCAAAAAGAAAAAGATTAGAAAGCTTAAGAACACATCCTTTGGGGGAATTTAATTTCAGTATAAATCCAATTCTTGATGGATATAGTTACGCTAGGACTGAAAAACCCAAGCTTATCGCAGAAACAACTAAGGATTCGTCGCAGATTTGACGCTAAGACCTAATGATAAGAGCAGTGTTGCGCCATTGGGTTACCAAATCACTTTATTTCATTAGCTAGTGAAAGAATATACGAGCTTTTCTGAACCCAAAAGAAGGGGATGTGTGGCCTCCTTCTTCTATCCTTACTTTGCCCTATCGAATTTAAGCCATCCATTTATATATTCATAAGATTTGAGGGTTGGTTGGGTCGGTCGTGTTAGGCTGAGATCTAGGCTCAAACATAAACGGCTCATTTATAAATGGTGGCTGCTTACTGTGAAAAGAAAGAGCTAAACCTAGTATGTATTTTTCAGATATAAATTCATTACCTCATCATGAGAAAGGTACAATTCTCGAGAACTTTATTATTTTTTATTCACTAGCCTCCAAAACTCTCCTAAAAGACTAACTTGAGTGTCAGAGGGGCCTACCGGCAGTCAACTTCCGGTGTGTCTTACTATTTTGCAGGTATCTTTGAAACAAAGTCTACCAATCTTATAGATCCAAACAGCAGCGCTCAGCTCCACCAAAATCAAACAAAACCAAGGGCCAAAAAGACTGCAGAAGAGGAAGAAAATGTACTCCACAGTCCAAACGCGATCTTTAACCACTTGCTGATAAAAACTTAAAATAGCTGTTTTGTTACAAAGTTTATGAGATTATTTTGTTGAAAGTATCTATTAGATTAAGTAGACCCAACCCCAAATCTCACATTTATATTTGATTCCGTCTTGCGAAGCTGGAACCATGTATATGTAATTCCTAACAGTCAAAACATGGGCCCTGAATCTCAATGGGCGGTTCTTTTACTTTATTCCCACACCAGAGCCTTACCTTTTTAGTAAGATATTTGAGTCACCAAACACCATATGGCAACGGCCACGTGTTTCGAACTTCTTTAATGCTTGTTTGTACTTGAAATACCGTTGGAGATCCGATTAAGAAGTAAGCGGATTTTATCGGCAAACCATAACGAATGGTTCCTTTCAACGAGATAACTGATTGCTAAGGTTGGAGATACATATTTATATTTGTTGATGGTATCGCTGAAAAGTCAAGAAAGAATCTAATTTTAACTGCAACAAAATGATTATAAAACTTTTTATGTTTTAATTATTAAAATTATTTTAATTCTATAAAATAACTAATACATAAATTATAATAAAACGTGAATCTTAATTCATACTTTATTTTAAAACTTGTTCATTTTTTTGACGTATTCTTTAAACCATTTTTAAAATCGTTTCATCTCAATCACTATAGTCATACAAGCATCTAACCTCTAATAATATTCACATAAAAAGTTGAGAGAACTCTACAACTATTATAGAGAGGGTTAAGCAAAAATTGCTAGCTATATTAGAGCTTAAACCTATTTATAATATATTATAAACATTTTAGTAATTTAATTAAAATTAAATTCTGATTTTAATTAAACTTTAATTAGAATTTAAAATCATTTTAATTAAATATTTTTTACTTAAATAAAATTTAATATCTTATTTTTCATCTTTATTTATTAAATATCTCATATTTAATCATAAAATTTTTCAAACTTTACAATCAAATTCAACTTGATTAAAACATCTTTTCTCTCTTCAACTCGTTCTTTATGTGTGACTCATTAGGTACACAAATATTGACGATGGACATAAATTATAACTCTAAAATATATTTAGGATTAGATAAATTAAACTGTTTTAATGTATCTTTAATTACCTCATTAAACAATTTATACTTATACATCAAGATTGATGTCTCACAACACATCATGACTACTCAAATATTCACAAATGTCAAAGTAGTTTTGAATAACCTTTCAATGCATGCTTTTTTTTTGTAAAACTCAATCCTTTCATCATACAATGTTTTAACTACATATAGAGTATATAATTAATGTCTACTTTATTTTGAGTCTAATCATATTAATTCTCCATCATTAGCTATTGATCCAATTAATGACATTTGTAAAATATTTACCAAATATTATTTGACATTGGTCAAGGATTTATTGAATCAATACTAATTGAGAACAATGAAATATTATTCCTAATTATTTTAGGGTAATGAATTATATCTTGATCACTTAATTACTTACATATAGTCAATGATACATCTACTGACTACCTACCAAACTACTCAAATTAAAATAGGTCATAAGTAGTATTAAAGCATAGCAATTCCTGTATAAGATAATTTTAAATACCTCAAGTTAAAGGATCACTTATATAATTATCATAATAAGAATTTTCATAGACATACAAGTAATGTTCCAAATGGATTTTTCATATGAGATCACTTCAATGAACTTATTCTCTAGTAAGCACTCGTACGTTTATTTAAGTATCTCCATACTTTAATCTATGAGATCGACTACTTCTTTTATAAAGAAAAATATAACATGTGCTAGTCTTTTTATATTTTATTAATATCCAATTTTAATATAACAATAGCTAGGAATAATATATAAGAACAATATGAATATCATAATTATAATCTCACCATAATTTTATTTGCAACGTATAATTATCTAATAGATTTTATCATATACATTTAAATATATAGAAGATAAAAAAAATGTCTTTAAATTATTTGTTACTATTCTATAACCAACCAATTAACTATGGAGCATAAACCAACGAGCATATCAATTCACCTTGGTTAAAATCTTTATTCAAACAAGATTTTTTTATAGGCTTTAGAGATTTGATAGACAAGAATAAGAAAGTAAGTTTCAGTGGACTTTTTAAACATATTCAACGTTTTAAAAATTAATTTAATAAATAAAAAATTAAACTATTAATTTCATTATTAAATAAAGAAGATATTAAAGTAAAATTTTGACTCACCACTCTACTATTTTATGTTCTTTAATATATCATCTTATTTCTTCTTTACTTTAATCCATTAATTTTGTTACATTATGTGTAATATTTATTTAAAAATAATAACTAATAAAGTTTTCAATTAATTTGCATAACCTGTAATTTAATTCATTAACACATAATTCAATCTTTAAACACATTTTCATATTTGATTGATTTAAATACATCTATGATTAGCCTATCTTCTTGTAAATAAATTGATATACGCATTAATATTATGTCATAGATATGCAAAACTTGAATTAGTAGATTGCATTAGTTGTTAGAAGATTCTATCAGCGGTTAGCTAACAGTTGATCTAACTAGCAGATAATATTATCAATTTACTAAAGATGTTTGGTAAAATTAGATATTTAATATTAACTGTTTAAGTGTAAAATGTCTTATGAGGGCATGACGTAAAAAAAAAGAATTTATAAGGCCATGATTAGAAATTTAATTTTACAAAAATTTAAGTTTTTATCTCTAATGAAAAACATAGAAAATTCTTAAAAATTTTGTCACAATAACATATTTTTTATTTTGTAACCAAAAAATTATTTCATTAGTTAAAAAATTCCAAGTTTTGTAACTATAAAACTTACTTTGTTGTAAAAAAATTTATCACTGTAGAATACATGCATAATTTTTAGTTATGCACGATTTTTAGTTTGAATTATCCATAATATCATTATAGCATAATTAGCATAATTCCAAATTTATAAAAAGAGAGTATAATTGGCTTTTTTACCTATTAAGTTTTGGCTAATCATAAAAAAGGTCCTCTTATGAAACTTTTAGAAATCAGCTTATTGAGTTTAAATAAGCTAACCAATAAGTCATTTACCAAACACATCAATAACTTTTTAAAATAGTCAAAAAGTTAACTTTTAGTCAATAAGTTAAAAAAATAACTTATCAGCTGTTTGACAAACACTTCCTTTAGCTTTTTAATATGTTCAAGCAACTAATTTGGGTCGATTAGCTAAAAACCAACTTATTAGTTGTTTACCAAATGGGTCAATTTGACAATTAATATATTGCATTAGCTGTTAGCTGATTTTATCATCGATTGGTTGACAGCGGATTAATATAGTTGATTTGACTAGCGAATAATATTAGTTGCTTATTTAAAGAAGTTTGAAAAAATTAGTTGTTTAGTATTAGTTGTTTATATGTAAAACGACTTATGAATGCCTATTTTTTAAAAAAAAATTATAAGAATAAGAGTTTTATATCTTAGATTTTTTTAATATTCTCATAAGAATTTAGATTTTTAAATATTTAATTTCACAAAAATTGAGTTTATACATCTAATAAAAAATATAAAACATAAAGCATATAATAATAATAATAACAACAACAAACAAACAAATAAATAGATAAATAAATAACTTTTGGTGAAAGAAAAATAATAAAAAAATGACAGCGTGAATAATTTGTAATAACTTTTGGACACAATCATCATTTCTTCCTTTAATTTCTCAGTCGTTGAAGTAAAATGCTCATATGAAGAGCATATTCAAATGCTCATATGAAGAGCATATTCAAAATAAACACGGATTAGGTTCAATGTGTCATCTCAATCAGTTGATTACTAAACATAATTATCAGCTGTGTAATACGGTGAAACAATCAAATACCTCTCACACTATCAAAAAATAATTAATAAGCCATTTATCAAACAGGGTCACGAATAAGTTTCAACTGAATTTGTAACATGTTAATTTGAACTTAAAATGCAGTAAATATGAATTTGCTGCATATAACTATTTCATTACCATCAAAGAAAATGAAGGGTCGTCCAAATGGTACAGCGCAGAAAACTCCACGTTTGTGGCTTTTACATCACTCTTCAGACCATCCACTATCCATCAAGGATCTTGGATAGGTAGTCGAGCTTGAAAAAGTACAAAATAATGCCCCACAACCCCATTCGTCACTGGAACTCCGAAGATATTTTTGTTTCTAGTAAACTCCGTAGATATTATTTATGACCTAGTAAATGAATTTCATGTTTTTTTCTTTACCACGTCAAAGACATACTTTCTTGCAAAATCAGATTCTAACGTCCAAATTATATCTTGATTAGGGTAAAGAGAACAGGAGTAGAAATAGGAATGAACACAATAAAAAATGAGAATAAAGTATAACCAACGATAAATTTCATTCTTCTAAATTGTAAAAAATAGAAGAATGAAAGTGTTACCTGTATTGATACCGAATATAAGTTTTCGTTTTATGCTTTCTTTTTTTCATTACCTCTAAACAAACACTCGTTAATTTACTGAGTCTGTTTATTGTGCATGTTTTTTTGTTCTCTTGTATTGCTCCAAAAAGACCAAATAAAGTAAAAGAAGAGTCTGGTGGATGAGCTAACGTAGAATAGTTAGTGTGGTGGGTCTCAAAATACCCACAAGTGCTACCTGTCACGTTGACCAAAACTTTTGTCATGTAGACTTTTCTTATGTGATAAGAGCTGTCACTTGGACTTCACTTATTGACCCATGTATATCACTGTACATCTCTTCTGACCAGTGAAGTAACTAAGAAGGATTGGAGGATTACCTTAATATGAATTTCAAAAAATTATTCCCAATAATTTTACGGCGTAGGTGAATTGATAAAGAGTTCTTCTAATTTAAATAAGGTTATAGATTCGAACCATTTTTATGTATGCAGTCATTTAAAATTTGAAATTAAAATTTTATCTCCGACAAGGGACCTATCTAATTCGAGCGGAGATTAATTTAGATATAAATAACTTAAAAGTGTCTTCCTATAATTGAGATTCTCTTAAAATATCTCGTGAAAAAGAATTCAGTAATATTTTTAAAAAAGCAAAAAATAAAAAAGAAGGAATTCATTAATAAGGTCATATGGTTTAAGTGAATAAAAAGATTGCGAAAGAGCTGACGCACCACACGCCCTTTGCTTGGTTCGGCCAATATATTCTCGACACGTTTGCAAAATTCAACGGACATGATTATGGTTGAGATTCTGTTTTGTGTCGCATAAGAAGGCAAAACACATCTCTCTTTCCACATGTATACTCAATTTGGTTGTTTATGGTGTTGTAAAGAAGTTTCTGTGGTGATTCTTCTTCAAAGCTAGTTGGATTCGTAAGGATTTGTTTCAGAGTTCATCAAGAGGAGTCCGCTTTTATGATAATGGATGATGAGGTTGCTAGGCTGATCAGGAGGATGAACCCACCCAGGTTCCTTCCCTCTTTCTTTTCTATCATCTTTCTAACATTTCAATTGTCGTTATACAGTGTTCTTCAGGTTTTTTGTTTTTGGGTTTCCTTGTAAAGCCCTCCCGCTTTTCTTTTTCCTGAAAAATTTCCCTTTTTAGTTGACGACTTGGGTGTTTAATCTTATGGCGAGTAACATACTCGAAGTTTTTATTCTAAGAAGTCCTTCGCTTGAAGACAAGTTCTGAAAGCAGTTAAACTGTCAACACCCTTTTCATGTTATCACCCTTTTTTGTATTCCCCACCGTTCATGAAGCCCTTCTCCTGACTTGCTCCCCTGTTAGTAAGGTTTTATTGCAGATAAGTCAAAAAAAAAAAAAAGCTTAAAAAGAAGGTACGTAAAGGGGATATATTTCTTTTTCAAACTCTTTATCTTGTTTGACTCACATTTCACAATTTATGAATTGTTTGGTCTTTAACATGGCAATTTCATTATTTTAGGTCCTGATTGTCTGAAAAGTTTTCAACTTCATGGTCGTGTTTGTTTTATTTTTTTTTTTTTCCTAACCAGTTTATACCGACCTCCTTTAATAGAGGAATCCTGGCCAAAACAATTTAATGTTGATGTATACAAAAGTGAAGCTTTTGTTGTCTATTGCTTCCTTTCTGTTTTATTAATAGTTGAAAGGCTTGCTGTTTATGGAAGCAGAGTGGTTATTGACAATCAAGCATGCGAAGATGCCACAGTTATCCAGGTAATGCACCACTTACTCATATCAGTTATGCAGATCTGTTCCAACCTTAATTGGATGTTGTTGTGCTAATAATATTGATGATTCTGTTAGGAATAATGGTCACAAAGGAGGAGAGTGGTTAGTTTATACAAGGAAGAAAAAGACAGACTGTAAGCAGTAGTGAGATAGCTAGATATCGATATATTTTAGTGATTCAGGTTGTTAGCAGGAGATATCTATCCTTAGAAATTTGTTAGGATAAGTAGATATAAAATAATAGTCTATGGGGGAAGTGGGGTAGGCTTTTAGATTGGAAATAATTCTTGGAAGATTTCCTGAGATTGTGAGGGGGTTTTCCCTTGTGAAGAAGGTTCTTCCTTCTTGTTTTGGAATAATACTGAGCTATTGCTCCCTACCTAGTGTTATTTAACACACGGGCACATTAAGTTGAATTGTTACCTAACAGATTCACTTTCCATATCAGTTTGACAGTTTCAATAAGCATGGCATTCTTCTCGAAGTTGTACAGGTGCTTACTGACATGAATCTTACAATAACAAAAGCTTATATATCATCTGATGGGGGATGGTTCATGGATGGTGAGTTTCTTTAAAACAACTCAGAATGTAGAAAAAGTAGAAGAAAGAGATTATAATCTTGTTTATTAGATCTTCTTACTTTATTTTTTTCCAGTGTTTAATGTGATCGATCAAGATGGGGAGAAAATCAGAGATAAGGAGGTTATTGATTGTATTCAAAGAGTAAATACTGATACACAACCACTAGTTTTATGCTTTTTTATTATCCTTTTGATTTCCTAGCTGTCATAGTAATAGAACAAATCAAGGTATCTTTTTCTTGATCCGCTTCATCATGTAGTTGGTCAAAATTTGAAGTTGAGCCACGTAGTTTACCAATACTTCTAGTTTGTACACTTGTTCTCATTTCTTAACAGTGTGCTTGATAATAATAATTTTGAGATATATGCTTTCTTTTATTCTCTATTACCATATTTTGTCAGCGAAATAGCAAATGGCATGGATTTTATGATTAAAATCTGTTTGTGATACTTTATTGCATGGTCATTTCTTTTCTAATCAATGTTAGGTGATGGTCAAAGATTAAATAGTTTATGAAGAAATTGATTTCAAGTATTATCTCAACCACCCTATAAGGGATTAACTTCTAAAAAGCCACGTGTTTTACCAATTACTGTATGTTGTATGCATGTTACCGTATGTTGTTGATGATGCTTGATAGGAATAATTTTGAGATATACGGTTTCTTTTGTTTGCTATTGACATACTTTGTCAGAAAAAAGGCAAATGGACTTGTTTGTAAAGATCTTCTTGAGATCCTTAATTAATTTTCATTTCTGTCTTCTCTAATGTTACATGTTTGTCTAAGAGGAGATGCTTTTTACAGAAATCGAACTTGAGTATTATCTCAACCATCCTATAAGGACTAACTTCTCATGTGTTGGCCATATTGAAGCTTTTAACCTAAAAAGCCCCGTGTTTGACCAAAAAATGTGTGTTGTATGCTTGTTCTCGTTCCTTGCTGGTTATGTTTGATGATAACAATTATGAGACATAGGCTTTCTTTCCTCTGTTATTACCATGCTTTGTCACTTTTTGTGATCCTTAACTTCATTATAATTTCTTTCATCTGTAATGTTACATGTTGGTCAAAGGGGAGAGTTTTTGAAGAAATTGAATGAGTATTTTCTCAACCATCTTGTAAGGCTTAACTTCGCTTGTTTTTACCTTATTGATGCTTTGACCTAAAAAGTGATTTTTTAAAATGTAAAATGAGAATTAAAAAAAATCTCATAGGACTTTCTATTCAACACATTACTTGGCTATATATGTTTTAAGTGGAGTGTATGTGCAATTAACAATTAATATTCCACCAAATATAAATTTTGTGCATAAAATAGGTTAGCATACATATGTTCCCCTCAAGATTCAATTTATGTATTTTTCTCTTTTTTTGATTACCTGGTAATCTTGTCTATGGAGTCATTTCTTTTTCAAGTGCAGTGGAACGCTGGAAAGGCATTCATCCATGATTGAGTGACCTATTTGCTCTCTCCTATCAAGCTTCTTTGTTTACAAATTTGTTTTTTAATGTACTATGATGCTCTTTTGACCGTGTCTTTTTAATGTGCCTCATTTTCCATTCATTTCTTTATGTTGCAGAGACTTGAAAGTAAGGCAAGCTTTGCACCCTCATTGAGAAGTTCAGTTGGGGTTATGCCTGCCGAAGAACATACCTCAATTGAACTCATTGGTAGTGACAGGCCCGGTTTATTGTCTGAAGTTTGTGCAGTCCTTACAGACCTTCACTGCAATGTGGTAAATGCTGAGATATGGACCCATAAAGCTCGGGCTGCTGCTGTGGTTCATGTCACTGATGATTCTACTGTCTGTGCAATTAAAGACCCAAAACGACTCTCGACAATAAAGACATTGCTTTGCAATGTCCTCAAAGGAAATAATGATTTGAAGACGGCAAAAATGACCATATCACCCCCTGGTGTAACTAGTAGAGAGAGAAGATTGCACCAGATTATGTTTGCAGATAGAGACTATGAGAGGGTGGGATTAGGGAGGCTTGAAGATAAAAATTTGAAATCCCATGTTACGTTGTTGAATATTGAGAAAGATTATACTGTCATCACTATGAGGTCAAAGGATCGCCCGAAACTGCTGTTTGACATAGTTTGCACTTTAACAGACATGGAGTATGTAGTCTTTCATGGAATGGTCAACACAGGAAAGATGGAAGCTTATCAGGTGAGTTAGAAGTCAATTAAGTAGTAATAACTGATCAAGAATATCTTCTGGTCTCTGGATGTTATGAACAAAGCAATTTTTGTATTGGCCATCTTCTCTCTGTTGGGATTTCCACTTTGCTTGTGTTAGTTTAATATATTACCTCTTGAATCCTGTTAAGTACTAAATGTTGACTGTTTTTGTTTCTCTTCCATTACCCAGAAAACTGTGTTTGGTTGTAGGAATTCTATATTCGTCATGTAGATGGACTCCCTATAAGTTCAGATGCTGAACGAGATCGTGTCATACAATGCCTTGAAGCTGCCATTGAGAGGAGGACATCTGAGGTTTGTAGATAACTCCACTTATGTGATATGTAGTTTGATTGTAGTTTACGTCCTTGAAGATTACTATGCTAACATATGTTACTTTGGAGTGCAGGGACTCGAGCTTGAATTCTGTGGAGAGGATCGCCTTGGACTGCTGTCCGACATTACCAGGATATTTCGAGAAAATAGTTTGTCTATCACGAGGGCAGCAATCACATCAAAGTGTGGCAGAGCAAAAGGCACATTCTATGTCACTGATGTGAGTGGTAACTCAGTTGATCCTAAGATTATCGATTCAATTCGCCAGCAGATTGGACAATCGATGCTGCTCTTAAAACGTAACTCGTTTCTTTCACCACAGCCCGCCCAAGAGACAAGAATGAGTTACCTTTTTGGGAACCTCTTCAAAGCTCGAGCCTTTCAAAATTTCAAGCTGATCGGATCTTACTCGTGATTCCTTCATATGAATTATCTTTGGTGTAAATGTATTTACATGAATGTTGGATAAACTCCAGAGAAGTGTATAGGGATCAAGAACACTGTAAATAGACATGCACCTTCGTCCTTACTCTCTGCTTTGGGAGACTTTTAGGCGATATTAAGTTGCCCTGTATAGAATTTGCCTGGCAAACCAATCTTCGTGGCTTAATTCACATGGCTGTCAACTTGTTTGATGTGTCAGCGTATATAGCTTGTAGAGGTAATGGAAGTTCACTGCTCCAAAATAAATAAAGAATTAAATACTGAAATGGGTGCATTAATGTTTCAAATGTGGAGCTTTGCCATTTGGAGTGTGCTGATTTTGATGGTTTTATGCAGGGAAGACTTATATATGAGAAACCCTGACATACTGCCTCCTACTCAAACCCTTCAACCCACAATTAACACACACCCACCCCTGGAGAGTGAGTCAGCCATTGTAACAATGCATGTGTAGGTGTAGCCTATTCTGTTGTATTCAACAAGTATGAGACCCATAACTGAGTTAGCGACTCAGATAAGCCGAGCTCTGATCTCTAACGCTGTACCTACTCGGTCATGGAATCCATCTCTGGAGCAAACCCTCCATAAAATCGGTTGCCGAGATTCTCTGACTCCGTCGCTTGTGGCGCGAGTCCTTGACCCTCACCTGCTGCAACACTATTCACTTGCTCTTGGTTTTTTCAACTGGGCCTCTCAACAGCCTGGTTTTGCTCACACCTCTCTCACTTACCAATCAATCCTCAAATCCCTTTCTCTCTCTCGCCAATTCAATGCCATTGACTCTGTTTTAAAGCAACTCAAGGCCCAGAAATTGAGCATCGATTCTCCCACTTATAGCTTAATTATTAACGCTTTCCTCCAGAGTAAGAGGACCCATAACGCATTTTTGGTTTTTAATGATGTTAAATCGGATGTTGGACCTCACACTTGTAACTCTCTATTAGCTGCTTTAGCCTCCGATAAGTCTTTTGACAATGCGCATTTGCTGTTTGATGAAATGATTCGCAAAGATGTTGTTTTTAGTACTGTTGGATTTGGCGTCTTCGTATGGAGATTTTGTGAGAGCGGTGATTTGAATAAAGTTTTGGGTATGCTAGATAAGGTAAGAGAGAGCAGTCCAATGATTAACGGTTCTCTTATTGCAAATTTGATTGTTCATGGGCTTTGCAAGGCTTCAAGGGTGAGCGAGGCTTTGTGGATTTTAAATGAGTTGAGGACTAGGGGTTGTAAACCAGATTTCATTGCTTATCGGGTTGTAGCTGAAGCTTATAGAGCCAAGGGGAGTGTTTTTGACGTGAATAAGGTTTTGAAGATGAAGAGAAAGCTAGGGGTAGCACCTAGGAGTAACGATTACAAAGAATTCATTTTCAGTTTGATTGCCCAGAGACGAGTAAGCGAAGCCAAAGAACTTGGCGAGGTTATTGTGGACGGCAATTTCCCAATGCAAGATGATGCTTTGAATGCATTAATAGGATCTGTTTCAAGCATTGATCCTGTTTCCGCATTGGTATTCTTCCGTTATCTTGTTGGAAACGGGAGTTTACCAACGGTTACAACACTTGGCAACTTGAGTAGAAACCTTCTTAAACATGATAAGATCGATGAATTGTTGGAGGTGTACCGTGTTCTGTCTCTCAATGATTATTTCTCTGACACGGAAACTTATCTCGTGATGTATTCATACTTGTGCAAGGCAGGGAACGTAAGAGAAGCTTATGCTATTCTTCAGGAAATGAGGAAGAAAGGATTAGATCCAGATATTACCATGTATAACTCCCTAATGGAAGCATGTTGTAAAGAAGACATGTTGCGTCCTGCTAAAAGGCTTTGGGATGAGATGTTTGTAATAGGGTGTGGCGTGAATGTGAGATCTTATAATATTCTTATCGGCAAGTTGCTGGAAATAGGTGAAATTGAAGAGGCTTTGAGGCTTTTTAGTCATATGTTGGAGAAAGGTATCCTACCAGATGCTACCACATACTCGTTGCTCCTTGATGGGCTTTGTCAAGAAACTAATTTTAAAGCTGCAGCAGAAGTATTCAACAAGTCAGTTGATCAGGATGTAAAGCTTGCGAGAAGTATCTTGAACCCGTTCGTCTTAAATCTTTGTAGAAAAGGTACGCTTTTTTATATATAGTTGTTGATTTCTCTTATTTTGCTTAGTAATTAATCTTAAGTTGGCATAGCAGGTTATTGTTCCTTTTTAGTCTCTTTTATATGTACAATGTATGTCCTCCCTTTAGTGATGCACTGATGCCATGCAGGTCAGTATCTGGTTGCTTCCAACTTCCTATCTGGTCTCACCTATGACATAGGACATTCAGACTCCCATCTGGTTTTGCTGAAACATTTAGCAGAAGCTGAAGAGGTTCCAATTGCTATTGACCATTTAAGACGCTTAAATGCCAACTCACCTTCAATCTTGCGTGAGATAGTTTCTGAGCTTCTGGCATTTCTTTCTTCTTCTTCAAAGCCAGAACCCGTCTTACACTTGCTTCAAGTGATGAGAGACCAGTGTTTAGATCCCAACAATGATACATTCAAGTATTTATGTGCAAATCATGTACCTGGTTTTTGTTAAAGTTTAAATCATAGTTACCTGATATGATGTGGGTGAAATTTAAAAAAAAAGAAGAAATACTGTATATCATCCTTGCTTGTTCATATAGCTACTGTCAAATGTGCAAAATGAACTAAAGAAAAAAGTTCTGATAGAGCTAGGAGGCCATTAGTTTACAGTAGGCGTAAGAAGAAGTTGGCAAATCCTAGCATGTGAGTTAGTTACATATTAGTGACAGGTGTCATCTATTAATTGGGGTAGAATGGGATATAAAAGGAGAGGAATGTTC
>JANIJH010000007.1:11720885-11746262 GCA_024520975.1 Erythroxylum areolatum | reverse complement strand
ATCAGAAATCAATTTACGTTGCAAGTACTTACTTATTGATGCAAATCAATTTCTTGAAGTAACCATGAAGACAATCATGTCTCACTTGAAGAACTCAATTCTGAAATTTTTATTAATCATCCAATCTTGGGTTACAAGGATATAATAAGGTATAAATACCTTGACCAAGTCTCAACCCTACTAGGAATGGGTTCGCAAGCCCATTTAATAAAAACTAGACTAATCATAACAAATCTAGGAGCATCTAGCCCATTGAACATAATTTGATCAAAGTCCTTTAGGAATGAGCTAAACGCATTAAAATAAATAAGTCTCAAAATAACCCAAACAAACAAAGCACATGCTACTAACTAAAAAAACATCCCATAAATAAGTCCTTGGGCCGAAAATAAGAGATAATAAATAATAATCCCAAATTATAAAAAATGGGCCTAAATGGCTAAGTGTTAGCCTCTTCCAATGCTTTCTAATAAAGTCACAAGCTTGGGCGTGCCTTGGTATTCCTCTATGGATGTTTCGGCCTCCTCATGTACTTGACTTATGATTTGGTTTGAACAAAAGCTTGCATTGCTTATTTAAGCCTTAAAGCTTCTTGTGTTGTAATTGGACCACTTGACATGTGTAGCTTGTCAGATTGATGTGTAAGACGTGAAACTTCATTGCAAGGCTGGTTGTATCAGCCATGTTCACTTCCTTGTCACCTCCTGCAATATTCTGCGTATTAGCCTGTTTCGTTGGAGGATAATACTTCGAACTTACTTCCTGCACTTCATCATCAGCAATGTCTAGGTTTCTCATAGACGCCTCTCGGGCTGCCTGTAACCCATAACACAGTCTACCGTAATGTTATCATCATCATTATCACACCTAGTTCAAAGTCCCGCAGTGAAGTGAGGTCTAAGGAACAGTCTACCATAATGTCTCTGCCCTTATGAGGCTTCTTCTTCTTCTTGCCTATATTCCGAACCTAAGGAGCCTAGCGAGGTTTAACCCTATAATTTCCAACTTTTGATGTCAACACAAATTTCAATCTCAATTCACTACATGCAACTAAGAGTTGAGCGTATGGTGGTCGTAAGGTATGTGATGCCTAGGAGAAAAATCGCCAAGGGTGAGAGAACTCACGTCTGGATACAGATAGCTCTCTCTTGGGTTGTTACATTGTCGTTCCTCCTCTTGCTGCTACATTTTGAAGAGTTGTTTTATTTCTTTAGGACCATATTTTCTTATTTTAAGCCTACAAGAAAGTAATCAATTCAATTTAAACCCATTTTGGATATAAAATATAAAATTAAATAGCTTGAATTATTTACAATAAAATGCAACCTTATTTGCCCAAATGTGCTAGATAAATAATTTAAAACCATATTAAATAAATGTGTAAAATATGTTGTAATTTCTACTTATTATCAATTATCAATTCTTTTAATTTTATTTGACTAGTCACACTTATACACCACCATATTGAATACCTTTTCCTAGATTATCCCAATTTATAGCTTGAAATTGAATTGTTTTCAATTAAAGATTCATTTTCGTGTTAATTTCATTGTTTCTACTCGTTACCAAGGTTTTGAATTTCGTTTTGTACCGATCAATACCAGGCGATATATGTCGTACCGACGGAGAACGATACGAAGTAGAGGTGCTTATGTATTGAGTGTAATACCGGTCGGTATCGACATATTTCATTCGGTACCGACCGGTACTGAAAATTATAAAAAAATGGGAATTTGTTAGCAAAATTTTAAATTTTTTTAAAAAATTTCTCTTGCCTCTCCCTCTACACCCTTTTTTTAAAAAGTTTTTTAATTATTTATTTAGTTCAACTTTTATTGTGATTTTTAATTTTTATTTTAAAATAAAATAAATATTTTTATTACTAATAATAATTATATATTAAATAAAACTTAAAAATAAATTATTTTATTTAAATTTATTTTAATCTTTTATATAATATTATTAATAAAGTATTAATAAAATATTTTATTTTTAAAAATAAATAATTTAAACATTATTATTTATAAACTAATATATTTTTAATTATTAAATCAAAATTTATTTGAAATTTATATTTTTTAAAAATATTTTAAAATTTAATTATATTTATTAATAATTATTAAATTAAATTTATAAATTAAATTAAGATATTTATAATTTTAGTAATAATTAATTTTAATTAATTAAATATACAATATATTTAATTGATAATAAATTAAATAATATATGTTTTTGTTTCATATTTTAAGTCTACTTGGTTGTCTCCTTATTATAAACTCTTATTGTAAATTGTAATAATTTGAGAGTTAATGATATTTATTGTTCTTTTTATAGCATGTTTTGATGTAATTATTATTTATTATATAATGAAAATTGAAATTGTAATATTTTAAACACTTTGTATTATTCTTAATTTTATATTTATATGATAATAATTGTCTTTTTTAATATAAATTGTGATTATTATTTATATGTAAAATATTTTAAATTTATTATTATTTCATATCAATTGTGATTATTATTTATTATTATAATTTTTGGAGATATGGTTAAAAATATACGGTACAAATGTATACAATATGACAATGAACTATTTTGTAATTTTTTAAAAAATTAATAACTATTTTATAAATTTAAAAAATTACCTTAAAAATTACCTGATATTAACAATATTAATATAATACTGTATCAAATCTAATTCACTGGTAAGTTTTTTACAACATTACTCGTTACATTAAATAGTCCAGTACCTGAATCTAAAAATAGATTATTTACTTTTACAAAGGAAAAAATTAAGGTATTGAAACCGTCTGCAAGTCGTAAATATTTTACAGAACCATTGTTCTTTATAGGGTTTATGTAGGGCTTTGCTTCTGTCACCCAACTCCCAGAAACTACTTCTTTCACGCCAAGCTCATACTTTCATGGCGTTTCAACACTAGGCCCTCCTTTTCAACCTTCCGAATCGCTGTTTTGCCCTCCAATTACTCAATAATCATTGCCCAACCCAATGCTGAAATTGCTCTTTTCTTCTGCATCGCGCCAGCTCCACAGCCACGTAGCCTCTCCGTGCCTTCGACTCTCAACCGAGTCATCAACGACTCCGTTGCTCAAAGCGCTGAGTTCGATCACTGGGTTGACTCAGAAGAACCGTAGGATTCCGGTTTATTATCAAAAGGCGTTCTTTTGCTCGAATTCTTCAAATGATGGGACCGGCGAGGTGGTGGAGGTGGAGGTGAAGAGCGGTGAGCCTGAATCAGATGGCGCAGACACCCGTAATATGTCGGCAATTGTGCCTACCAATCCTAAACCGGAAGATTGTCTGACAGTGAGTGCACTGAAAGTTTTGTTTGGGAATTTTCTTGTCTTGTGGGGAATGGAAAAAGTGGCGTGAAGTTTTATTTGTTGAGATAGTTTCATTATCAGGTGTGCCTGAGGCCAAGTGAGGCGGGGAAATTATGCTAATTTTTTTTCCCTCTTTCAGCACTTTGTTTCAGGAAGAACCGATAAATGTGTTAATAAGTTACTATATGCTCATATTGTTTTCAACTTGTACCTTTATTCCTCAAATTTGTATTCATTTCTTGTGATTTTTGTTTGTTACTTAATATTGATCTGATGGAATTATTTTTTATGTCAATTTATGTTCTCCTTGAACCAAGCTTGGGATGTTTTGACTTGAGTGAAATCAGTAGTTTAGTTTTACTAATTGAGATATTAACATTTGAGATGTTGCGAAAACATGCTTGGTATATTATTTTCTTCTTAGTGGAGCCCAATGAACATCTTAAGGTAACTAACTGAAATCTAAACATGGAATATGCCGCTAAAAAATAGGCTTGATATGGTGATTTCCTTCTTTTTGAAGCATAATGGACATGCGAAGGTTTTACATCATATTCTTCTACTGCATTTGTTAGTCTTAGTTTAGTGGAATTAGTGACAGCAAGTTTGACATGGTATTCCTTTTCTGAGTGCCTTTTTTGGTGAGCATTATTGTGACCTATTGAAATCATGTGCAATCATCATTTCAGATGGACCAATGTTCTATTTGACTCTGTTACAGGTACTGGCGTTACCATTGCCACATAGACCTCTATTTCCGGGATTCTACATGCCAATTTATGTGAAGGTATAATAGGTTTTAGGTTACTGAATTGCTTTTAAAATGCTTTAACTCATCCTCTGTAAGATTAATTGTATGCTATGCTAAAGGATACTGGGTCTGATAACTCTTTCATGCTGCAGCACACATATATTACTATGTCAAATGTCTAATATTTTGAACAGAACTGTACAGTACGCTCATTGAGGTGCAAAGTTATTTATATACGGGTTAAAAGTATTGTTCTCACCTTTATATTCAATTTTATCCCTGCCAACCTATGTTGTTGTGTGCTGCTGATTTCCTATGATGAAACAAACCTTTTTAGTGTTTGTCCTTTAAATGTAGGACCCAAAATTGTTCGCAGCTTTACAAGAAAACCTGAAAAGGCAAGCGCCATATGCTGGTGCTTTTCTTCTTAAAGATGAACCAGGGACTGATCCCAGTGTAGTATCTGGTTCTGAATCAGAGAAGAACATATATGACCTTAAGGGAAAAGAGTTGTTTAATCGGCTTCATGAAGTTGGAACGCTTGCCCAGGTATCTAATTTTGTTGTTCACCTTTTTTTTTCCTCTAGTTTTCAACACTTCAAAAGTTTTACATATCAGGAAATGATGTAGATATCTTAACAACATTACATAAATAATGTTATAAACCAGATTACCACTATCCAAGGAGACCAGGTTATCCTTATTGGCCATAGACGACTTAGAATAACAGAGATGGTGAGTGCGAATGATTTTTTTTCCTCCATTCTGCTGCACATATAGAGTTCTTGAAGCTCGGATGAACATGGCTCTTCTACAGGTCAGTGAGGATCCACTTACTGTCAAAGTCGACCATTTGAAGGTGGAGTTTCATTTACCTCAGTTTTCCATATTTCCTATCTTTATGTCATATTTAGGCTCCTCATCTTTGGCTTACCTTTCTCTTCCTTTTAGGAGAAACCATATAACAAGGATGATAATATCATAAAGGCTACATCTTTTGAGGTCATAGCAACCTTGAGAGACGTTTTGAAAACTAGTTCCCTTTGGAGGGATCATGTTCAAACATACACTCAGGTTTGTTATTCTTCAAGTCTTTGGTAGTTCTACTTGTTGCTTCTTAATGGAGTTCTTTGGGAGCTTTTTATCACTTCTACTTTGGTTTCTTGCGTGTTGGTAATTACATGCTAATGACTATTGGCTTAATGATATGATCATGTTTGCTAGCTTGTGACTTGTTAATAGCCTTACCTTGCCAATATGTGTTGTATGTCCTAAAAACCTATGTTTGGATAATTTAGCTTTCAATTGAAATGGAGGTAAAATGGAAGAAGGTGGAAGAGGAAGAAGCAAAGTTCTTTTTCCTTTTTGAACTTAGAAAAAAACTAAAGCCTAAAACAATCTTTACTTTATTCTTTTGATGTTTTGATTTCATAAATTTGACAATTAACTTACTAAACCTAAGAGTTTTTGTAAATATCTCTCCTTGCCAAAATTTTAACTATGTAACTTGTTATAATGTTTCAAGATGTACTTTAACTATCTCTTGATTCACCAAAATTAGGATTAGTTGTAGAATCTTGAATATGATGATTTTGTTTTGTCAATCAAGAAATATTGTTACCTATTCACATCAATCACTTATCCTTGAAATTGAACCGCATGGGTTATGCAACAAGCAGACAAATCAAATAAGAAAGATGTAACACTTGCTCACCTCTCTTATGCTCACCTCTCTTATACATATCATTGTAGGCCTTTATGATGAAATCACATATCTTATGCTCACCTCTCTCTTCCAAGCTCCTTTTTTTCCTTTAAATTTCATTCTCTAACATGATGTTCACCTTGTTTGTGTACCCCAAAGTAATCCTTGATGCGTGAAAGACCTTGCTATGTAAAGGTGTTGATAATTCATTCTCAATAAACCTATCCCAAGTTAGACAAAAATTTATATTGGTTTTCTTTATTGATGAAACGGGGGCAATGATCTTGAAATTGACTTGACAAATGGCGGTTCAAGAAAATGCATTTCAATGAAGCTCTTATAAAGATAAACAATCATATGGAGAAGATTCCTACTAGACATAGGATAAAATGAATTATATAGATTTAGAGAACTATTTGTAACAAGTTGAAGATCCACACTCCAATGTGAGGTGAAGTATTCCTTGGACTCGATCCCAAGCATGGGCACATAACAATTTGGTATCAGAGTAAGAGTTCATGGACGAAACAGGCCATTCAGCTACAGAGCAATCTTTGGTAGATTGGCAGATGGATCAGAGGATACAGGCATTAGAGATGGGGCAACAAGAATTGAAGGCTCAATGTGCAGAGATCATCCACATGCTTGCAAGGTTGGAAGGTGCAAAAGCAAGCTGAGTATTAGGCACCATCATCACCACCACTGGAGGAGAGGACCGATTGGGGCAGCAGGGCAAGAATGGTGCCGATATATACTAAGATGGAATTTCCAACGTACGATGGCTTGATGGATCCGTTGGTTTGGCTTCACAAGTGTGAGTAGTTTTTCCTAAGCCAACAAACAGCGGAGGAGGATAAGGTAAGATTGGCTGCCTTTCATTTAATGGGGGAGGCCCAATTGTGGCTCGTCCAACTTGAATAAGAAGAACCAGGGATGCATTGGTACTCTTTCAAAAACCATTGCAATATGAGATTTGACCCTTACCTTAGCAACAACCCTATAGGATAATTGGCAAACCTCAAACAGATAGGAAGCATAGAAGAATATCGACGCCAATTCCAAACACTGCTAGCTCGAACCATAGGGATTCCATGAGACCTACAAGTAAATTTATTCATTGCTGGGTTGGTAGAAGGGCTGCGAATTGAGGTGGAGATGCAATATCCTGTTAATCTGGGGGCTGCAATGAACTTAGCAAGAGCATGTGAAAGAAAATTATAATGTATGCAGATGCAATACACCCAAGGGGCAAGAGGCAGCTGAAACACCATTTTATGGCCATCTTCGTAGCTGGACATTAGTAGTAACAACACCAGTGCGAGTGCTGACTCACTTTTAGGAAGTAAGATAAACTCAGGGGCTAAAACAACAACTTCCAATATAGCAAGTACCCCACCCTTGATGGGAAGATGCTTAACCAAAGCGGAAATGGCTGAAAGAAGAGAGAAGGGGTTGTGCTACAATTGCGATGAGTCTTATTCAGTGGGGCACAAGTGTAAGAGACTTTTTTGGATTGAGTGGCAGATTTTGAGGAAGAAGAGGAGGAGACATCTTTGCATACCATCACTGGCATAACTTGATTTTGAGCTTGAGGGCAAGCTCGATGTCGAAGAGGGGAGTAATGATGTGGATGAGTGTTAGGAATCTATTAGAGGAGTATGAGTGTTTTATTAGGAGTCTATTAGAAGAGTATTTTATTTTTAGTAGAAGCCTATTATTTCCCTATTATTTTTGCACTAGTTTCGGTTATAGTTATGTTATTAAAAACAGCTTGAATATGAGTCTTTCTAATAGTCCTAAATAGCTTGCATAGGAGTCTTTTTAGGAGTCCTAGTTTAGGTGGAACTTTTATGTTTCTTTGTCTATATAAGGCTATTACGTTATGCAATAAAGTAAGGAAGAAGTTATCATAAAAATTAGCTAATTAAGAGTGAAGTAATTTGGCCAATCTCGGGAGACCTTGTCTTTGACAAGTGCTGCCAGTTTTTAGTCACCAAAAATAGTTTCTGCAAGGAAGGGAACTATCGTAAATGAGGGGAAAGAGATTAACTTTCCTGAGAATCGTCCTTGGACTCAATCCCAAGCACCGGCGCATAACACCCCTTCATTAAATTCCACCAATTGACGATGTTGAACAACATTTTATCGTACCTTATCAAAGATGTCCCTCGTGTGTTGTGCAAAACCTTTAGCTTCAACACTAACTCATATTGTTTGTGGTAAAGGAACCAAATTGATAGGCTTCCTTAGTTGAACTCCTAAAATTATCTCAAAAGGGTACCAGTAGATCTATTTATGGAACTGTTGTATGCAAATTTTGCTATAGGAGGAATTAGGCCCCAAATTTTCACATTTATCTCCAATCAAATATCTTAAATAAGTACCCTAAGCTTTTATTCACCACTTCTATTTGTCCATCGGTTTAGGCATGAAAAGAACTTGAAAATTGAAGCTTAGTGTTTAACTTTTTTTTCATAGAGTTCTCTAAAAATAACTCATAAACTTTATGTCACGATTAGAGACGATATTTAAAGGTAATCCATAGAGATGTAAAACCTCTTTGAAGAGCAAGATGGACAACATTATAAGTCTTAATTCCCAAAACAAAATCCATACTTATGTCCTTCTGTTAGACCCTTATGTCCTAATATGGAATTGTGCAAGCATTAGTGAGCCTTTGCTGATGTTTGACACTTAGGACGATAGAACAAGGCAAAGACTTGAGTAGATAAAGAAAACAAGCATTGTCGATTAGTTGGCATATATTGGTACAAATTGGTGGAAATCTTCGACAAGATGCAAGATATAGATGTGAGACCAAAAGATAACTTGAGATAAAGACATGTGATAGCTCTAAGGACTTAATGTGTGCTCAAATAGACAGACCATGATTAATAGGCTTGACATGGGTAAACAGTAGACCAAACCAGTGTACTACAAAAGGCTTTGGGCTTGGATGACTCATCTTCAACAGATGGAGATCGTGGGGAGATCTTGGATGATATGGTGAATAAGATCACAATAGATATATATCAACTCTGAAGATAAAAACCATATGGAAAAATCATCTAAAGATAGTAAAGTTATTAATGGATATGGATATATCTTTCCTAATTAAATATAATCTCTTATCTTGTTTGTTGTGATGTAGTTAAATCCTATTAGATAGAGACCTATTTGGATGGCGGTGTCATTCAATTGGTTAGTATGATATAATTTGATAATAAGAGGTGATCTAATTAGTTCACGTAAATTAGGATTCTGAATTGTAAAGTCAAAGGTGCCTATAAATAGCTTATTTGGGCCTTGCTCCAGCTAAAGATAGAGAGGAAGGAAACACATTGAGAGAAAGCATTTCCTTATATACTTTTGGGAAAGTAATAAAAGTTAGTTGTTGCTGTAACTTTTTTTTGTTTATTTAATACTTTTGTCATATTCTTGCAAGAGTATGAGTTAAACACTTCGAGGGTCTTAAGGAGTTCGAGAACAAGGTTTTGTTGGTCAACGATCATGTAAAAAAGCTGAATCTTGCATAAATAGGCCTAATTGAAATTGTTGTGCGAAGGAATAATCTTAACTTCCGTATAAGTTCAGTGTTTAGGAAAACCTTTGTAACACTTGCCATGGTTCATGAGGCATAGGTAGTGGCGTGTGTGTGAAAATCATAGAATAGTTAACTGAGGGCGTGATAATAACTCAAGACCCTTGTAGCCTTTATATAGAACCAATTGCATAAGAAAAAGATCTTAGGAATAAAGAGAAAGTCACACAATAAAGAGGAGATCATACTTTTCCTAATATAGATATTTTCTAATGTCTGTCTAAATATAAATCTTTTCTAACACTTCCTCCCAAGTTGTAGCATACATATCATAAGCTCCAAACTTGTTACATATAGGTTTCAATTGAGATCTTCTGAGTCGACATATGGTATGTCAATCAATCCTTGAAGCTTTTCACGAACAAAGTGACAATCCACCTCAATATGTTGGTTGTCTCATGAAAGACTGGATTTGCTCGAAACCAAGTTTCCCAAGAAGATGCTTCATCCAAATCAACTCACATGTAGTATATGCCATGGCAAACTCAGCATTAGAACGTGCAACAACTGAATGATTTTTACTTTTCTATGGCACCATGTTTGGACCCAAAAATATACAGTAGCCTTTAAGAGCCTACCCAATCTGCGTCTTTATAACCTTGAATCTGAATCTGTCCATTGATTTTGGTAAAGAAGGCCTTGCCTTTCAAATATTTCAAAATTCTAATGATTGCATACCAATGACTATTTCGTGGAGATTCCGTAAACTAACTCACTACACTTGTAGCAAATGAGATATCTGGACGAGTAACAGTCAAATAATTCAGTTTACCAAGTCTTCGATACCTACCTAGATCTTCCAATTGCTGTCCTTTATCAGCATCAAGTTTTACATTTAGTTCCATGGGGCTATCAATTGGCCTTGTTTCCAACAGACCTATTTCCTATAAAAATAGTTTCTTGAAGATCACCATGGAGGAAAGCATTTTTCACATTAAGTTGATGACGAGGCCAATTATGAGTGGCTGCCAATGTAATGAAAACATGAAGAGATATCAATTTGGCTACAAGAGGAAAAGGTTTCAGTGTAATCCATACTATACGCTATGTATAACCTTTAGCTACCAAGCGAGTTTTTAAACGATTAATCATACCATCAGAATTGACCTTAACATTGAACACCCAATGACAACCCACAATTGTCTGACCATGTGGAAGAGTAAGTAATTCCCATGTATTATTAGCTTGCAAAGCCAACATCTAGTCTTCCATGACATGTTTCCATCCAGGATAATCCGAAGCTTTTGAAACAAACTTAGTTACAGGTATAGAAGACAAGAGGAAAAATTGCCTGACTTGCTGTCAAAAGAATAGAATAATAAAAGGATTCTTGAAAGAAAGGAGATTAAGGAAAGGAAGAGATTTGGATTCCTATGAATCATAAGATAATTAAATTAATATCTTTTGTTGAATAGTCCTTAGTTGTTAACGAGCATAAATTATTTCGAGTCTAATTGAGGTGAAGGTGAAATTGACAAAATTATGATGTCTCATATAGTATAAAAATGAGCAATTACTATAAACTTCAATGAGTCCCTTCTTTTTATTAAAAAAATTTCACCAAATTGAGACTGTTCTTTTAACATTTCAAAGTAGTTTTTCAATTAGATCTTAAAATTCTTTGCTTAATGAAGATCAGAGTTGTACAAACAAATTTAAAAGATTAAGTTTTGGTAATCGACAAATTTATATTGGATTGAGTTTCTATTGTAAGACAAGGCGTATTAAATAAGTTTACAACAAAGGCTTAGGCCCATTTGCACTTAATTTAAACCCAATACGTGGATACAAAAGTAGCATATGATTGCTATAATGAGTTATTAGAAACAAAGTTTGAAATAGGGTGAGATGTGCAATATCTTCTTCCTTTACAGAGAGCAATGGGCTAATCAAGATCATTATATGATGGAGATGAAGATGGAGAAGACAATGGTGACGAGCATGAATTGTTTGGTCTTACTTCATGATGAGTGCATCGAGTATAAACCTGCAAATCAAGACGAGATAGGCATTCCAAAGGAGTAAGATTAGTGTCAGGAGCAGCATAATTAGGAGTTGTTTGGGAAGGAACAAAAGGAATTGGTAGACACTAATTAGTTTCAGTAGAGACAGATTAATCATCAGAAAAATGCGGTGTGTCTTCAAAGAATGTAACATCAGCCGACATGAAAAACTAATTCAACGAGCGGTTGAAACATTTATATCCTTTTTGCAAACAAATTACTTGAGAAAAATGTACTTTATAGCTTTTGGATTTAATTTATCTGTGTTAGGTTGAAGTTGATTAGCAAAACAAACACAACCAAATGCCCCAGGATTAATGGAAAAAGGGTCTTGATAGGGAAAGAGAATTGAGAATGGAGTTCTACCCATTAGCACAGAAGATGATATTCGATTGATAAGAAAACATGCAGTGAGTGCAGCATCTCCCAGAAACTTTTGGGTACATTCATGTGGATTAACAGGGTATGAGCTGTTTCAACAATGTGTTGGATTTTTTGCTCAAATACCCCATTTTGTTAAGGAGTGTGTGGGCGGGAAGATTGATGTTGAATACCTTGTTGTTTCAAGTAGCTAGAGAATGAGCTTGAAAACTATTCTTTAGCATTATCACTACGAAGATTATTGATTCAGGTATTAAACTGATTTTAAATTTTAGTACAGAAAGAACAAAATATAGATAATTGTTTTGAACGATTTTTCGTTAGATTTAACCAAGTTATTTGAGAGAAATCATCAACAAAATTGCAAAATACTGAAATTCCAATTTGGACTTAACACGACTAAGACCCCAAATATCTGTATGGATTAACATAGAAGGTTTTTCAACTCTTTTATTTGACTCGAGAGAAAAACAAACTACGATCTAAGCTGACACGACTCACAATTTAAAGTAGAAATAGAATCTAACCACGACACAACTTTCATGAGATTTTTCAATGATGGATGACCCAATCGACTATGGATATCAATGGGAGAGACTAGCACTGGGCATGTAATGGATGATTGCAACTTGCCAAAATAGTACATTTCATTTGATTCACGCCCTACTCCAATCGTCATCTTGGTCTTCAAATCCTAAATAATGACATTATCAAGGTAGAAACATACAAAAAAATTTGGTTTAGTCAAATTTGCATAGACATAAGATTGAAAGGAAAGTTCGGTACAAATAATGTAGAGGGTAATGGAAGAGAAGAACAAGGATGAGAGGATCCAACACCTTTAATGGTGACAGTAGATCCACTAGTAATAGTATGTTTATCATTATGAGAGGCAGCTAAAGGAACGATATGTTTAAAGTTGGTTATTTTACCTTAAAACATGATTAGTGGCACTAGAATTTATTACCTATGGCTGTTTTCTAAGGATAGATGAAAACAGACGGTTGGGTTCCCTTGATGAGCCACAAATGCCATAGAAGAAGACAATATCTGCTGAGTTGACTAATACTGCAAATATTAGTATACTCATCATGAGATAAAGTAACAAATGATTGTGAAGTTTTAGCCGAAGAATGTTCTTCAAGAGATGCAATATAAGTAGCTCGCAAATGGGGATATTTATCCCAATAAGACTTTTCATCATGTCCTCTTTTATCACAGTGTGTGCAATGGAGTTGCGAGCCCCTGCCACAACCTGCTCTACCACCACGACCACCATGTCCTCCTCAACTTCCTCCATGACTTCCTTTGACTTTTGAACCAGATTGTGCTGCAAGTGCTGACCTATCAGAGTTATGCTTTTGTGGTTGACCTTCAACCACGGATGGAAAGTCTACTCCTACCAAGATTTGTGCTCGCATAGGCTTAAACTTGGATTTCAATCTAGCAAAACATGTCATAGTCACCAAATTCTCTCTTTGAATTTGCACCTCCTTAATATTAGATGTGATTTGTAGTAGAGAATTCAACTCCTCATATGTAGTAATTGTGCATCATCAGCTTGCCAATTTTTCAGTATTTTTTGATTAGTTGGGGGATCAGATGTAAGATGACACAACTTTCTCTGAGCCCTAAAAAACAGTTCTGCATTCTTAGACCAGAAAGATTAGTTATTAATGTTCAAACATTGTTTGTTGATTCGCAAAGTTGAGAAACCCATTGTTGGAACTCGTGTCAATGGTTTACTACTGGAATTTGACATCCCCCAGGTATATTTGACAGATTTCAGATTGTTTATTCTTTTGAAAGGCTGACTACACATATATATAGAATTCTGAACACTCTTATTCTTGTAGGAAAGAGTTCCTAACAAATTTAAATCCTATTTAAATAAAAATTCTATAAGTTATAAACAATTAGGATAATGTATGTAAAATATAATAACATATAACCACTACTTCCTATCTAATAAGGAATCCTAACATAATCTAAATTTCAGCCCTTATTTTTTGTTATTGACTTAATTTCCAATCCTCATCTCACTAAATTAAGGTTTGTGGTTGACTAATTTTCTCTCTTTTATTTCTTCTATATACTTTAAGCTCTTTTGCATTAGTAGGTCTTTATATCTGAACTATGTAAATGTGTGTTTATGTTGGTCTTCTTTCTTTTTGTTTCATATTTCAATAGAAATCAATGGGCTCTATAAGACTGATTGTTAGGGAATCTGTTCCTTAATGTGTGCAGCATATAGGCGACTTTAATTTTCCAAGGTTAGCAGATTTTGGGGCAGCAATATCTGGTGCAAACAAATTGCAATGTCAAAAAGTTCTTGAAGAGCTAGATGTAAGTTGTAGCAACATTTTTATGTGATGCATGCTTTAGGCTGTTCTTCCTATGATCCTTTGGGTTGTTAAAATAAGCTTTTGCAGTATCTTGTTTGATATTGTACATTCATGAGATAGGTGTATAAACGTTTGAAGCTCACACTAGAGTTGGTGAAAAAAGAAATGGAAATTACCAAGATTCAGGTATCCTTGTTACTTCTATTAGAAAAATGAGCATTGTCAATGTATTGAATTTCATTGTTTATTTATTTATCTTTTTATATAATTAGGAATCAATTGCAAAAGCAATTGAAGAAAAGATAAGTGGAGAGCAACGCCGCTACTTATTGAATGAGCAGTTGAAGGCTATAAAGAAGGTAATTGGACCCTGTTTTTAATTGTATCATTTTATGTTTAGGTTTCCATTCCCAATTGAAATCTAAATCACAAATGAAATTAGAATCTAACTAGTCCAAGTTGATGAAAATTTCATGTGAATGCTAAAGTTTGCATTGGTAATGACTTGAGGTTAAATATCACTTGTTCAGGAACTAGGGCTGGAGACAGATGACAAGACGGCTCTTTCTGGTGAGACTCTGCTTTGATTAACTTGTCTTTGACTCAGACTATTGCTAATTGGATCTTATTGACTACAAGACATGTTTGTTTTGGTAACACTGAGTTGTTTATGGAAGATTGATAGAAATGATGAAGTTTTAGCATACTAAATTTCCAAGAAATACATTAACTATATTGGCATATAAAACAGTTTTGATGCTCAGCAATTCTTGGGTGAGGTGACCTTTTGATTAATAATATCAATTCCATACCTAAAAAAGTGTAATCTACGCTTTAGAGAGTTAGATTCAACCAAAATTTGAAGTTAGTAACCAATTATCCATAGTTTTGAATTATTAGTTATATGTAAATGAAAATAATATTTTATAACAGTGATTTTGGTTTCCCTTTAATTGAGTTTGAATTAATGTTTGAAACTTTGTACTTCGTAATGAAAATAACTTATAAGGTTAAATTCATTGAAACGCTTTTGGTTTGGTACATTATCAATGTACTCCCTAAACCAAAATTATAGAGAAATTAATAGTTTTTAAAAGTCAGGGGATAGATTGATAATATGTTAAATCACAGAGGGGGTCAGTGAATGTAACTCTTAACTTATAACTATAGTTGTATTGACTAACCACCTCAAAGACATTAGTAGTCGTCCTTTGTGATTGAAAGCACCAAGTATGAGATGGTTTCTCGAGGAAAGATGACTTGGCAATTGAAATGTATAGATGTACCAAGGACTTAGACTTGAGGCTTAGAATGCTTGTTGCCTATTTAATTTGCTTTATCTAGCTGATTTAAATTGCTGCTTTATCATGTCTAATTTCTATTGTGCTCCTGCATTCACTTGGACTGAAGGAAACATTACAAGTCTGACTTTGTTGTGTGTACTATCAATATTTTATATCCCCTTGCTCAGCAAAGTTTAGGGAAAGGATTGAGCCAAGGAAGGAGAAAATCCCATCTCAAGTGTTGCAAATTATGGAAGAAGAGCTCACAAAATTGCAGCTTTTAGAGGCTAGTTCAAGTGAATTTAATGTAACTCGAAACTATTTGGATTGGTTGACTGCTTTGCCTTGGGGAGATTACAGGTATGTGTCTTCTCTTGTTATCCTTCTGTTAGGTTGCGTTCACCCTGTTCTGTTATTGTCTCTTCGTTATTCCTTGTTTTCCCCCTCAGTTCTCTATTCCTTCCTCTGAAGTTTCCCATCCTGTAATTTCCAGTAGTAGGACTTGTCCTACATGTGGTCTATTGCATATCTTAGCAGAATCCATTTGATAAAGCTGCTATGATAATGGAAAATTATCTCATAATAGTCTGTACTATGTCAGTTCTTGAGATAACCAGATTACTGCTGGTGTAACTTTCTCATTTAATTTTTATCTTTAATTTTCTGCAGTGATGAAAATTTTGACGTCTTTCAAGCTAAAAACATTCTAGATGAAGACCATTATGGATTGACTGATGTTAAGGAGAGGATATTGGAATTTATTGCTGTTGGAAAACTGAGAGGAATATCACAAGGTTTGTTGGATGTCTTGAAGATGTGAATGATGATTGCATTTTCTCTTTGCATCTATCTACTTACATCATTGTTGACCCATCGCAAAAAAAGTTATCATTTCCATTAATTTATTACAGGTAAAATCATTTGTCTTTCGGGACCGCCTGGAGTTGGCAAAACTAGCATTGGTCGTTCAATTGCACGTGCTTTGAATCGGAAGTTTTTTCGGTTTTCTGTAGGAGGATTATCAGATGTTGCTGAAATTAAGGTATTAAAGCATTTTTTGTAAAAAATGAATTAAGTGGTCATATGAAACAATATACGCTCATTGCTCACGGAGTCAAGTCACATGTAGGGGCATCGTAGAACCTATATTGGTGCAATGCCAGGAAAGATGGTCCAATGCCTCAAAAATGTGGGAACCGCTAATCCTCTTGTTCTGATCGATGAGATTGACAAGGTACATATTGGAACTTTTAGTTTCTTATTCTAAAAGTATTTTCTTTCCCAACTATTTTCTTTCAACTTAGGGTACGGGGAAAGAAAAAGAAAATTCTGTTGCAGTTCTGAATCGTTTATTTGATTTATAATTCTTGCGTCTAAACCTTCGTTGATTTAGGATGGTTTTGCTAATGTTATTTCTCTCTCCCTCATGCAACAAATTTGTATGCCTGTTATTCTAGCAATGATTTTCTTTTTTATAATTATGCTGCACATAATGTCAGCTGGGAAGAGGACATGCTGGTGATCCTGCGAGTGCTTTGTTGGAGCTTCTTGATCCAGAGCAAAATGCAAATTTTCTGGACCACTATCTCGATGTTCCAATTGATCTATCAAAGGTTTGCTAAGATGTTGACTTCCAGGCATGCTAATTATTATGTCTTTGGTTACATGGTTTTGTTTTAGATTTACCTTTTATTATATGACTTGAAGATTCATCCTTTGGACATTTTATTGCAGGTTCTTTTTGTTTGCACAGCAAATGTTGTGGACATGATACCCGGGCCCCTATTAGACAGAATGGAGGTAGTTGCTATTGCTGGTTATATCACTGACGAGAAATTGCACATTGCAAGAGATTATCTGGAGAAGTCTACACGTGAAGCATGTGGAATTAAGCCTGAACAGGTCAGTCATTTCTTTGTAGCACTCTTTCTCCTACCCACCTATTTTATTCCACCACTTTGCTCACAAGTGTGAGGAATAAAAATGAATATAAATAGTGAGAAACTGTCCTGTAATCTGTGACATGATCTTGTATGGATGTTTGTTCTGTAACTGCAGATAGTACCTACTTGTTGCTTGTAATAGTGATGGATATATCTCTCCGTGATAGAACATTGACAATGTAATCCATTCCAGGTTGAAGTGACTGAAGCTGCTCTTCTTGCACTTGTAGAGAATTACTGTCGAGAAGCAGGAGTTAGGAACCTTCAAAAGCACATAGAAAAAATTTATCGCAAGGTTCTTTTCTTTTCTAAACATTTGTGTGCTGTGCATCGATTTGATTTATCAGGGTATAGGTAGGGAGATATTCCATTGGTTCAAGGATTGTGCATTTTGCTTAGATTTTGTATCCAAGAAAATGAAAGTTTCATAGGTATAAACATGCATAAAATAGGACATTTGAGGTGGATTGATTCTTAATTTGTATGATTGCACAGATAGCATTGAAACTTGTTCGACAAGGAGTGATAAGTGAATCTTCAGCTTCAGGAGATCATGTTGGCAAACAAAATGAAGAAAAAACAGTTGTAATCTCCGGAGCATCAGTGGAGGACAGTAGCAGTGACAAAATTGAGGAAACCTCTGTAGAAGCTGAGGTTGTACAGATGGATCACCCGTCTGATCAAAGCCAGGGTCCAATAGATGAACCTGGTGATTCTAAGGTACGTTAAAATATATTCATAACTGGTGTTTGGAGTTTCTTTCATCAAGGTAGAATATTCTCTTCCCTTTTCTATAATTTTTTGAATGATTGTCTAAAAACATGGAAGCTTTCAGGAATTTGACATGGTCTTTAGTTAAAATTAAGTATAATGTTTTTGGAACAAAGACGAAGTGATTGCATGATTGCATCTTTGGGAACTTTGTGAAACCAGTTAAAACAATTTTCACCGTTGGTGGATTAGCAATCTTCAAAGTGTGAAATATATGATTAACACTTTTACATGTTTGATAAAAATATTTAAAATTTTGACAGGGTGCAAAAGAACCTGAGGAGATTGAGGGGAGTGAAGCAACTAATGCAGTTGAAAAGGTTTTGGTTGACACACCAAACCTAGCTGACTTTGTTGGGAAACCAGTTTTCCATGCAGAACGCATTTATGAACAGACTCCTGTGGGAGTTGTGATGGGTCTTGCTTGGACTGCAATGGGGGGTTCCACCTTGTATATAGAGACCACTCATATCGAGCAAGGAGAGGGTAAAGGTTCGCTACATCTTACCGGTCAACTTGGAGAAGTTATGAAAGAAAGTGCCGAAATAGCTCACACTGTTTCCAGAGCGATATTGCTTGAAAAGGATCCTGAGAACCCCTTCTTTGCCAATTCCAAGTTACATCTCCATGTTCCTGCAGGGGCTACTCCAAAGGATGGGCCCAGTGCTGGTTGCACCATGATTACTTCCTTGCTCTCATTAGCCATGAGGAAGCCTGTGCGGAAAGATCTAGCAATGACTGGGGAAGTTACACTAACTGGGAAAATCCTTCCCATTGGCGGGGTACATAAAACTATTTGTTCAACCTCTATTGTTCTCCTCTTTAGTAACTAAACCATTTATTTATTACCATCTAACTCAGTGCTTATGTGTGATATTTTGTGTCTTACCATTTGCAAAACACGAGTAGGATTTCATCTTTCTTCTTTTGATAGACTTATTGTTTCTGTGAAGCGACTTGCATTGCTGGCCTTATATATATATATCACTTAGAAAGCTTCATAATTAGAATATCTTAAAAGTCATCCTCTCATTTTAGTTGTAATGCTTGGTCATTTCTTTAGATTTGCATTTCAAAAACTTACAAATGCTTGTCTTTGTTAAACACAGGTGAAGGAGAAAACAATAGCAGCAAGGAGGAGCGAGGTGAAGACTATCATATTTCCGTCAGCTAACAAGAGGGATTATGATGAGCTTGCACCAAATGTCAAAGAAGGCCTTGAAGTCCACTTTGTTGATGATTACAGTCAGATATTTAATTTAGCCTTTGACTATGACAAGAGTCGAGACAAATGAGCCACCTTCTTCCTCCTGCTTTCTTGAGATATTCTTTGCGACTATCACCTGCAGCCAGTCCAGTTTTGTACTATGATCAGTTAGATCTATTTAGGTCTTAACAATACACCTGAAGTTAATTGTTTTATTGGGCACCACCTGAATACCAAGGAGATGATAACACCATTGTTTCTTCATTTATTTCATTAATATATACGAAAACTACCCATTTGTAAGAAATGTAATTTCCATTTTAAGGTCATTAAATATAAGTTCTCATGCTTGCAAAAGAACGACTTATATTTTAGTGGCTTCAGCTTGTGTTTTATCCTCATCCCTGGATTGACAATTTGCAAGTTACTGATACAGCCCTTATCTTGTTTTTTTCCTTTTTGTTTTTGGTTCAACACCAAGCTATTCAATCATGAAGTAGGGATTTAGCAATGATCATTTCGGTGCAAAAATGGACTATATTTTAACAGTTCCTTTGAAGCTAAACAACTAGAGGTTTTGGTTCTTTGGATTCAGGTTCAGAGGTCTAGAAATTTAGTCCGCGGAAGGGAAGAAAAAGATATATCAGCTGCATACTTGCAGCACGCCTGTGAAGAATAAACTGTAGTTTATTGATCGTCCTACCACAATCAGTCTCTTGTTTGACAAGATTGTTCAATGTACTAAAGGCAAAAAATCCAAGGCCATATTGATAAACAGAAGAGACTCCACAGGCTTACTTTCTGTGTGGAAAGCAAACTGCAGATCCCATACGATTAACAATCATTGGGGCGGTTGTCAAGTGGGTTGTTGGTGATTTGAAAGTTGACTCCTTGGCTTTGGTAGCCACCGCACCACCGCCCAGTGGCTTGACATGGAGAGACATCTTATCCATTATAATTTGGAGGAGGCTGCAAAACAGTTTTTGATATTAACGATCACTCAGCTTTGAGTACGTGTCATACTTATTTCTTCTGATTAAGACCACAACATTCGACTTGACTTGGATGGCATAATATTATTACAAGCTGTTGCTTTAATTTGATAGATTTCCAAATTCACATACTGTACTAATTCACTAGTGAAATATAGGTATAGTTAAGAAGAAAAAGATGAGTATTTAACATCCAATGGATGCAAAAGAAGATGCTTATGCTAGGAAAAGACATGGAAATTCATTTTGCAAGTACCCAAAAAGGGGAATGCAAGTTTGAAGATCCCAGCAAGATTGCATACTTCGTATCAATCTCAAAGACCCATGTGAGTTTTTCATCCCATAAGTAGATACCCAATCATGAAATTCCCACTAGTCAGTCACCTCATTACATCGTAGAAGAAATGGATAAGACATGAGAATGAAATGATCAAAAGCAAGATTTGGAGGGACCATATTGGATCACAATTCCACCAAAGAAAATTTAATACCAAAGAGAATAGGTCAATTAAAGCCATATACACCTTGTCATGAAACGGCGGCTTCCAACCATCACCATCTCGACTTTGTGCTTTCTCATAAGAAAAGTATGATTAGGTCACTTATTTTTTTAGTCAAAAAGCATGGAGGACACCTCCATTTTCTTTCCCACGAAATGGTAGCTAAGTACGAAGTGAGACCAGTAATATGTAAGCCACCCTTGTTTATCTACACACATAGGCTAGACTGCTAATGATAATTTTAGATTTTGCCTGAACTAATCTGATTTTCTTTAGTTTAGTAACCAATCGTGGCTTTTTCTACTTTTGATATGGACATTTGTACAGAACGGGAAATGGGTACATGCCCACATTTGATGTCACTGGATTTAGACTTTTCTATTCAAATTGCTTTTTGCACGTGTTATTTCGTATGTAGAGAATTAGCCTGTGCCACATCATCTAACACTTGTCAATCTCACGTCCTAATTCCTAAAAGAGGTGTGCAGTCACCTTTTGGTAAAAAGATACCTCAAACTTCCAAACCATTCAACTAAATTAATATGTATATTATGTGTCATTGGATATATCAAGAGATATGTACATTTACTATTTTGTTCGGGAACATTGTCTTTTTTTGTATGAAATTATTTGTAAATGTTCAAGAAAGTTAACTATATGCAAATTGTGTTACTAATAAAAATGATTATCAAGCTAGTTATAAGGATATAAAATATCTTTAAAATATAATCAACCTTATTTTAGGATTACAAGAATTCTATGTGTGGGTGAATAATTATTCTTCATTTACAAGTTGGATATAACATTCTAAAAATTTTGAGCTACTTAACCTTTTGGTAAGTACATTAGCATTTGTAGTCATATAAAGTATGTGAATCAAAACACTTTCTAGTTTTTCTTTTATGAATTATTTGTCAACTTTGAAGTGCATCATTTGATCATATTATACTAGGTTATAAGTTATACCAATCATATATTTATTAGCTCATTGGTCTTATTGGGTCATTCCCACATAATCTTTAATTCTTTTAAGATCATTTTCAACTTCAATAGTTTTCACACATATTGAGCCAATGATTGAAATTATGCCTCTATACCAGATTGTCTTACCTTATTTTACTTCTTACTTTTCCATGTCACACGATTCCTACTAAGAAAGGTGTAATATACTGCAGTTGATCTCCTATCAATAATCAATCTTCCATAATCAACATTCTTATATATCCCAAATATTAGACATCTATGTCTATTAAACATAATACCTGTTTTTGGTATCCCTTTGAGATTTTATAATTCTTGATGGACTATATGTAAATGAACTTTTTAAAGACTATACATGAATTAACATATCACATTCACTAATTAAGAAGGATGATAGAAAAACGATTTCCCCTGAAACCCTAATCGTGCCACTGCTAGTTTCTTTTCTTGGTCATGATTGACAATCTTGCTGGCGATGCCCATCCACTAGCACCTCCAAATCATCCTTCTTTCCTTCAAGTACTCACGACACCTCCAACTACCACGTCCACAACAAATAACTCTGTTTTGCAATAGCCAACAATCACCAAACACTATGGTGAGCCATCAATCATATTTCCAAAAGCAATCGTAGATAAGATGTCCCTCCCATTTTGTTTTGCACTTGTTGGAAAATTTTCCCAGGGTAGACTCGAATTGGATATGGTTCGAAAATTTTTTGTGTCTTAGGATATCAAAATCACAGTCGGATTACTCGACTCTCGCTAAATTATTTTGAAGATGGATATTGAATAAGATTTTCATCGAGTATATTCACGTGGAATTTGGTACATTGATGGCAAACCAATGATAGTTTTTAAATGGACGCCTACTTTTCATATTGATCGTGAATCCTCGATGGTTCCAATTTGATTTACTTTGCCCAAATTGCTAATTCAATTTATGAACAAAGAAGCTTTGTCCAATATTGCAAAAAATTTTTGTCTTGAAAATTGATTTGGTGAGAATAATTATATTGATTTAGAATTTTTGATGAAAATCTGAATTTTTTTTGAAACTATGAGCATTTTTGAATTAGGAAAAATGTCAAGTGGCAGGATAATTGATTTATAACAATAGAAATAAGTGTCAAATGGTAGTTGAAATAATTGGCAAATGGTATTAGGATTTGTTGAAAATGTGACATTGAAAATTGGGTGACAATTGAATTAGAAATTAGGTGACAAAAGGACTAGAGATTTGAGTACCATTACTAAAAGATGTTAATTGGTTATTTAAGTGGTAAGTTTCATGACACATGTCAAGACACCTACCAAGCAATTGTTAACTTGCTTTTAACTCACCCCCACGTTATTTAATTTTGGAAGACCATCCTTGTCTTTGTCTTTCACGGTTTGTCATATGTTTTCTTCTTCTTCATTTTTGTTTTCTTCATTCACGACTATCTCACTCTTACCCTCGTCTTATTAAGTTCTTGCTATTCTTCACTTTGTTTCTTCAAGATCTTTGTTATCTCTTCTTCTTGTAACAAAAAAAAAAAACTAATCTACCCACCTCCATGTTGATGATCGTGTGAGCCATGGAAAGCTAGGGTTTACATGATTTTGAAGAAGTTTAGAGTTATACAAGTAAGTATCATATTGTCCTTTATAATTTGTTGAATGAAACATGTATGATGATAGTTAGAGTTTAAATGATCACAAAATGATGTTTTATATATGTTGGAACGTCGATAAAGAAATGAACACATTGATGTCTTGTTTTTAGGTTTATGATGATCAATATTTCATAAGTTGATGTAGAGATGAGCTTGAAATAGAAAGATCATTAAAAATGGGGGTAGGAAAAAATGCATAAAATTTTGATAGATAAATAGATGTTTCATGTTCTATTTTTAATGTTTATTAACTAGATCTCTTTGGGTGTTTTAAAGATGAACTAAAATGAGTCTAGAGCTAAAGAAAGGAAATAATGCGGTGTCTTGAAATGGGATGAATTAAGGTGATAGTTAGAAGTGAAATGAATGTGACATTAGAGTTGAGCATGTGTAGAAAGTTGGTGATGAATGTATATATATACGTAGATGTTTTGTTATTGGTGTTATGATTAAACATAGAATATGATTTGTTTGTGATTGAAATTGAGGTGATAATGAAGAAGATATGATGTAGAGTTGATGAACTATGCATAAGATGGTTTGAATGTAACAAATAGTAGTTCAAAATCTAGAAAAGTGAAAGAAGAATTGCTGGAGTATGTTAGATGGAGTGTTTTCACGGAACATGAATCTATATTTTGGCCATATCTTGATCTGTACATATCCAAATAGGATGATTTTAAGTTTAGATAAAACTAGAGACACATGATACATTTTTCATTGAGGAATTGGATTTGAATTCTATTTAGAGTTTCAAAATTTTGGTTGAAGTTAAGTATTGTATAATATTATAATTTGAGAATAGTCTATAGTATTTGAATAAAACTTGCATAATATTGAACTAAAATGCATTAAATTAGCGTCATTAAAAAGTTAAGACATAAAGGAACATTGTTTTAGAAGAATGTGTTGCCTAAATACCTCGTTTTATTTGTCAAAATGGCCATGTAAAATTGACCCGAAAATCTGTTTTGAGAAAAGCTAAAATGATGCTTGAATAAAGGAATCATCAGATAGTGCACGATCGTAGGAAACATCAGGAAGTTGGACGATCATACAAAACATGATCGTGACAAAGAAGGATCATTTGATAGTTGCAGGATCATGCAAAAGCATGATTGTGCACTGTTGTTTGACAACTTTCAACACTCTTCACTCTTTTGACCATAACTCCTTCTCCGAACCTCCGATTGACTTGAAGTTTGAACCACGAGCTGCTCACACATTGTCATTCCTCTTCATCAAATTTTATTATCATTTGAATTCGCCAGAAAAGGGTTAGTAAATGGTTGATTGATGAACTTAGGAAGTTCGCAAGATATGATATATAAATGATCATAAAATGTGAATTAAGGAAATATATTCGGGATTGTCATTAAGCATGTATTATACATGTCATATATAAATATGTATATAATTGAGTATTCATGGCAAATTAGTAATGTAAAAATGTGTATGTGTTGTATGATATAGAAGAGTAATTAGAGCGATAACATCCAGACATTTCAAAGACGTCGAGACAATAGCTAGCTGAAGCATACTGTGAGTAACCTAAAGAGTCTCACATTGTTTTATTGTTTTGTTTAAAATCTGAATTGAATTATTATGTCAAGTGAATGTGTTAATTCCAGACATTGAATATCCAAGGCGTTTCAAGCATGAATAATATATTAGAAGAGCTCATTATATGTGAATTTAATAAAATATGTGACCTCTAGTTATTTCGTTGTGTCCATTTGTGCTAGTACGTGTCGTGTTTTGAGTGTGGTGTTGTTAGCTACGCATGTTACTGGTTTTATTTATGGTTGGGATAACGTAGTTTTCAGTTCTTAGTCGTGATGTCGGCTCTTTCCATTTGAATATGTGTTTCCCTGGCTCTTGGTGGCTGTTCTTGGCCACGATCGTCTAGTAA
>JANIJH010000007.1:11663340-11693735 GCA_024520975.1 Erythroxylum areolatum | reverse complement strand
GCAACGGTCTCGCGGAGAACACTAACAAAAAGATAATGAGTGCTCTCAAGAAGCGCCTAGACGGATGAAAGACTTGGGTAGAAGAACTAGACGAAGTATTGTGGGCGTACAGAACTACACCGAACGGAGCCACAGGGGAAATGTCGTTCAGGATGACTTTCGGGGCAGAAGCCCTAGTTCCAGTAGAAGTGGTGTTGCACAATCAAAGAGTGTCAAGCTATGAAGAAGAGCGGAATGATGAAGCCCGCCGAGCAGAACTCGTACTTCTCAATGAAGACAGGGATAAGGCAGCCGCTCGTTCGGAAGTCAATGTAGAATAGGGCTAATCGACCTGATTATCTAAAAGTGTGGAAACCTAACCTTGCACATATTTGTTTATAGGGCCGCCCTGTTGAGGTAGTATAATCCTTATAAAGACAAATTGTATGCTTGTTTCACTCATTGCTATTCAGTTAAATATCTCGACCACTTTAAAGACTACAAATTTTACTGTAGAGAAAGAGGGACTGAAATAGTAGAATCACAGACGACTAAGTTTCTGAAATATAATGTTTATGATGATGGTGGGCCCTTTGACCCTTCAAATGATAGCAAGACGGATGCTATAGTTATAATTTACCCTCTACTCATACAGTTAGATCCCATGGAGCTGGGTCTTAGTACTGTGCTTATACAAGAACATGAACCTATACTTACACAAATAGAAGTTCCTAAAGGGTACAAGATCTAATGCAGTTGCAAAGATCCACTAGAGTGAGACAACCTGTTATCCCATCTAATAATAGTCTATTTGGTGAATAGGACTATGGTTTTAAACATGAGCATATCCAGTTACTGGACTTAATGTGGATTTGTGGTAGGATACAATGACTAACAAGATGCAATCTATAAAGAAAAGCAAGGTTTGAGAGCTAGTTGATTTGCAGCGGAACTGTAAACCTGTCAGTTGTAAATAAGTTTATGTTCTAAAGGATTTCGGGATAAAGTTTAACGGTTTATGGGCTCACTCAATTGCTTGATGGTTCACTCATGAAGAAAGATTGACTTTAATGGTACATTTTATCCTGTATCCTCGAAGGATATATTTTGATTGATTATGGCAATTGTAGCTCATGATTATATAGGGTTACATCAGATGGTTGTCAAAGCCGCTCTCCTAAATAAAGACCTTTATAAAGAAGTCTATATGGAACAACTCAAAGTATTTTAGGATCCAGATAGAACTGACATGGTTTGTGCATTAAGCAAATCGATATACAGTTAACATGAAACCTTCCAAAAGTATTATCTTACAAATGATGGGGGTTTGACCTCTTTCGACTTCATGAAAAACAAAGTTAAAAGATGTATGTACTATAAGGTCAGTGAGAGCAAAGTTATCTTCCTTTTACTGTACGTAGATGATACATTGCTCATGTCAAATTACTTGACCATGGTGCATAAGGTTAAGCAACCTTTGGCCAAGCATTTTGACATCAAAAACTTAGATGAAGCCTCTTTTGTCCTAGGTATTCAGATTTGCCAGGACATATCTTAACACTCTTTAAGTTCTCACAAAGTGCATACGTTAAGTATATATTACAAAGGTTTAATACAGTTAACAGTAAACTTGTCGTAGCATCAATCTCTCATAATGAGAGATTATCTTTGGCATAATGTCTAAAGAATAAAGTAAAGAGAGAGGCTATAAGGAATGTTTTTGAATATACTACAGTTGGTAACCTAATGTATGCCTAAGTGTGCACTAGGCTGAACATTGCATTTAAGGTTGGACTCTTTGGTCAATATCTGGTTAACCTAGGTATAGACCATTGGAATGCACTCAAGTGAGTGTTGAGATACTTAAAGGGAATCAAGGATTATATATTGACATATAAAAAATTTAACAGTCTAAACCTCATAGGGAATCCTGATTCAGATTTTTCCTATGTGTCCGGATGAACGAAAGTCTACTTAAAGTTACGTTTTTATATTTACAGATGGTACAATATCGTGAAAAAGTGTCAAGTAGACATGGATGACTTCCTCAACCATGCATATAGAGTGCATGCCATGGGATTGCTACACAAGCAGTTTGGCTTAGAAAATTGATTTCTAAATTGTCTATGGTTGATTTGGTGGCTAAACCCATTTAGTTGTACTGTGATAATCTTGCTGTTTTATTGTTTAGTAACAACAAAGAATATCACAGAGTCTTAGCATTTATAGGTCAAATATTTGACCATAAAGCAGTTGATAAAAAAAGGAGACATTAAGGTTTAGAGCATTTAAGGACTGAGGAAATGTTAGCTGATTCTTTAACTAAAGGATTTCACCCACTTGTTTTTGAAAGACAAGTATACAGTATGGGTGTTTTGAAGTTTTTAGACACTATCAGTTAAGGATCGTTAGGTTTGCTCTAGGTACATTTGTACATTAATACATTTTGATATATTATGACAATATGGTAGTTGATTAACAAAGATGATCATCATTTGTCCTAAATAGTACATGTTATCATACATTGTCATAATATATGCAAAAATCTTAAGATTTGTGTTGATCTTAAGCATTTAAAGCTCATTGGGCATATATACAGATTGATATTAAGCCTATGTCATTTAGACATATACAGATTTATACAAATATCTATAAATTTTGACATGACATAAGGGGATATAAGTTTTAATCCCATAAAGGTTCTCTAATGCAATTTAACATTTAATTAGAGAACATAAAGATTTTCTCTTATGTTGTTTAGCATTCGGTGAGAGAAATAAGTTTTCTCTAATATTGTTTAGCATTCGAGAGAAAACATGATTTCTCTAATGTAGTTTAGCATATGCAGTTTAACATAAAGTTAGAGAAATCAAGACTTATAAACAAAGATCATATAATTTAGATCGTACATGTATCATCTTAGTTTGTCACACTCTATTTTCCCATTCATGTTAGTGAGGTATTAGATATGTATAATTTTATTGGATCTTTGTTACGCATGACATATGTATTTGATACTTTTCGGTATCAAAAGCCTTGTAGGACGAAATGATAAACTTTCTTTATTTTTAGATCAAATGTTTTGTTTTTAAACCTAGTCAACTAATACTGTAGTGTAGCTTAATTGAGTTTTTAAACTATTTTAAACTTAATTCAATACTGCAATTAAGTATTGTCCAAGAGGAAAATGTTGGACATTTCCTATAAAGTTGGACATTATTTAATTGCATTTTTTAGATTTTCAATAACTTAGGTTAAGTTACATAATTTGATTCGGATAAAGATAATAAAGTGGCCCAATAAATAATCTAAAACAATGGGTCAAATTTTAGGAGAAAAATAGATCTCGATCAGTATGGACCAGATCTATATTGGGCCTGTGATGGGGAAACATAATATGGAAGCTATATATAAAGGTTAAGGTCTTTTGCAGTTGCTTTTGTCATTCGTAAGAATCAGGATTATCTGACCTATTAAGAGAGCTGACATTTTGAGAAAATTGTAGAAAGGCTTTATCGCATTTCTATGAGCAATTCCCATAAAAATTTGCACTCATTTCAGCTTCGGAAAGATTATTTAAAGTTATGGAATTGAAATCAGGTATTTTCCACATCTTCTTTTATTTCCCTTTCATGTTTGATCCGAGATACGTAACTAAGGTCTCGTTACGAATTACATCTATAGCTTATCGAGTGGAAGTTAACAAGTCGACAACTTTACCTCTTCTTGAATGTGAGATCATAAATTTGTAGCTCTGCAACTTGCCAATTGGGAGACAACAAGTATGCAACTCTATGTTATGTTGAATGTGACATCGAAAGTTTGAGGCTTTGCCTCTTATCAAGCATAAGGCCATATATTTATAGGTCTACAACTTATCTAGAGTAAGATCGTAAGTTTGCAACGTTATGATTTGATAAGCACTTGAACTCATGCTTGCATCTTATTGAACAAGGGACCACATGCCTATACTCCTTCATCTTATTAAGTTGAAGATTATGAATCTATAGCCTTTTTCTAGTTAAATGTCGGATAAAAAGTCTATAAATTTGCATCTTAGCAAGTATAAGACCAAGCAAGTTTGCAACTTGTCTAGAGATAGAACACAATTCTACGAATTTGCATCTTATTGAGTGAGAGACCTCGTGTACATATATAATTTTGTGATTTGTCGAGGGAGAGATTAGATGTTTAAGGGACTACATTTGTTGGATTCAATCTAATGCGTGGGCATATATATATATATAGACCTATCATAAGGTTAAGCCCAGTTAAAGTGGTTTATTGAGGTTGAAGGCTTTGGGCTATATGACATGTAATAAATTATGGACTTTAATGTGTAGAAACCCAATAATCTAATTTCTATTTTATGATGGACCAAAATAAAAATAAGACAAAGTATTTAAAGAATTAGGGTTATAGTCCCCAAGTTAGATGTATGAATATTTTTCTAATATCATATCAGGCAGAAAAGTAACATTCTTGAGAGAAAATAGACATACATATTGATTTGGAAGACGAATAACCACAAGATTCAAGAATCACGTTCTTCTTATGGATTTAGGTACATTTCTGTAACAAATCTAAGTATTCTTGACGATTTGAAATGATTGTTTATATGATTAGTAATGGTTTTCGTCATAAGGAATTAAATTCTATCAAGTGGTATCAGAGACTCCTTCATGTTAGATTATTGAGAATATTTTAATTATTTGTCTTCTATATAGACGAATTATTTTTTTCTTTGGATCTAGTTATTTTGATATATATATATCTGGTTTTAACTTCTTGATTATGTTTTGATTAAATAACTTTTGTAGTCTTATGACTTAAAAAAGAAGAAGGGAACCAGTAAAATAGAAGATGATAAGATGTGTTCAAAAGTTTTCAAAAGCCTTTAATTTTTATATAATGGCCAAGGCTTCTGTTAAAACATTAATTGGATTATACTTTAACCATTGGATTAAAAACCAGAAACCAATTGGTTTTATACTTTAACCATTAGATAAAGACTAGAAACAACCATAAAGTTTTATATACATGTTACGTGCCTTAACATCTTGGAACCAAATATTTATAAAGCCTATTTTAGAAACAAATGAGATATTTGGTCAACTAATACATTTGGCTATTTCTACAAATTTTATATTCGACTCATACATGATGTTTCAGTATATGCAATTTTGGTATAAATCAATTACATATGCTTTTAATTTATATATTATATTTTTTATGGACATTTATTGTGAAATAAATTGATTGAAACAATATACTATCAAAGTCACCTCTCTGATATAAATTAATTTATTTTATAATATTAAGATGGTCGTGTATGTGTAATTCATATGGGTATTAACCAGCCCAATGAAAGGTTAATATTTTGGCCAAAATAGATGTATACCTATGGTGATAAATATATGACAATTATTTTAGCTATGTGAACAATTAATCAGTCCAAACAAAGGTTAATTGTTTGACAATTTTGTTATTGTCAATATTTGATTACTGCACCAAGAGTATCACTTGCAAGTTAATACTTTTGTTTAAAGACTAAATATTAATGTTGTGCTAGGTATCTTATGATGGACTTTTACCATTATTTGATTTTATATGATTATATAGAATTTAAGTGAGCTTGTTTGTTGCTTGTTTTGTTCTCTGTTCAGTTGTTACTTCTACTTCTACTATTACTGCCAGCATCAATTCCATTCCCGTGCTTAACGGCATAAACTTTAAGCCATGGAAAGAGAATGTTATGATTATTCTCAATGTTATGAATCTAGACCTTGCATTAAGGACTGAATGACCTATCGATCTTATGGTTGTCAGCTCCTTTGATGATAAGAAGGATATGGAAAGTTGGGAACGTTCAAATCGTATAAGTCTTATGATCATAAAGCGTGCTATTCTAAAAACCATTAGGGGAACTATGTTTGAAGGGGTAACTACTACCAAAGATTACCTTGAGGAAATTAAAAAGAGATTTGCCAAAAGTGAAAAGGCTGAAATAAGCATAATTTTGGCAAATCTCATTTTAATGAGGTATAAGGGAAAAGAAAACATAAGGGAGTATATCTTGGAGACGTTGCATTTTGTTTTGAAACTAAAGGCACTAAAGTTAGAAATTCAAGTATTCTTTGTTGAGAGTGTTCTTTATGATTAGGGAATTCTAGAACTTGCTTGCAAATACTAGTCGATATCACATAATCTTATGCAAATATTGAAATGATGAAGGCAATTAAGATTTTGAAAAGCTACCCTAATGTTACCCTTAATAAGCCCCTTTGAGCTTAACATAAATCATTTCTTTCTTTAAACCCAAACTATGAGCCTTGAACTTGATTATTTATCCTCTTTATTATACCTACCATAAGGGCAAGTTGAGCATTTGAAAGGGTTATAATTGAGTTTAGAGAACAAGTGTGGGGTAATTATAGCATATAGTTGGCTATTGCATTAGGGATGGGTATGGTTGTAGAATTTTTTTATCTCTACTCTATATTTTTCTTCTTTTGAATTCCTTGTTTTAAATAATTAAAAAATTGAATGAAAATGAAAAATAAAAAGATGGAAAATAAAAGAGAGAGAGAGAGAAAAAAATAAAAGAAAAGAAAAAGGAAATAGAAAAGAAACAAAGGAAAGAGAAGATGACTAGAAAATGAAAGAAGAGGAGAGACGTAAAAAAGGGAGTGTTGACTATGTTACATGAAAGGAAAGAATAGGGTGTTTTATTATTCATTGTTATGTTTCATTTTAGATGCTCAATTTGTTATGTATTTTTAAACTGCGATATTCCTTTTTCTACCCTTAACTGACCCCATTACAACCAAAATAAAAACCTTTGGATGGATGTTTGTATTTGATATGAGTGGTGGAGATTGGATTAGTAAGCAAGCCTATGGTGGATGCCTTACATGAAATGAATGATGAGTGAATATTTACGGCCTTTGAATGCTTGAGAGAATGGAAAGTTGAGTGAGTGTCTATCACACTTGTTATTGATCTTTGAGTTGAAATACTTGTTAATTTTGGCTAAGTATGTAGATAATAGTCTGTTCACAGATTATTATGAGTTTCAAGTTCTTAGGTTGTGTTTGTTGAATTGATCGTTGATATATTTAATTATTAATTGGGAAAATCATTTTTTTTCATTATTTGTGCTTTTAGAGTCTGGTGTTTATATTATGCTTGAGGACAACCATAATTTAAGTGTGGGGAATTGTTGTTTTTAGTTTCTATTGCTTTTAATTGCCTTTATATTATGATTTTGGTTACAAATCCTTGTGTTTTGATCCAAATGTGAGGTAAATTAAGTGGAAATGGTGTGAATATTGTATGAATGTTAATTGAATTATTTTGTGAATTTTGCAAAAAGGTTGAAGGGAAAGTATCAAGGAGGAAATACAATTGTTTTGAAAAGTTATTAATTACTAGCTTATCCTGCTTAAGTTGTATTGAATGGGTGGTTTGAATATATTGCATGTAAGGCAGATGTTGTTTTGGATGAAGCACTCTTTGTGTTATGTTCATGTGGTTTATGGTGTGAGAGCTGAAATGAGATGTGAAATATAATTGTTACATTCATCATAGCTGGCGGTACTTAGTTTTGAATAAATGTTATCTTGTGCACTTGATATCTTATTAAATGTTGCTTTTGCTTCACTAGATTGATGGCTTTTATGATACATTTTGTAATTCTATACTTAATTGAGCTCACTAATGTATTCCTAAGGTGAAGCAACCGATATAGAAAGTGTGAGTGGTCAGGATTTATCTTGATCTCCCATATACTTTTGTCTTTTAAGAAGTATGAGTATAGCCATCTAATCCATAAGGAATTCTTATTTTTTAGTATGCTTCATAGTCATTTGGCAAATAAATCTCTGTCGGATAGCTCTATTGGAGTTATGCCCAAACACACTTCATCCATAGGTGTTGTAACCTCCTTCTAGCTTACTTTAGCCTTGATTTTATCATTTGATCTTCCTTCTTATAAAAAGCCTAACATACTCTTTTTTTTTATATAGTTTTGATGATCCCCTTAAAAAGAAATGTATGAGTTAACAAATAAGTATGTAATGAGTTCAAGACATATTTGGTGAGAGCAAGTCTACAAACATAAAAAAGGTCCTTGTTACACCAATTCCCAATTTTTTTCTATATTTTTTTCCACTAGGGGATAAGCCTCCCTAGATTGCAATATTTTTTGTGGCTATTAGAAGACATAAGTAAATGAAAGGAGGTTCTTTGATTTACATACCTGTAATTCTTGAGAGCCAATCTACTTTAGAAGACGCATTGGTTGATAGGGTAAAATGGCTTTTATTGTAATTGATCTCTAATCCAAATAATCTCTTAAAAGTGTGCAGGGTAGATATTAGTGTGAATACTAAGCTGTCATAGGCCTAAGAGAAAAGGATTAGGTTATTGTAAAGAATATGTTGCATAATCCCACTTCCTTACATTGTCTATGGTATTTAAAAGAGGGGTTATTACTAATGTTAAATTTCGATATCGGATAAAAGGTAAAAAGATAAGGGATTCCCTTACCTTAGTCTTTTGTCCCTTTAAATAAAGTTATGGGTTCCTCATTCACCAAAACACTATATAAGGTGGTTGTGATGCACTCTTTGATCTATTATCTAAATTTTGTTGGAAAACTAAAGGCTTATGGAACATCCATAATAAAAGCCCAAATTTATAAAGTCAAATAAATCTATCTACAAAGCAGGAGCATTTCTCTTTGTATATCCCTTAAATAATTCTTTAGCCATTAGAATATTATCTCTAATTTATTTCCCCTTTTGGAAGGCCCTTGAGAATAAATGTACTAGTTACTTGAAAAATAAAATTAATGTCTCAATTAATGGGGTTACCTAAATATATAAAATGATTATCTCAATTAATAAAATCATGTAATACGCAAGAAAAGTCAATTATGTAAAATTGTAATTGGGAAATACATTAGCTGTTTTGTTTTGACATACAAAATAATAGAAATAATTCACCTAAGGCTATGTTTGGTTGGGAGTTTATTAATGGAATGGATGTGAATATAGTATTATCCTATCGTTTGGGAGGAGGGTCTATAATGGAATAGAATAGAATGAGATGGAAGAGAAGGGTTTTATATTACATCTCATTCCATTCTAAACAATAAAAATAAGAAACCTCTGATTTGGAGGGTTTAGGATGGAATGTAAAATGATAAACAACTTTTTACTATATTATATTTTAAAGTCTTTTTTTAAACAACATTTCATTATGTTGCATTATGAATATTTTCATCCTTCCTAAACAACGAATTTTTAATATTACATCTATTTACATTTCATTTCATTATAAACCTTATGTCTAGCCAAACATAGCCTAAGTTCGCAACTCTTCCTTTGTTTTATATTTTTTATCTTGATTGTTTTTTTGGGATTGTAAATAATGTGTGGAGGCTTTCTTCTCTCCACGCTCTAATGCGTAACCAAAATCTTAAACAAACTCAAACCGATGGGTTCAAATCACATGTTCACGTTATTCTGTTTCTATCATATTCTATGATAATCCATCCATTCAATTTTTTGCGAATTCTATCTAAGAATGTCACGAATGAAAATTATTCAGTCAACGACATCGTTTCTTAATTTGTTTTTAAAACATATATAGGCTTGTGGCCCATTGGACCGACCCGAGATAGGGGCGGCCTGAGTTCGGCCCAACCTATTAATATCTCTAATTTTATCCACAAAAAAAGAATATATGGATACTCATAGAACATAATAGACACATAATAATATAAACAAGTGATTTGTTCCCCAACTGACAATAGGATACACTTTTTTTCTTCTTATCACTCCTTATTAAAATAAAACAAAAGAATAATTCACTTCCTCTGATCTCAACTCAATCTCAATTAATCTAGTCTTTTGGGGAATATGCTTTGTAATCCCTTTTGAAAATAAGAACATATCTCTTCCTTCCAAAATAGATAAATGCATAAATAAAACTCCACAAGAAAAGAAAGCAGATCTGGAAGAACAGTGCAGTTAGAATTAGGCCAATCGGTAATAATAATTATGACCATACACCAAATACCAGTTCGTATTTAAAGAAAGACCAAATTGTAACAAATTTGTTCTGACATTTCAGTCCCCTTGCCCAACCTTGAAGCTTTCAGAAGTCTCAGATAACTGGGTTAGAGAGACGGAGAGAGAGAGAGAGAGAGAGTCGGAAAATGGCAGCGGCAATGGCGAGGGCAAGCTCTGGCCTCGCGTATCCGCAGCGCTTCTATGCAGCTGCGACGTATGCCGGATTCGATGGATCTCCCAGTGCGGTCAACAGCGTCTCTTCTAGGTTCAAAAGCGACACCGCTTTGCTCCTCTACGCCTTGTACCAGCAGGTTAGAATTTGCATTCTGCCTTGCTTCCATTTTCTATTAGCTTCGATCCATTGACTTGGGGTGACAATCGCATACTATGCTGATTCACGATCTCTTTTCGTGTTGCTCCTTGCAATGACGAGCCACTTCTTTTCCTTTTCAAAAGCAAATTGCTTGGTGTTATTGCGCATTTTCTATGTGTTAGTGTTAATTATATGTTTATATCTTATTATTATATTGATAATGTCAGAATTTCCGTATTCAATAGGCTTCGTTCAAGATCATATATAAACGTTTTAGTGCTCGGAGTTGAATTATCAACTTTAATTTTTTCTTCGACTGTCGTGATGGTTTAGACTTGCATTGTCAGATGGTGCTAGTTTTAAGTTGTTTGACGCGTACTTTGAATAGATCTAGTGTTAAGGTACTGATACACTTGTACTTGTTGGATTGAAATGTTTAATTGTATGGTTATTCAATCCGGGAGTACCATTCGCGTATGTTGATAGGGTTATCTTCCTTCATTTCCATGGATCTTTCGGCAGCTGCATATTGGTTTCTTCTGGCTAGATTTCTGGCAGGAGCATGTTGTCATTTATTATATCATCAACTTGCTAATATGCTTGGATTGAGTTGTTGGATGTCTTGGGAATTTAGTGATGGTCATTTCATCAGAGATGTTAATTATAAAATCTTATCTTGTTCCAAACGTGATTGCAGGCTACTGTAGGACCTTGTAGTGGGCCAAAACCTAGTGCTTGGAATGCTGTGGAACAAAGCAAATGGAAAAGGTTGGTGTGCTAACGCTTACATGTTTCTAAGTTCTATTTGTTTTTCTTTTTATAAGTGTAATCCCATACATTTAATCCATTCACTCTATAACTCTACGGTTTCTTTGCTGTTAACAAATTGATGATAAATGATCCGTATAAGATGCTTCCAATATGTTCTCAAAGTTGGAGTAAGTAATGTGAAAATTGAATAACAAAAATCTTTTTCCATGGTCAAATTGTTCTCATTTATATTTCCTTAAGAAGTCCTAGGAAGTTGTATGCTGCAATTGTTGCTTGTAGTGACTATATTAATTCAGGATCAAGTGATATCAATTTTAGCTTTCTAAAATTCTAGGTTTTTTTTTTTTTTCCCAATCAGAATAAGTTACTTACTAGGCCATCCCCTTTTCCAAGCCTTATCTTGCCTATGATCGCATGGTTTTCGAGAGAAAGTGCAACTACTAGGCAGACCCTCATCCCTAAAGTCTGAATAAATTTGTACATTACCTATGTAATTGCCATATACCTGGACTTGCTAGTCTTTTCCCTTTTCTGTTGCCAATAATACCAAATGAATTATTAGAGTAACAAGTTATATAAATGTTTAGATAGTCTCAAGTCATTTGGTTTGCCTTTTATGGTTCACTGATATGTTTGTTCACTCTATCCCACTAAGAGTGGTTTTTCTGATCATTTTTATGTTTCTGTAGTTGGCAGGGGCTTGGAGACATGGCCTCCACAGAAGCAATGCGACTGTTTGTGAAGATACTAGAGGTCTATAGCAATGCAAATATCTGCTTTCTGTTTTCATGAGTGATTTTAACACAAGTTAACTAATATCTTTGTCATCAACAGGAAGAGCAGCCGGGTTGGTATTCTAGAGCATCTAACTTTGTCTCTACGTCTGTAATGGACATGCAAACCAATGTGAGTACCTTAATTTGGGTTACCATGTTAGTTTGCAATATTAGTAATATTTGATCAGCAAATTAATATTTGTGATATTTAAGTGAAATATGCTGGAAGAGATGTATATGATGTGTTAAGCCTAAAGATTCAATAACATTTACCTATATCACAATCTGCAGGACCATGGAGTTTGTGATGGTGGATTATCATCTAATAAACTGAAATATGTTTTTAAAACAGATATGGTGGCCTTTGTTGCTGTCCTTTGATTTCTTTTTTGTATAACATAGCAGAGCATATAGTAGCGTGTATGTTAGCAGTTGATTGGGTACTTAAATGGTAACCTTTATCAATTTCTCAAGCTTCTTTTCTAACAATGACAGCATGTCTCAAAAGCTGATCCTGCTGAGAATGGTAACTCATTCCTTGAAGCGAAGACCATTTCTACAGAGAATGGTAGCTTTGAGGAAACACATGACAAAGATGTTGTCTTGGAAGGCCTTGGTGCAATTGCTGTCTATGATCAGTGGATTGCACCTACAACATCTGGTCAACGCCCTAAAGCCCGCTATGAGGTGAATTAGTTTTCTTAGTGAATTTCTCTTGGTCCTTTCTTTTGTTCTTGTTCTTGTCAATTTTTAGTACTACTGATTCCATTGTTTTCCTCTTAACTTGTCATTACATTTGCAGCATGGAGCAGCAGTTATTGAAGATAAAATGTATATATGTGGAGGGAATCACAATGGTCGTTATCTAAGTGATCTTCATGTAAGAGTTCATATGCTTTTTTGCTAATATAATGTGTTAAATATAGATAAATGATTTGACGTCATGTGTTGTTCTATCATGTATTTTGCTAAGTTACCATTAGAATACTAGAGAATGGTTAACAGTGTAGGTCCTTTATTTAGATGAAAATCAGTAGGAAGGAAATTACAGGCAACATTCGAGAGGTGTCCTCTCCTTACACATTTTTCTATCCTAGTACATTAAGCCTGCCTCATTTCCACTCCCCTCTACCAACTAAATATTCCCTGATCTGACACTCTACGCTAACAACCATGCCACGTTAGCCTTATAGAATCTTTCTAGCAACAAAACCAACAACTAATGAAGCAAAAATAACAGATAGCAGCCCTTCAGTATCTACCTTCAAAATGTTGGGCTTTTCCTCTAATCATTTGGTTGATTTTCTTTCTTCTTGAGTAGTCGGAAGTAGCCTCTCTACTACTTAGTGGTAAGGTTGTTATTGTTGGACCTCTCCAAACTTCACGTTTCAGCAGAATTTTTATTGATAATTTGTTATTATTGTTGTTGTTCTTTCTTCTTCAGTAGAACAACTTAACTGGAGGCCTATCAATATCCCTTGCTATGATTGTCACCTTGTCCTCAGGGTGAAAAGCCAAAATTTATTGTTGGATGGTGTCAAAGGGCTCTCATGATGCCTTAAAATTTGGCATATTCTTCCATTTGACTAGGTAGTAGGACTAGTAGAGTCTTGTGGAGGATGAACCCCGATAGCTTCTTGTTTGACTTTCCATTCCAAATCAACTTAGAGTATTGGAGGGATCTCTAGCTGGGGGTGTTAGTACTTATTGTAGCCTTGAGTTGTGATAAATGAAAAATTGGATGGATGGTGGCTGATTTTGGTAGTCCTAATTTGTATGCCACAGGACCAAATTTTTGAACAATTGGGTAGGGGCCAAAATAGCAAGGTGTTAACTTCTCATTTGCTATCTTGTCTAGCGACTTATAGCGATAATGGCGAATTTTCAAGTAAACCAGATCACCAATTTGAAAGTGAACATCCCGTTGATGTTCTACTTGTTTTTTCATCTGTTCCTATGCCACACTCAAATACTCGTTGATTTCTTTAAGCATCAAGTCCCGTTCTTTTAACTATCCCTCTACACTTGCGTTATATGTACACTGATTTGTGTACTGTAGTACCATCAGTGATTCCCTTCCATATACAATTTTAAAAGGGGCAAACTTAGTTTCTATGTGAAAAGCATTGTTATACCAATATTCGCATCATGGTGACCACATACTCTAGGTATGAGGTTGTGTTTGTACAAATCAATGCAGATAAGTTTCGAAGCAACAGTTGACCACTTTGGTTTGGCTGTCCATTTGGGGATGGTAGGTGGTGCTGTGTCGTAGTCGGGTTTGTTGTAAGCGAAATAGTTCCTTCCAAAAGTTACTTATAAAAACCTTATCTCTGTTGAATAGATTAGATCTTGGAAAGCCATGGAGCTTGACAATATGTTGGACAAATAGTTCAACCACGATGACGGCAGTGTAGGGATGTTTAAGAGCAACTAGGCTTGACAATTGAACCCGAGCCTAGCCCGGCCGGATTGACTGGTCCTCGGGTTAGGCTTGAGCCTAGGGCGACGAGTAATGAAAAAAAGACATCATTTTTAACTAAAATTTTTTTTGCCCAATAAATAATGTTGGCACTTTTGGATTGCGAACGCTATAACCATGAGTTTCCCTCCATAAACTGATTTCAGGCGAGCATGCCTATTCAAAGCTTGACAGAAAAAAGCTAGGGGTTGGTTTTGCTGCATCAATACTACCCCTAGCTTGAGCTTGATGCGTTTCTCTTAATAAGAAACTGTTCAAGTATTGTTAGTTGCACCATAGCCTTCTTAAGATGCTGTATAGCTGCAGTCACTTCTTTGCTCCACTTGAATGCATCTTTCTTTGATAGGTCTGTTAATAGGGTAGTTATCCTACCATACTCATTGATAAACCGCCAGTTGTAGCGTGTTAATCCAAGGAAGCCTTGTAATTCTTTCAAAATTTGCAGCATCCGCCACTATCCAATTATCTTCACCCTTTTAGGATTAGCATTCACTCCTTCCTTAATTATCACATGACCTAAATATTCAATTGTATTTATGCAAAAATAGCATTTCTTTAAATTAGCGAATAAGCGATGAGTTTTAAGGATGGTTACTACTTCCATCAAATTTTGCACATCAAATTTTGCAAACGGGTCTATGGAGTTGTTGTAAATTAGTACGTTATTAAAAAAAAAAAACTAAGACCCACTTTTGCAACATCGGTTTGAAAATGCTGTTCATGCCAAACTCAAATGTGTACGTTGGCTAAGTGGAATGGCATGAACAAGAACTCATAGTGCCCGTTATGACTGCAAAATGCAGTTTTTGGGATGTTCTCAGTCTTTACCAGAATCTAATGGTAGCCTGACTTTAAATCTAGCTTGGAAAATAATCGAGCCCCCTCTCAACTCATCAAATAACTCATCCACCGTAGGGATGGGAAATCAGTCAGGTATTGTCTCCTTATTCAAAGCTTGATAGCCTACACAATCTTCAGCTGCCATCCTTCTTCTTAAGTATGAGTACCAAGTTCGAGAAAGGACTTATGCTGGGGTGAATAATCCCTGTAGTTAACATCTCATTTGCCAACTTTTCTATCTCATGCTTTTGAGTATGGGGTTATCGATAAGATCAAACGTTGATGGGAGTTGTCTCAGGTTTTAAGTTGATTTTATGGCTTTTTCTTGCCACGGGAGAGGCTCACTGACCGGTGGAAATCTTTTTGGAATTCTTTTATCAGCCCTCGTGCCTCCTCCGATAGCTGTTCCCTTTGATCCTCCTCCGAAAGGGTTATGCTCCTATCATATTTATGATCTAGTTCCAGGATATTTGATTTAGTACATGCAGATTTTCTTGTTAATTTCAAAAGCAGTTACTTTTATCTCCATATATATATACACCAAAACTTTATGGTCACAAGAATTTATTTTCATTTCTTCTTACATGTTTTACTTTTGACAAAAGATTTGCTTGGTGTTGTTTTCCAGAACATTATGACTTTGTAAGCTGTCCTAAAATTTGAAACACACACAGGTTCTGGACATGAGAAGTTGGACTTGGTCAAAGATAGATGCTAAAGTTGAAGCTGAGTCTCAAGAGTCTTCTCCAGCTGCTTTGACCTCTTGTGCAGGTCATTCACTGGTTAGTTTACAGATGATTTTACTGCTCTATATGACCATTTAGAAGTCAAGTTTGGACGCAAGTTATATGCTCTTAGATAATATGGATTTATGGACAGTTGTGGAATGCTATTGTATGTGTGTGTCTTCTTGTTAAAATAAGATAAATTATCTACTTTATTTTCACAGATATCATGGGAGAATAAGCTTCTATCAATTGCCGGGCATAGAAAGGATCCTTCTGAAACCATGGAGGGTATAGCGCAATAATCAGGAATCTGTTACTAGTAAATTGTCTTCAGTGCTCTGATGCACTTTCCTTTTCCTGTTGCAGTGAAAGCTTTTGATTTACGAACATCTACTTGGTCAACCTTAAAGACTTATGGAAAAGCACCAGTATGTATTATTTCTTCCTTTAGTCTGTCATTAATCTGTCTGTTAACTAGAAAGCAAACTGAATGAGTTAATGATTGTTCTTTAAAGCTTCAAATCTGGGCTCTGCTGTCTAAGAGGAGGAAAACCAACTTCTGGTTTTATTCATTTCCCAAGACACTGAAGATTGTTAGAGGATAATTTCTTATTTTTCCAGAGTTATGTATGCTGCTGCATGATGTTGAACTGATGTTTCATGAACATCTTACATCTGATTGAAACTAAAATGGAGCTTTGGTCTGGATTTTGGAACCTATATAGACCTAATAGAAATGGATGTGGTGCACATAATCCTTTTATTTTGTGAGATAGATTATATACTTGTTGATGGTATTTATATATTATACCCTTTGATTTCTTAGAACCCTTTATCTTAATTTGTAGGTTTCACGCGGAGGTCAATCAGCTACCCTTGTCGGTACAAATATAGTTGTTTTTGGCGGACAGAACACTAAGAGAACTCTGTTGAATGATTTACATATTCTAGACCTTGAGACCATGACTTGGGATGAAATTGATGCCATGTAAGAAAATTCCCCAAATTTGAGAAGCTTCAACCCTTATTTTCTTTGTTTAATTTATACTTTGTAGTATTTGGTTGTTGAGAAGCATTGTGAAATTAGTATGGGGCATTTAATGAGTTGTTTTCCTTGTTGCTTGAATTGTAGCTTTCTATATCTATTTCTTGGCACGAGAAGGTCAAATATGTGATTTAAAGTTTCATTTCATTCAATTTTGAAGCAATTTATATGCTGAGTGTGGCATAGTGGTTTTCAGTTATTGGTCATTAATTTGATGCATTTATATGATTTTATAGTGGCTTGCCTCCCTCTCCAAGATCAGATCATACTGCAGCAGTGCATGCTGATCGCTACCTTCTTATCTTTGGTGGGGGTTCACACGCTACTTGCTTCAATGATCTGCATGTGCTTGACCTGCAAGCTGTAAGATTAAAAATCAATAAAATGCCTATAAACGTTTTGCTGGCATTAGGGAATTTGTTAACATTGTCCTCGTTAATTGATTGTCAGATGGAATGGACTAGACCCACACAACAGGGGGAAATACCAAGTGCACGGGCAGGACATGCAGGTGTTACAGTTGGGGAAAATTGGTTCATTGTTGGTGGGGGTGACAACAAGAGTGGTATGTACATTTTGCAGCTAGAAAATCCTTTTATCTTTGGTATATGCACCCTGATTGAAAAGGGACAAAATGAGGGAAAGAAATAAATTACACCAAAGGTATTTGCTTGTATTGTTGTTACTTTTCGTTTAAAATCATTTGAACAGGCTCATCTTATGTAACTATTAGCCGCATTGGAATAGAAGAGGAAGACTATTCTGTTTTACTTCTCCTTTATGATTTCATGCATGCAAGTTTCTTTTTGTTGACTATTCTACAGGGGTCTCAGAAACTGTTGTCCTCAACATGTCTACACTTGTTTGGTCTGTTGTAACTTCTGTACAAGGACGTGTTCCTGTTGCTAGTGAGGTACTTCTTACACGCTGACTAGCTTTCTACATCTCAGTGAAAATATTTTAACTGCGTTCTTTGTAGGGCTTGACTTTGGCTGTGAGCTCCTACAGTGGTGAAGATATTCTCGTATCTTTTGGAGGATATAATGGACGTTACAACAATGAGGTTGGCAGTATTTCTAATGCCTCTATGTTATAATGCTTACACCTTTTCCTCTTAATGATTTTAGTATTTCCCTGTTAGGTCAATGTTCTTAAGCCAAGCCACAAATCTACCTTGCGATCAAAGATTATGGAGACTCCTGTGCCTGATAGTGTTTCTGCTGTGCACAATGCAACCAATGGCACCAGGGATCCGGAGTCTGAGTTTGAAGTGGGCCAAGAAGGAAAAATAAGGGAAATTGTTATGGATAATGCTGACATAGAGCCCATGGTATGAGAATTGACAGCCATGTTCATTTTTGGTTGGGTTAGTGTTCATGCTTTATAGTTTTTTGCTGTATCTGGATGCTTCTTGGTTAACATTTTAACATTTTAATTTTGAAGCAGAAATCTAGAGCCCGGGGAAGCAGAGAAAACATTATAGCAACTTTGAAGGCAGAGAATGAAGAACTGGAATCATCATTGAACAAGGAGAAGTTACAAAATCTCCAGTTAAAGACAGAGTTAGCCGAAGCTGATACTCGTAACACTGATCTTTACAAGGTAATTATTTTGAAAAATTTTCTGGTTTAGTTTTCCAAGTAAGATGCATATGATATTTTAGATAAAGCATTTTTTTCTTGAATTCCATTAATTTTGTTCTCAACACTGCAGGAGCTCCAATCTGTTCGCGGTCAGCTGGCTTCTGAACAGTCAAGATGTTTCAAATTGGAAGTATGTGCTGGCGTTTTCTCGTATAATATTTTATTAATCATGTAAAATTCTAGAAATTATGTAATTGAAGTTGGCAGTACTGAGAAATGCTGGTTACTTGCTGATTTTATGAATGGATAATCGCATGATGCTTAAGATATTAGCTTCAATTAAAACAGAAAAACAGTTTACAAGGAATCAGAAATGCTGACTATCTACTTGAAATCAACAGGTTGATGTTGCAGAATTACGGCAAAAACTGCAGACTATGGAGACACTAGAAAAAGAACTTGAACTTCTCCAACGACAAAAGGCTGCGTCGGAGCAAGCTGCCCTGAATGCCAAACAGAGGCAGGGCTCAGGTGGTGTCTGGGGCTGGCTTGCGGGAACACCTGACAATCTGAAAGAAAATGACGCCTAAATTGTCAAAAAAAAGGGGCCATTGTTAGATTAAATTCCAATGATTGATTCTTAATTTCTGTTTATCATGGTTTATTTTTCACAAACCCCTGAGAGGGGTTTTTGCAAGATTGCATTCATTGTGTTTCGGCTCCGTGATTTGGTACGCCCCTTAATTTTTCTTCGCTATGGTCCCCATTGGACTGTATTTGAACTGATATATCATGTCAGTATAGGTTTTTTTGTCAAAGTTGTGTCGATTACTTCTGAATTAAATCTTGTGAATAATTTTAGTTCCTATGTAACGAACAATACAGAGAGATTGTGATTTCTATTGTTGAATTATACCCTGTTTCGGTCTGGACTTAGTAAATTACAAATTATGTTTTATCTCATTTTAGTAGTTCATTTGGATTCAGGGTATCGTGGAGTTTGGGTACTAAAATTATATTTTAGGATTTTTACTTCCATGTCCCATCAACAAAAACAATACAAATGACCAACCAATATATAGGTAAATCACTCTTTTAACGTTTTATGCGGAAAGTTCCCCTTTTTTATTATTTTTTTTTGCATAGAAGGGAAAGTAACAACTAGATAACAAGTCTTGGGAAGCTTATCCCAATGATATCTTCGAGGAGGATCGAAAGGCACCCTGGGGATGCAGTTACAAAAGTAGTGATCCCTATACCAAAATGAGTAGCAAAATTCGTTAGCCAATTGGCGTTTTTATTTTCTTCCTTGTATGTGTGATGGGGGAGGATTGTTCAGTTACGATTGAGAAATTTGTTGATGCCAAAGATGAGAGGATCGGTCGAGTGAGTGTGGGAGGCGAGGTCTGAAAAAGCGCTCAGCGCCACTTGAGAGTCAAGTTCTAAGATCATTCGTCGTTAACCCAGGTCCCAAGTCGGATGTAGGCCAGAGAAGACATCCCACAGCTCGGTAGTTAATGCAGAACATCGGCCCAAGTTTTGAACAAAGCTTCCAAGTCAGGCACCGGTGCTGTCACGGAGTAGTCCATCGGCAGAGGCCACCAAGTAGGGGTTGGTTTTGCTCATCCTGTTCGTGTTGAGTTTCACCCACCCCTGATTCGGTGTACTCCAGCCAATGAACTGTTCTTGTCAAGGTCGACGACTTGGCACTGTTCTAGCTTGTTAGACCAAAGCTGTATAAATCTGCTGGACATATTGTAGGATGCAATGGACCGGAGATGTTGGCCAAGCGAACTGTGGGTCAAAAATTGCCTGATTTCGCCAGGACCATAAGGACCAGCAAGCAGTCTCAAAAATGAGAGACCAATCGAATCCACAAATCTGTCAGTGTCGCTGAAGATTTAGGAGGAGCCAATCTGGTGCCCTGATGGTGAAAAAATTTGGAGAGAGGGCATATTGCGGGAAGGCGAGTCATGTGCTTCGCGCTCGGGGGCAATCTCGCATAATATGAAGAGAGGATTCTTCTGTCGGACAGTGAAGACAGTCAGCAATCGGCGTGAGTCTTCTACGCCTCCTTTGTTGATTGGTGAATAATCTATCCTGAGCTAGGAGCCAGAGGAAGGACCGAATACGTTGTGGGCTATTCCAGTGCCAGATAGGCATCCATCGACCATTAGGAGCTTAAGGGTCGTGCTCCATCAGCTGAGAGTAGGCCGTGGCGGTAGAGAACTGGCTCGTCCCCGATCTGCCCCAAGTCAGCTTGTCAGGTCCAGAGTGAGACTGAGGCGGGAGAATACCTGCAATAAACATACAAATAGAGTGACGAAGTAAGTACTGAAACTCCTGCCATAACCAGTTACTTGAGCTGTCGGCATAATGTTGGACACGACGAAAAGTTCCTTTTGCTATGATAGTACGCTAATTAGATGTTGACTAGCCTTTTTTTTAAATTTAAAATTTGTTAAGATGCTATTCTCTAAAAAAAAAAGGTCAACAAATTGTTATATACAGCCTTTTTTTTACAATTTTACGAAGAGTATGTTCGTGTAATTTAAACTTATGATTTTTTGGACAAAAAAGAGTAACCTTATTAATTGTATAAGCTTGTCCTCTAAGATGACATTTTCTCAATTTTAATTATTAAATAAATAAAATAATATTTTTTAATCAACAAAAAATCAATTTAACCCCAAAAAAACATGTGTCATTGTGAGTTACAACCTTTTGTACTTGACGATGGGTTGGTGCAGTACGTGAAGACGACGAGGCAATAAAACGGCCCTCAAATCCTTTGTCCACCTTCCCTTGTCCCTATCCTGTCCCATTGAATCTCAGACATTCATTTATGTGATGATCTCACATAAATGGATGACTGAGATTCAATAGGACAGGGTAGGACCACATAAATGAATGGCTGAGATTCAATGGGATGGGGTAAGGATAGGAGAAGGGGTACGTCCCAATAAAACGAGGATGGTGTTAGACTTTTAAGTTTTAGAGTGCTTTCAGCTATCTTTGCGGTGGGTTTTTGGAGGAAGGTTAGCTGGATTCACGCATGAGGGAGGCATGCGAAAACTCTAAAGCAAATATGGGTGAGTGAGATCGAACTTGGTGCAAATTTTGGTAGAGTCTCAGATCTTGTGGAGATTGACTCGACCCAAGCTAAGGACTTGACGGACTAAGGACTTAGCCTAGCTTAGATGAAAGGACCACGACTAGCGAACTTGTTGTGGAGAGCATTGGATCATGCCAATTTGCTATGTAGGCTTCGGTGAGATCACACTGCGTCATTAATCGATAGAGATCGTGAGGAGATCTTAGATGATGTGACGACGACTGGGAGTTAGAGTTACAGTGTTGAACATTTGAAGATAATAGAGATCTTCAATGATAAGGTGCTAGTTTCCTAGTAAAATGTAAACTCTATCTTTCTATTATCTTATCTTATCAGTTAGAGTCCTATTTAGACGGAGTGTTATCTAATTGGTCAACGTGATGTAATCTGATAAGGATAGATGTGACCTTAGCATGATCTTAGGTAGTTCAGATTGAGTGAGATTCTGAATGTAACTTGGAAGGTAAGTTAGAAAGCCTATATATAGCTCATTCGAGCTTTGCTCTTCTTATTCACTCAGAGAGAGCATTTTTTGTATTCTTTTGACGGAAAGCATATAAAGTTGGTTTTTAACCGTATCTCTATGTTTCCTTGTTTCCTTCTTTTCTTATTGTTTCCATAGCATAGTTTCTTTGAGTATGCGAGATAAATGTTTCGAGGGTCGTTGAAGGCTGAGTCTTGCTTAAGCATACCTAAATGAGACTGTCGTGCAAAGGGTCTTGGTAATCAGCTTTGATGAAAGTTCAAGTCCCAAAGGTGACTTTTGTATCAATTGGTATTAGAGCCAAACTTTAAGATGATAGTAGGCAACTTAACAGAACGAATGTCTAGGATGGAGGCACTCATTGGACCAATTTCTCAGGGAGAGGAAGAAATCACATCTCATAATACTCGTTTCAAGATGTTGGAGGTGCGGATCCAACAGTTGCAATAATAGATGACGGATGTGTTGAAGGCACAAGAGGAGTCCCAGTTCGAGATTACTGTGCTGAGGTGTGCCTTTGCAACGATAGATGTCGAGCGAGGTGAAAGCTCAACACTACAACTTTCCTCTGTGAAGGTACGTGAATCTAGGGTGTTCAAAGGCGTGTAGGACGATAAGGTGTTGGAGAATTTCTTGTTGGATATGTAACAATACTTTGCGGCTGCTAGGGTATCCAATGCTGAAAAGGACAATGTAACGACCATATACTTGGATGGGGATGCCAAGCTCTAGTGGAGTACGAGGATCTCTGCGGAGATCAGCGCGGGTAGAACTCCCGTAGAAATGTGGGTGCAGATGAAGACGGAGCTCAAGAATCAATTCCTTCCTATGAAGCTAAAGCAGGATGGATCGGTAATAGATTATGTGAAATCTTTTGCTTCTCTAATGCTGAATATTGAGAATATGTCAGAGGATGAAAAACTCTTCAATTTCCTATCTGGGTTACAACCGTGGGCTCAAATGGAGTTACGGAGGCAAAATGTGAAGGACGTGGTTGGTGTAATCGCGATCGCCGATGCCTTGGTAGATTTTCAGATGGTGAAATACTCTAAGGCAAGCTCCTTAAATTCTTCCAAGGGTTAAGGCCACAACCTAGAGGAGAAGGCTGAGGGGAAGAAGAAGAAAGACTTTAAGATGGATTTCAAGGGCAAGGGTAAGCAGAATGGTGGCTCGCAGAATAGGGAGATGTCTTTGAAGAAGGGCAAGATTGCTTGTTACTTGTGCGACGATCTACACTTTGCCAAAGAGTGCCCAAGGAAAGAGAAGTTGAATGTCCTAATTGCCGAAGAAGACGGTGATTCTTTGGATGATGCGGCATTAAATCTGATTGCTTTGCTTAATACGGTTAGTGGTGAGTTAGTTTCCTTTGAGAGACTAAGTTTCCTATTAGAAAAGATGGTTCGGAAGTTGGGAATAAGGGTGTCCAGGGCCCTGATGAGAATTAAAACCCTTGCAGGGAAGGCACAAGCAGTTGTGGGAATTGCTTACAAGTTCCAGTTAGCATTGGAAGTTGGCATGCCAAGATGAACTTCATCATTATACCATTGGAGGATTTTAAGATGATATTGGGGGTTGATTTCCTTAAAGCAACAAAGGTGGTGTTATATTCGAGTTTGGGAAGTATGATGTTGATGAATGAACAAAATTCCTTCTACGTGAATTGTTGTAGGTTTAGTGGTGGAATGACGGATGCTACAACTTCGGTAAGACATATTTCGGCTATGTGCATTGAGAAAGGGTTGAAGAAAAGTATGGAAACCTATATTGCTACCATGTGGGAGATTAGCGAAGATCACATGGTGGAAGTCCCTGATGTGGTTGCAAGTTTATTGAGGGAGTTTTGGGAGGTGCCGAAAGAGTTGTTGAAAACTCTTCTCCCTCGTCATGAGATAGATCACAAGATCGGGTTGGTTTTTGGAACGATCCCACCTACACGTGCCCTATATAGGATGTCCTCGATGGAACTAGAGAAACTTTAGAAACAACTTGGTGAGTTGTTAGAGGTAGGGTTCATCCAACCATCTAAAGTTCCATACGGTGCCTTGGTATTGGTTTAAAGGAAGCAAGACGGTACACTTCGGATGTGTGTGGACTATCGAGCGCTTAACAAGGTAACGATAAAAAATAAGTATCCGGTACCTTTGGTTTAGGATTTGATGGACAGGCTATCAAGGGTGGAGGTGTTCACTAAGCTGGATATTCGGAGTGGGTATTGGCAAGCGCAGATAGTTGAGCGCGATAAGCAAAAGACTTTAGCACTAGCATGGCAAAACATGTGGAACACTTTAGGCAAGTGTTCGAAAGACTGAGGCAATACAAGCTTTATATGAAGATGGAGAAGTGTGAGTTTGCTTAATTGGAAATCAGATTCTTGGGTCATGTGATGAGTAAGGGTCAGGTCAAGACAGATCCAAGAAAAGTGAAAGCGATAGTTGAGTGGAAGGCTCCCATGACAGTACGAGAATTGCGGAGTTTTCAAGACCTGACAAACTACTATAGGTGGTTCATAGTGGGATACTCGAAGAAAGCGGAACTATTAATGGACTTATTAAAGAAGAAGCAAGAGTGGTTGGTCAAGTGCATGCGAGGAAGCATTCAAAAGACTTAAAGCCACTATCTCAACCGAACCTGTATTGAAACTGCCTGTGTTCAGTCTTCCATTTGAGGTACATATTGATACTTCAGACAAAGTCATTGGTGGAGTCCTTATATAGGAGGGTTATCCGGTAGCATTTGAGAGCTGAAAGCTCAATGATGCAGAGCAGCATTACTCGATTGATGAGAAGGAGATGCTTGTAGTGGTGTATTGTTTTGAGATATGACGAGTGTATTTGTTGAGAACCAGGTTCGTTGTCTAAACGGGTAATGTAGCTAACACACTTTTTAGGACCTAAAAGAAGTTGTCCGCAAAACAAGCCCGGTAGCAGGAGTTTCTTATCGGATATGACTTTGTGTGGGAGCATAAATCAGGCAGGCACAACAACGTGACAGATGCCTTGAGTAGGAAGGACGTATTTACGGCCCTTTATTTGATCACGAGGGTAGAGTCCAACCTGTTAAAGCAAATCAAGGCGGCTACTTCACTAGACACAATGTACTGTAAGCTGATTTCTGGAGTTAAGGAAGGTGTCGCACGCAGGTTTTGGCTCGATGATGATGGACTTTTGATGACTAAAAGTAGTCAAGTGTTTGTGTCGAGCTTTGGTGGATTGCAGAAATAATTGTTGAAGGAGACGCATGACTCACAGTGGGCTGGTCACCCAAGAGTCCAACGGATGCTAGCGCTCCTATCTTGTTCTTACTTTTGGCCGAAGATGGAGAATGACGTGGAATGTTACGTTAAGACGTGTCTCGTGTGTTAATTGGATAAGCCGGAGAGGAAGAAGGAAGTCGGTTTGCTACAACCCTTATCCATTCTCGAGAGACCGTGGATATCGATTTTAATGGATTTTATTATTGGATTTTTAAAGGTGGACAATATGACATCAATCATAGTGGTGGTTGACAGATTCTCCAAGTATGCGATCTTCGTGTCGACTCCTATGACTTGTCCCTCAGATGTTGCGGTCAAGTTGTTCTATAAGAACATGGTCAAGTATTTCGGAATACTAGCGGATATTGTGAGCCACCGAGATGCCAGATTTACAAGCCGATTCTGGATGTCCATTTTTAATATGATGGGTTGTTATTTGAAATTTTCAAAGACGAATCACCCACAAACAGATGGCCAAAAAGAACGAATCAACCATTTGTTGGAGGAGTACTTGCGGCATTATGTAAGTGCAAGTCAACGTAATTGGTTAATTTTACTTGATACTGCACAGTTTTGCTATAACTTGTATAGATCTTCAGCTACGGAGAAAAGTCTCTTTGAGATTATATTGGGACAACAACCTCTTACATCATTTGAGATTGCTCAATAAAGGACAAGTGGAAAATGTCCTACAGCATATAAGTTTGCAATGGAGAAGCAAGAACTGTTGGATGAGGCGAGGGACAATCTTCGTAAAGCTTCTCGACAGATGAAGAAGCAAGCGAATTTTTGGAGGAGACCGTTAGAGTTTGACGTGGGAGATAAAGTTTTGTTGAAACTAATCCCATAGATTTGGAGGAAGATCTCGAGCAAGCAAGTTCATAAGGGTTTGGTGCAGAAGTACGATGGACCGTTTAAAGTGCTACATAAAATGGGGAACATGGCATATAGATTGAAGTTGCCAGAGTGGTTAAAGGTACGCTCTACTTTTCATGTTAGTTTTCTTAAGCCTTACTATGAGGACGCGTCAGATTCGAATAGGAGTCAGGTGAAGCGAGCTCCACTGGTTGTGAGGAAATAGTTCGAGGATCAAGTGGAGAAGATCCTAGATCACCAGACAATGGTTTAATGTAAGAAGAACCAACGGACTGAGTTATTGATATAGTGGAAAGGCAAACCTATCGTGGAAGCTACGTGGGAGAAAGATACGACCTTGTGGCAGGCCGAGGACCAGGTGAACGCCTACCTTCAAACTAATTTGACAAGGGCGTCGAATCCATCTGGTGGGGGTGGTTTGTTAGACCCTTAAGTTTCGAAGCACTTCTCAGTCACCTTTGCGGTGGGCCTTAGGAGGAAGATTAGCTGGATTCACACATAAGGGAGGCATGCGAAAACATTAAGGCAAATGTGGGCGGGTGAGATTGGACTTGGTGCTAATTTTGGTAGAGCCTCGGACCTTGTAGAGATTGACTCGACCCAGGCTAAGGACTTGACGGATTAAGGACTTAGCCTAACTTGGATGAAAGGACCACGACTAACGGACTTGTTGTGGAGAGCATTGGATCAGGCCATTGTGCTATGTGGCCTTCGGCAAGGTCACAGTACATCACCAACGGATAGAGATCGTGGGGAGATCTTGAATGGTGTGGCGACAGCTAGAAGTTAGAGTTGCAGTGGGACTAAACATTTGAAGATAGTAGAGATCTTCGAGGATAAGGATGCTAGTTTCCTAGTCAAATCTAAACTTTATCTTTCTGTTATCATATCTTATCAATTAGAGTCCTATTTAGATAGAGGTGTCGTCTAATTGGTCCACGTGATGTAATCGGATAAGGATAGACATGATCTTAGCATGATCTTAGATAGTTCAGATTGAGTGGGATTCTGAATGTAACTTGGAAGGCAAGTTAAAAAGCCTATATATAGCTCATTCGAGCTTTGTTCTTCTCATTTAATCAGAGAACATTCTTTGTATTCTTTTAAGGGAAAGTATATAAAGTTGGTCTTTAATCGTATCTCTGTGTTTCCTTGTTGCCTTCATTTCTTATTGCTTCCATAGCATAGTTTCTTTGAGTGTGCGAGGTAAACACTTTGAGGGTAGTTAAAGGTTGAGTCTTGCTTAAGCGGACCTAAGTGAGATTGCTATGCAAAAGGTGTTGGTGATCAGCTTCGGTGAAAGCTCGAGTCCCAAAGGCGACCTTTGTATCAGATGGCACTAATGTCTTTGGTGGTCACTCTCACACATAAGTAGCAACATATTATATTCTTCTTTAGGATTTTCAAAACCCATATTGCTTGTGTTCAAAATACAATTTCTTATCATCTGCTACCACCTTAAACACAATTGAATTCTTTGGTTTAAGTTTTCTCGTAGAGTTTCAAAGCTCGAATCTTTATAAAGAAAAAATAGTAGAGTAAGAAAAGAAAGCAAAAGGGTGAATTTCAAATTTTTTATTAGAATACAATTTAAACCTTAATATTTCAAAACGCTTAATTTCAATTTTAACGTTTTCAATACGTTTAAAATAAATTTAATATCGACAATAACAATTCAATCTGAATTTCACTAAGGTGTAAGATCTAGAAGATTTAGAAATACATAGCCTTATTGTAATTAGTAGAAATGTTGTTTTCAATAAACCCACTGAAAAAAAGTTTTTGAAAATAGTTGGAACAAAATAAAAAATAAACAAATATTGCATAAATGGAAAAATAAAAAACAAAAACAAATAATAATAAAATACATACATAAATAAATAAAGATAAAAGTAATTAAATAAATAAAAAGATAAGCAAGAAAACAAATAATAAAAAAACAAATAATTAAAAAGAAAAACGAAATAAAGAAACCAAATAACTAAGTAAGGTATAATGCTAATGAAAATCACAATAATTGAATAAAAAGGTTCGAAAGGTCTATGAAAAGATAGGGACTTCTCTATGTAGAGTCCTTAACCCATATCCTAGTTCACCAAAGTTCTCTATTGAGGGTTAAGTCTACGTTAAGAACTAATATGGACTCCCTAATTTTATCAACAAATTAATTCATTGAGATGATATCTAGATCTTAATTCTCTAGCGAAATGTAGATTAAAATTAACTTCCAAAGGTTAGAAAAGCCTTTTGATGACTAAGCCTAACTTTTAGAGAGAAATGATGTTTCTAAGATTTTTTTCCCTCCAAATGACAGGTAATGTCTCATAAAAATCAAGGTTTCTTCTTTTAAACACCTTTTATATCACCTAGGACATGATCTAGAGCATGGTCTTTGTCCATATTGTAGGCCTTGGTGATTTATGTGAGTGATAAACATGACTTCTAACACAATTATGTGTCCAATTTATGGACATTAATTCTTCTTTGAGATGAAAACACAACCTTTCGCATGATCATATCTCCAAATTGTGAATCTCACTATTTATTCTTTGACTTACATAAAGTCTCCTAAATAGTTTTGGTCCACACCATGTCATTTACTATGTTTAATCATTTTAGCACAAGCTAACACACAGGCATGGCCAAATTGTGTTCCTCCAATAATTACAATTTTCTTAATGTTTTTCTTAGAAATTACCTCTAGTTTTGGAATCATATCATATCAAGGTCAAATTTGCACAATTAGATGAAAATTTACTAAAAATAAATAAAATAAGGTAATTTAATATTAAATCAAGCAAAATACTTGCAAAAACTATGTGCATAATTCATGCACATCAATGATGATGAGTGGAAACAACAATGTCTTCAAGTAATCTAAAAAACAATGTTTAGGCATTGAACAAAATAAAGATACTAAAAATATTTAGGTACACATCATTTTATTTGAACTTGATCTAGAACCTTTGGGTGCATATTGAATAAATCTTTAGTGTATGTAATAGCTCACAAATTTACATGTTTAAAACAAATCACTTGATGATCTAATAACTCAATGTCAAGTCGTGGGCAGGTCATAAGGTCGATCTAAATGACATTACATGCTTTAACATGCTTATGCTCTAGCCAATCATCCTTTTCAAAGTTAAGGTAAGTTATAGCTACCCTTACTATCAATCAAACGTTTAAACTATTAGGATGGAAGGCTTTAGTAGGACTTACTTCACCACTTGCAATACCCTTTGATAGTAATATACAACTTTCTCTCTAAAAGAAAGCACATTTGTACTAAAATTTGTCCTTTGAGTCATATTGAATGAATGGTTAAAATTTATTATTTTGGATTTTTAAATTAAAGGAAATGTATTTGTTCCTCATAGTACAAGTAGATTTTGGGCTTTACACATTCATTCACTATTTCTTCTTAGGTGAGTTATATTAAATCTTGAAGCTATTTTATTTATGTCCTTTTAAAGCCACTTTTAACCTATTCTTTATGAATCTTTAAATTGATTCCATTTTATCTATCACCATTTTGATGCCATCGCCTACTCTTCTTATAACACCAATTTATACTTAGATTTTTGAAGTTATAGATGATAGAGCTCCTAGAGCTGATGAAAACAAGATAGATGAAAATACATTTACACCCCTATAATAAAGAAAAACATTGCATAGGAGCCTATCAAGGAAGGAAACTTAAGCTTTATACCTACCAAACCAAAAGTACTAGTTAAGCAATTCAGTTGGAAACAAGTTGTTGGAGAGTCTTTAGGTACATCCTTGTATTAATGCCCCCAACATCTTTAAAGGTCATGTCATAGTCTCACTAAAACTAGAGGTAGCAAAAGAAATGGACAAAATTTATAACTCAACACTTGGGGGATTTCCCTTGGAAAAGACCTCCCTTTTTATAAGTAAACAAAAAATGTAACATCCCACAACCATAGAGCATATACCGACATTCCAAAGAATATTTGAGTACATACCCTAAATGTAACATCCCATCACCGATGGGAAGGGTATTTTGGTAAATTGGGACGGGTTAGGAATGTTTAAATATATCTCGGC
>JANIJH010000007.1:11623614-11641594 GCA_024520975.1 Erythroxylum areolatum | reverse complement strand
AGGGTGTAAACTTCGGTTTCTCCCTTTTGTTTCCATGGAACCCTCGAGCCTTGTGATGTGCATTGCATACTTGATCTATTCACTATAAAGCATACTTGTGACATGTTTTGTAAGTTGAATTAATTACGTTGAATGCGTAAATTGCTTAATTAGCATGTGAGTGCTAGAATTGTTGCATGTATATATATATATATATATATATATATAATATACGTACATATGCCTGAATTTGTGCTAGTTACCGATGGCTATAATTATATTAGCCACTGAGCTGTGTAGCTCAACCCATTTTTTTTTTCACTCCTCAGGTGCAACTCAAGACATCAGTTGATCCTTGCCAGACATCGAAGAACTCCGCAATAGTTAAAGATCATTGCATTAAGTTAGTGGTTTTTTTTTCTCTTTTTGGACAGCTTTTAAAGCATACCGGCATTGAGCATCCTCATATATTTTGAATTTACACTTTGATATATATTGTGTCATATTGAGAATGCTTGTTTAATTTCTTCGGATTTTAATGACATGATGTCTTTTGTAATTGGGATGATTATCTCATAGTTAAAATGATTGTGTATTGTATGATTTCGCATAAATGTTGGGGACGGGTCCAAAGGTTGAGGCACTCGCCGCGGCTAGCAAATCCGAGGCCGCGGCGAGCCCTCCTCTTTCTCGCTGCTGTTTCTTGATCTTTCGTACGATTTCGATTCTTCCTTCGCACGCCCCTACCCGGCGCCCCCAAGGGACCACCTCGGGATAGGGAATCGGGACCTGGGCCCAACAAATTATATATAAATTAATAATAATAATAGCATACCTTTTCTGAAGCTTTAAATTGTAATGAACGAAGATCAAGTCATTCAATCTCTTTTGCTCCAATCTATTTATTTTCTTGGAATGGATGAATGTAAATGTGTTCCAATTCTTTTTATAACCTATTGTACTCACACATTAACTTAAAATTTGAATTACAAATCTCTGCAATTTTGAAACACTAGTTCCGAATTGATCTCACCAAGAAATTGTAAGTCGTAAGACAACAAAAGTAGTGTTATAAAAAAAACAGATAATTAATTTTCAACAAGTAAGAAGAGGGAAAAAGCTAATACCTGGAGAAAATTTTTTCTCTTTGTCAAATAACAATTGGCATCCCAAAATCCCCTGAAGACTGCTTATAAAGCTCCATTTGTGAGCTCATAATATCTTGTAGCATGTTATGGACAACAATTGTTGTAATAGTTAATAGCATTTTCCTATTAACTTCAGCTTTCTTTGTAAAGTTTGATCTGAAATAGACACTAAGATTCAAAAATGACCCAGCTATAAACAACGAAGAAGAAAGTTGTCTTTCTCATATGTCATTGATGAATGCAAGATAAGGTGAGTACAAAGAAAGCTTATTTTTCATATTGACCTTGATTGCTTCCTTCGCCCTCTCCACGACATAAAAAACTATTGTTACTTTTTCATTACTATCATCCAAACAAAGCACTCTCACTAAAGGCTCACAAACTTGGATAGCAAATTAACATTTGAAAGAAGAAAGGATTTTTTTATTAGACGCTTAAAATTAGCTAAGCATTTTATTCAAACAAATATAAAGCCAGAATGGATAGTTTTATGTCTATTACTCGTTCTTCCTCACGAGTTGAGACCGATGATTCAGATAGATGGGAGGAAACTAATGAGTTCAGATATTAATGAACTTTATAGAAGAGTTATATATCGGAATAATATTTTACTAACGAAGATCCTTTTATTGGAGCTCTTTTTCTATTATTTTTTTCTGCCTATCTCTACTGGTGGGTTGGTTACACCTACACCTGAGACGAAAACTGAGCATTTCGTGGTTCAAAAATAATTTAATATCTTCCAGTATAATTCTAGAAACCTTCAATCCAACATTAAACCTAGCATATTGAGATGCAACTTACTTATCACTTGTAAATGTTTGTCTCAACTCTTTCTTCATCATAATAAAATACTGAAGTGATAAGTAATTTGTTGCAAATCTTGTCACGGTGTAGGAAGACACAAATTCCTACCATTGGTAGAATCCTTTTTCATTAAATTCAACAGTAGAATCCTTTTTCATTAAATTCAACACCCATGCACGATTATAGATGAACTTGATCACCTCTTTTAGCTTTCTACACAGTCTTATCAATAATAGGAAAATACCTAGCATCTCTATACTTTCCAGCATTAAGTCAATGCAATGTGCAGCATAAAGAATCCAAAAAAAAAAGAATTATACTTATTTTGTAACCTTCTTCCCGCTGCTTTATAAGCAAAATCATTGTCAGTAATCAACTTAACAATATTTTTTTAGCCCTATTTCATTCACAACTTCATCGAATATCTTAAATAAAGTATTCCTAATAAGGTTAGATGCATCAATAAACTTGAAAAACATTGAGCCACATAATAAACCAAAAAATTAATAATAGGCTTATGTCTCCTATTTGGCCAACTATCATACATGATTGAACACTCATAAGTAGCTCAATCCATTCCTCTTTCTCCCAAATAACTTTTAATTTCAGAAATTAAGCAACTCAAAAGTTTACCTCTGTAGTCATCAATAGAAGAAGCTTTGTATCCCAGACAGTAAGAGGCTATATCATCCACCATAGGCTGATATCAGTAAGATTGGGAAGCATTAAATACTGTAATGGTATCATACCACCATCTAGCTATTACCATATGTACATTGTGAGCCACATCTCTTGATTACATCAGACCTAGATGTAATATTCACTTCTTGTTGGGAATGAACACTACCACAACCACTACCATCTTCAACATTTCCACTATCATAATGACCACTAGCAAACAAACTTCCACTACTAATTTCGTTATTCAATCTCTCCCTTCTATCTTTCTCGTGTTGATATTCTTAAAGCGAAGTTTTTATTTGCCATTTCACATCATGATTTACTTTTTTACATAGTTCCACATCTCCTTTAACCCTAGCTAAATGCTTCTTTAATCAAGTAATTCCCTCATCTTTCAAATGCTTGTTACAAAATAAACAAATAGTATGGTTCCTCATAACGGGAACCAATGCAGCATAAGCCTAAGGTAGATTATTATATCTTCCTGAAGTGATTTGATTAGAAGCACTTAAACTTCCTTCCATTTATCAATAAAAATAAATGAAGACATATATCAAAATAAAGAATTTTCATTTTCATCAATTTCCATTTCCAATAATTTCTAACAATTTCATTTCCAACAATTTCAATTCAAAGTTTCAAACATCACAAACCATCACAATTCACAATTCACAAAACATACATAAACAATTTCCCTTTCCAACAGTTTCCATTTCTAGATTCCAACAATTTTACTTTTAATAATTTCCAACAATTTCAATTCAACCATTACAAAAAATACATAAACAATTTCTATTTTCAACAATTTTGGACATCACGATTCACAATTTACAAAATAGATATAAACAATTTCCATTTTCGACAACTTTTATTTTCAAATTCTAACAATTTCGAACAATTTCATTTCCAACAATTTCAATCCAACCATTACAAAACATACACAAATAATTTTCACTTCCAACAATTCCCATTTCTAATAATTTCCAACAATTTTAAGCAATTTCAATTCAAAGTTTCAAACATCACAAAACATACATAAACAATTTGCATTTATAACAATTTCCAACAATTTCTATTTCCAAAATCTAACAATTTCAATTCAACAATTACAAAACATACATAAACAATTTGCATTTCCAATAATTTCCAACAATTTTAACTATCACAATTCACAAAACATTTCCAATTTCCATTTCCAATTTCCAATAATTTCCATTTCCAAATTTGAACAATTTCAATTCAAACATCACAAAAATATACATAAATAATTTCCATTTCCAATTTCAACAATTTTCAACAAATTCATTTCTAACAATTTCAATTCAACCAACACAAAACATACATAAACAACCAAATATAATGTTATTGTTTTTTCAAATTTCAGAGCAAAAAAATACCCAAAACATCAAAAATCCAATTCAATGTCAAGTCAGGTCGGTTTTGGATCTGGATCTATTTCATATCTAGTGATTCAGGGAGTGGTGATTGTTTGATTAGTGCAGTGGTGGGCTGATGGTGTCAAACTGTTGTCGTGGTGGAGTGGTCGTTGTCGGAGATGGAGTGGTGGCAATGGCAAACAAGAGAGAGAGTGAGAGTGTGAGAGAGAAAATAAAAAAGTGGGAGAAGGAGAGAAGAGAGAGTTATCATTAGGGGCTTAAAAGTTTAACTTTTGCAGACCAGTCCTTGTATTTTTAAAATTTTTGATACCGTTCAATATATGTTTGGTATTTTGAATACTACCAATACCAATCAGTACCAAGTAAAAAATGCCAATATAGAGCGGTACCAACCGATGGTACTAGTACACATTCTTTGGTACCATTTTTTGGCGCAATTAGTTGACAGTAGATTTTGTCAGTTGATTTGACCTACAGATAACATCAATTGTTTATTTAAAGATGTTTAGTAAAATTAGCTATTTAGGATTAGTTGTTTATAAGTGAAATGATTTATGAAAGCATGACTTAAAAAAAGATTTATAAAGACATGAGTATTATATCTTAGTTTTTTTAATATTCTCATAAGAATTTAGATTTTAGATACTTAATTTCACAAAATTAAGTTTATAATTCTAATAAAAATTGTAGAAAATATAATAATAATAATAATAATAATAAATAAATAAATAAATAAATAAATTTTTTAGAATTTAAAAATTCATTAAGAAGAAGAAGTATATTATACAGCTAAGGAGAGGAACTCTCCCTCATAAGATTACACAATGACGTTTAACACTACAAACTCAAGAAACAAAATGACAACATAAGAACCAAAGTTGGGAGGAGATTGTGCGATAATGTATCAGTAATTAGGGTAAAACTCTCCTCTCATTTCTCGAATCTTCAAACGATTACTCAATTGGGATAGGGAGCTTTGAATGCTGCGATACGACGATGGTGATTCGGCTTCTCTACAATCTGCCTCTAGCTCGAAGAGATTTACATCCCAGGTAGGAGGTCTAATTCTATAGTTTTTTTTTAAATCTTCAAAGAGTAACAAGCTCCATTTTGAATATCAGGAGTATAGAGGGTACAACCGAGGCCCTTCCTTCATTAACTAGACTGGTGAGGCAGTAGATCTGGAGAAGGTACTCCTGAGAACTCTCGAAGGTGAGTCATATTCCCTCTAATCTTCTTTCTCCCCTTCTGTCTTGAGATGGTTATTTCGAGAACTGCTTGAATTGCTTGAGTTGCTTAGGAAACAACTATGCATAGGTAGTACTATTTTCTTTACTGTATCCTAAATAGAGAGAACCCATTAAGGACTATACTCTCTAAGAGAGAGCCAGTCCTCTGCTACTATGATTTCCCAACTGGTTTATAATCAATTGTTCCTTAATATTTATCGTAGAGAGTTTAATAAGAGAGATTAGGTTGTTAAATCTCCCTTTAAACCTTCTATTGTTTCTTTCTTTCCAAATAGCCTAGAGACAAGTTGCAACAATGACCCTAAGTATTTCCTCATCATATTTAGAGATATGCAGTTGAGATATCTCTAATAACATATCTATGAGATTGTAATGACTAATTCTAGGGGCACACAGACTAGAGATTCTAATCCACACCTCTTTAGAGAAACCACACTCAAAGAACAAATGATCTCTAGTCTCCTCCACTAGATTGCATATAATACATTGCTTAGGAGAGGATAGAAATTTCAGTCTATCCATAGTATTGAGCCTATTCAACATAGCTAGCTAGAGGAGAAAGCTGGCATTGGGTTTGAGAGCCTTGCTCCAAATCAGGGAACACCACCCTATTCTTGTAATTGCCTCATCCACCAGCTTTTTAGCTTTCCTATTAGTGATTTATGATACAGAAACCCCATCCCATAAATATATATCATTCTCCCCAAGGCTTCTATATTAGAGAATGGGAAAAAGTCTTAGTTCTTCTAATGAAAACAACCAATTGTCATTTCCAATTATCTCTTGAAGCTTAGCTTTCTTAGAAAACCTTTCTAGCAATAATCTTGCCAATTTATTATGAATTAAAGCCCCTTAACTAGTCTAGTTATTATACCAGAGAGAGATTTTATCTTCTGCCCCAATTTGACATGTAATATGATGCTGAACATCTTCCCTTAACCTAAGGATTTGGTTAAATAACCAAGAGTAACTGTCTTTAATTCTTAGAGCCCAAAAACTCTAACCCTTTAATAATTAGACATGAATCTATTTAATCCACAGTGAATTTTTTCACTTAGGATTCTCCAATTCTTTTGGTCACTAGAAATCGATTGTTCTTGCTGATTGACTCCAATCCTAACCCACCTGCCTCCTGTGGTTGACAAATATGCTTCCAATTCACTTTAGCTATTCCTTTCTCACCTTTTCCTTAACCCCATAGAAACTGCTTCATTAGTTTTTCCATGGTTTTAATAAGTCCTTTGGAGAGGAAGACGTAAGGGCACTAGTAAACTTGCATAGACATAATTACTGACTTCAAAAGCTAAAGTTTACCTCCATAGGACAGATTTTTATTAGTCCAACACCCTAATAGGAAGGCATTCACGAAATCTTAGTCTCCTGGAAGAAATAGGAATGCCCAAATACAGAAGAGGAGGGTCTTGCATTGTCATGCCAGTTTCTTGTGACAAGGAATGTGTTAAGGGAGTAACACTTTTAGAAAGTAAGAAATAACTTTTGTGAAAATTGATACTCAATCCAGATAACTTCTTAAAACCATGCAGAGTACTCATTAGTAAAGAAACAGAAGGAGCATTTGCCTTACTTAGAAGTATAAGATCATCTATAAAAAATAAGCTAGATATGGAAAGCTTCTTACATTTAGAACGGTATCTAAAGTTGGAGTCAGGTGAAGTGTTATGTTTCGGCATAAGGGTGAGAACCTTCATGAAAATAATATATAGGTAAGAGAAAAGAGGGTCCCTTTGCCTAAGACCTTTTTTGCCTTTAAAAGTCTCTGCGGGGATTCCATTAATCAGTATTCTATATGAGGCAGTTGTAATGCATTCTTGAATCCATTTGATAAACTTATGGGGAAAATTCATAACCTCCATTGTCTGTAGCAAGAATCTCTAGTTAACACTATCAAAAGCTTTTTGTAGGTCCACTTTAATAGTACAGTTTTGAGGGCTTCTATTTTGAGTGTACCCTGTCAAAAGCTTTTGTAATAAAAGGTTATTATCCCTAATTTGTCTACTTCTCATAAAAGCTCCTTGATTCTCACTAATGAGTAAGTGAAGAACATCTTTTAGCCTATTTGCCAATATCTTTGCGATGATTTTATAGAGAAAATTAATGCATGATATAGGTCTGAAATCACTCCAAGTGATGAGGTTAGAACTCTTAGGGATCAAACATAAAAAGGTCTTATTAATCTCCTTAAGTAATACTCCATTTTGGAAAAACTCCTTTATAACATCTTTTATGAGACTCCTATTGTTTCCCCAAGTTTTTTAAAAGAAAAAACCATTCAAATCATCTAGATTTGGAGCCTTAGACCCATTCATGTTAAAAACCACCTTCTCTATTTCCGGATTTGTAACTGGACTAATTAGCAAGGATGCTTCATGTTTAGGAATCTTGGCTATAACATATTGCCTAAGATTCACTCCATTACCCACAGAACAACCTTCTGTGCCTAATAGATTTTGACAAAAAAATGCTAGCTTCCTTAGCAATTTTAACTTGTCCAAATAATGTTTCCCTATATTCGAATTTTATGGAAGTTATTCTGTTGACATTTCTTCTACCAGTCATTAAATTGAAGAAAAATTTTGCACATTTGTCCCCATCCTTAATCCAGTTAATTCTGGCCCTCTACTTTAATAAAGAACATTGATTATCTACTATTTGCAAGTAGGACTTAAGAGCTTCCCTTTCGGCTATAACTTGATTGCAATCAGTTGGGCTAGTTTCCAAGGATTTTTGGATTATCGATAGCTTGCTTCTTGCTTTCTCTATTTCCTTTATGGAATTCTGACCTCTCCTTAAATTTAACAACTTCAATTCCTGTTGAATAGCCTTGAGCTTTTGCAAACAAATAAATTACTTAGGACCACAGATCTCATGCTTCAGTCCCTTAGTAATTACTTCTTGAAAGCCCTCCACATTAACCAAAAAATTGTTGAATCTGAAAAGATGATGGATTCTAATCATTTTGAACAAATTACTCACCTTGATAAGGGCATGATCAGAAATTCCCAAATCTAAAAAGTTGGTTGTACTCTCTAAAAAGGTAGTTAACCAGTCCATATTCACCATTGCTCTATCTAACTTTTTTCGATTGAACTAGCTAGAGCTTTGTTTGTTGGACCAAGTGAATCTATGACCTTTAAATTTTAAATTTGTTAATTCCACATCCTGCATGCAATCAAACAAATTAGAGGTGTAGTTGAGTAGATTGTAGTTCCCTTCTCCCTTTGTTCTGTATGGAGTAGCGTTAAAATCCTCACTAACTAACCATCAACCCTTAACTGAAGCTTTGAGTCTTTGAAGGGAAGTTCGTAGCTTAGTTCTCCGAAACCATGTATTAAATTCGAAGGCAAAAGTAGCTAAAGCATAAGTGTTTTCCATTTTAAAGTTAAGTTTTGTGTGGATAAATTACTGATTCGTTTCCAGTACTTCTACTTCCAAAAGGTCTCCATCGTAAATAATAATAATCCTTCTATAGGCATGACATTGGTGGTTTGTGAGAAATTTCCATTTGCTCCTTAAACAACTTAATTTATTCAAGTTAGCTTCCCTAATTTTAGTTTTCAGTAAACAAAATATCAAAGGCTTTTCCTTCAGAACAAAATCCCTTACCACATTAAGCTTAGAAAGGTTGTTTATTCCTCTTATATTCTAAACTATCAGGGTTATATGAGGTTGCTTTTCCCTTTAGAGCCTTTCCTACTGCTCCTATTACTTTTTTGAGAAATTACTTGTTCAAAATGTTCCTCTTGAGTAGCTCCTCTCTACTATTCTTCCAACTTTTGAGTATGCTCATTTAGTTAGATTTCCTTGTCTCTATGACAAGGATTTGTCTCGCTAATTTCCTTTTCACTTTCCCGCTATTTCCTTGATGGTTTATTTAAGGCATTCAAAGGATGCTATTGAATTTCCACTTGTTGATCTGAATCTCAAAAATTATCCACTTGGACACTCTCATCTTTTGTAGGTAGTTCACTGTTAGCCTGAACCAACCTACCTTGGGTTGTACATGTTTAGCTTCCTCTAACTCTTTGTTATCTACAGAATCTAGCTTCTCCAATCTTGACACCTTCCAATAATCTCCTCTAGTGAAAACTCTCCCCATTGGTTTCGATTCTTTACCTTGTTCTTTTAGGGAAGGCTTCCGTTAGTATGCAACCAATACCTTGTCTTCTCTAAGAGAATGCCCATCAACCAATCTTAGGATAGGAATGTTGTCTTTCATTTCCTTAAAAATATCCATACTCACACATAATTGTGCAAATCCAATCTGTTTTCTTAAAGCAGTGTTTTCATCCCTACAGATTGGTTTTCCCAAGTAACTAGCTACCATACTCAAACCTTTATTTGTCCAATATTCCAAAGGAATATTATAGATATCATCTATACATGAATGTTTTTCAATATAATTTTCTCTAATTCCATGCCTGGTTGTTAATTTTGAAGAAATAAAGGAAGTTGAGAGATGTGCCAAGGGCCTTCTTCAATTACCTTTTGACCTTCTGATTTGGAGAAGGTAAAGATTAGGTTATCTTCCTTAGTTAGCATAACTTCCATTGGCCCTCTACCATCCTAACTCTCTACCTTTCCAATTTCTCTAGGTCCAAGCTTGTATCACAAGAAAAGCTAGCCTTTTATCCATAAAAAATCCAATGAGTGCCACGTCCCATGAATTAGCTCCTTTATGCAAAATTTCTAGATTTAGAGCCACCATTAGCCTTCTTTCAATTTCAACTAGTGAATAGTAGATCAAAGAAGAGTCTGAATTGTCACCCACAACTTGTTTCCAATTCTTCCTAGCCCCTTTATTCCGTAGATGCACATTTTCAAAAAACTTTAGGATGTGGAAGGCAGAGGCTGGGCGTTGGGGGATAATTTGATTTGTAGAGTAAGATAGGGAAGAAGAGTGAGGTGTAAAGGGTGATGTTAGTTGAGAAGGTGATGAAGGGGGGAAAAGGAGACAGGTTGGATGAGGATAGAGGTGGAAAGTCTGTCTCTATTATAGTTTATAATAAAGTCTAATAATGTTTTGTTTTGCATGGAAAGCACTGTCATTAAAGGAAGTACAATGTTAGAAAGAACAAAGGAAACATGGGTGAAGAAGAAGAAGCTCAAAATGGAGGAAAGAAGGAAGCTAGAAACTGAAACATAAGTAGATCTAGGGTTAGGGTTGGGTTTTCTACTACTGCTACTTTCTTTCTTCATATTAATCAAGTTAAAATTCATTTTTCTAATATATTAACTTATTAATCAAGTTGAAGTTTAGGGTACTAGTGTTTGGTAAAGGGAAAACAATAATAAAAGATGACAGCATGAGTAATTTGTGATAATTTTTTAGCACAATCGTCTATTCATCCCTTAATTTTTTAGACACTAGAGCAAAATGCTCCTCATAGGAACATTTTGAAAAACAACGAATTAAGTTCAATCCACCAACCCAATCAATCGATTACCAAACATGATTATCAACAGTTTAATATGGTCAAATAGGCAAATACCTCTCAATCTACCCAAAAAAATGATAAGTCATTTACTAAACAAGAGCTATATTTCTTTCACACGTATGGATTAAACACCATAGGTTCGCTTGTTTTATTCAACTTCCATTCCATGAAATTTTTATTTCTTTTTAGGAGCGATGATTATATTAGAGTTGAATATTCACTTTCACCAATAAATACCATTCATTGAATTATTAAGAACCATATGATGCTATCTTTATTCATATTTCAATGCTTTCAACTTCTTAAAAAAATACTAAATTATAAAAGAGCTTGAGTGCATTTAACCCTAAACATTGTTATTTTGCTTTGGTGGGCTTCTTTCAAGATGATGTGTAGTACCAAGCACAACTTCTATTTGTAAGCATATTCTAACATATATTCAACAATAATATACATTAGAATATCGTATAATAATAAATGTGGAAGAAAAATGAAATACTTCCTGCCATTGCTGTCGGTATTTGAAGAGGTGCGTTTTGGGAATCTTCTAAGCTCTCAAGTCCCCAATACGATGGTTTATGTCTTTTAGAAGAGAAAAGAAGCTTAGGGACCCAAAATACGAGAAACTAACCTATACGAATGTCCTTCAATCAAGCACGATATCAATTACCATAAAATCAAGAATTCATACCCATTAACTTACAAAACATTTAAACCATTTATCACACAAAAAGAGGAAAAGTTCTCACATTCTTCCACTTGGTCCATACGTTTAACTTGGTTTCAAATCCTAATATGATCCAACTATAATATATGAATCATGGCGATAGGTCCTGTAGTTAAGTATTATCTTCGATATATTACGGTATACTATAATTATATCAACTGAATGTTGTAACATTACTTAATGAATAAGCCCTATGTTTATTCCAGGTCCAAAATAATCAATTTTCTCAAAATTCAATAATGTGCACCATAATATGAGAAAATATTATAAGAGTTTCATGAAAATAACATTGTCCATACAATGAAAACTATCTAATGGAACTCAATCCCATTCTCACAACATGATCTTTGAACTTCACTGGTGGCATGCATTTTTATTAAAGGATCAGCTATCATCAATTCAGTGCTAACTATTCAATGACCACTTTCTTGTCCTTATAGATAAAAACTTGATGTCAATGTGTTTACTTCGACTCCTACTCTTATTGTTTATAGCTAGAAAAATAGTAGCTGAATTGTCACAATATATCCTCAATGGTCTAGAAATGAAATCTACAAGTCTAAGCCTATATATGAAACTCTTTAGCCATACACCATGTGATGTAGCCTCAAAACAAGAAACAAACTTAGCCTCTATGGTGGAAGTAGTGGTCAAAGACTGCTTGACACTCGTCCAATATATGGCTCCACTAGCAAACATGAAGATATAACTTGGTGTTGATTTTCATAAATCAACACACCTAGCAAAATCTAAATCTGAGTACCCTATTACCTCTAGATTGTCAGTGCTTTTATACCTAAGCATGTAATTTTTGGTCCCTTGAAGGTACTTTAATACTTTCTTTATAGCTCTCCAGTAAACTAATCTTAGGTTACTTTGATATCTACCTAACATTCCAACAACAAACGTAATGTTAGGTCTTGTACAAACCTGAGTATACATCAAGCTTTCGACTGTAGAAACATATGGAATGTTTTTCATTTATTCCCTTTCAAAATCATTTTTAGGGCATTGGTGTAAATTTAACCTATCCCCTTTCACAATGGGTGCTACACTAGATGAACAATCTGTCATCTAAAATCTCTCTAAAACTTTATTTATATAGGTTGTTTAAGACAAACCTAAAACACCATGGAATCTGTCTCGATGTATCTTAATGCCAATGACATAAGATGCATCACCCATATCTTTCATTTTAAAAATTTTAGAGAGAAATTCTTTCATATCATATAACAGACCCCTATAATTGGTTGCAAGTAATATGTCATCCACATATAATACAAGAAAAAAAAATTACTCCTACTAAGCTTTTGGTAGATACACCGATCCATGACGTTTTCTCCAAAACCAAATGATGAAATAATATCATGGAATTTTAAATACCAATGGCGGTATGCTTGTTTCAATCCATATATGTATATTTTAAGCTTGCAAACCAAATCCTCACCATTAGGAGAGGAAAATCCTTTTGGTTGTTTCATGTAAACCTCTTTGTCTAGGTCACCATTTAAGAAAGTCATTTTCACATCCATTTGATGCAATTCTAAATCAAAGTGAGCAACCAATGCTAAAATTATACGAAGTGAATCTTTTTTAGAAGTAGGAGAAAATGTATCTGTGTGATTGATTCCTTCCTTTTGAGTAAATCCTTTGGCAACGAGTTTTGCCTTATATCTATCAATGTTGTCTAATGAGTCTTTCTTTGTCTTAAATACCCATTTGCAACCTATGTGTTTTGCTCCTTTAGGCAACTCAAAAAGATCCCAAACATCATTATTCTTCATAGAATTCATTTCTTCCTTCATACCATTATACCATAAATTTTATTCTTTGCAACTCATGGCTTGTGAAAAGGTTCTCCTATATTGTAGTCAAATTCTTGTAGATATATAACATAATCACTAGTAATAATTGATTCTCTTGTTTTAGATCTAATGTTGCACCAACATTCTCCTGTAGAGTCTATTGTTCAACTGGTTGTTGAATGTTGTCAGGTAATTCCTGAATAACTGAATCTACTAGATTATCAATAACTTATGGATTTTTTTATTGTCATTTATGTTTACAGTAGGCTGTTGAATTTCAACAGTTGTTTGTACAATGTCTATTTAAACTTAAGGATCGTTGTGAATGACAATCACCTTACTATTTGAGGTTGAAGGTTGAGTATCCATATGATCATTATCAAAGACTGTATCTTGAAATTGATCCGTCCCTCTAATCAAGTCATTGTCACGAAATTTTGCATTTCTTGATTTTACAATTCTAATGTGATGTGACGGATAACAGAAGTTATATCCCTTAAATTGTTCGGTATATCCAATGAAATACCCACTCATGATCCTTGGGTCCAATTTTTTTCTTGTGGATTATAAATTCTTACTTCAGACGGACATCCCCAAACAAGTATATGTTGCAAACTTGGTTTTCAACCTTCAAATAACTCAAATAGTGTCTTTGGAATAACCTTAGTTGGTACCCAGTTTAATATATAGATAACCATCTTAATAGCTTCAGTGCACAAGGACCTAGGAAGTTTAGAGCTACTCAACATGCTTCGTACCATATCTAATAATGTTCAGTTTCTTTTTTCTACCACACCATTCTGGTCCAGAGATCCAGGCATAGTGTATTGGGCTACTATCCCATTTTCTTGAAGATACCTCATAAATAGACCAGGTGCTTGTCTACCTTCAGTATATCTACCATAATATTCCTCACCTCTATCAGATCTCACGATCTTAACTTGCTTATTGCATTGTTTCTCTACTTCTACTTTAAACATTTTAAAAGCATTTAGTGCTTCATTCTTGTTATGAAGCAAGTAGAGATACATATATCTATAAATGAGATAAAGTATTTCTGACTATATGAGTCCATATCTGGACTACAAATATCTGTATGTATGATTTCTAATATTTCTAAACTTCTCTTGACACCTTTCTTTGATTTGTTAGTTTGCTTTCCTTTTATGCAGTCCACAAAAATATCAAAATCAGCAAAATCCAAAGTACTAAGTACTGTGTTAGTCACCAATCTTTTAATCCTTTTTATGGAGATATGTCCTAATCTTCAACGCCATAATATAGAGGAATTTTCATTCATGACCCAACGTTTTGTTCCAATATGAACATGTGTTGCAATGAAACAGGTATTATCTTGTAAATTAAAATGGAAAAGACCATCAAATAATATACCATTCCCAACAAATTTAGATTTATAATGTAACTTTAAAGATTTGTCTGAAAAATGAAAGGAATATCCAATTGGTACAAGTCTTCAAACTAAAATCAATTTTCTAGAGAAATTGGGAACATAAATTGTCTTTTCTAGTTTTAAAATAAAACCGGTATATAAAATTAAATTGCAATCTCCAATAGCCTCTACACATGAACATATCTTGTTTCCAGATAAGATATACTACTCACTTCCTACTAGCTTTCTTAGGTTTTGCAAATCCTACAACACATTTGTAATATGGATTGTACAACCAGAATCAATTTACCATGTGTCATGACAAACTTCAGCCATATTAGATTCAAAACAAACTAGTGAGATTAGATTAGCTTTCTTTTCAAACCATTCCTTACGTTTGACACAATCCTTCTTCAAGTGTCCTTCCTTCCAAAAGAAGCACTTGGATTCCTTCTTAATGTTAACTTGGATAGGTATTTGACATTTTCCCTTTGAGTTGACTGGATTTTTCCTTTTGCCTAGAACAAACATATGTGCAGCATGTGAACTCTCTCCTTGTTCCATCGATAATCTCCCTTCCTCTTGGACACATATAGTCATTAATTCATTTATTGACGACTTATCCTTATGTGTATTATAAGAGATTTTAAAGGGTCTGTATGGTGGTGGAAGGCTGTTAAAAATGTAATGCATGAGGAAATAATTAGACATCTTAACCTCTAATTTCTTTAACTAAGCCGCAATGTCCCTCATCTTCATGATATACTCACTCACACCTCAGACACCGGTGAGCCTTATAGATGAAAACTTCATAATTATGGTGCTTGCAAGTGCTTTTTCTGAAGTTTTGAACTGCTCATCAACAGCCTTTAGTAAAACACGAACATTGTCATGCTATTCTACAAAACCACGAATGCCAGCAAAAATTTTTGTTTTAATGAACATCACATTTAGGTGATTAGATCACTCCTAACGTTCATAAAGCGCAATTTTAGTTGTATTGCGAGCCTCCATTACCTTAGGTGGTTCGTTCTTTCGAATAGTATAATCAATGTCTATCCACCCCAGATGAAGAGGAATTATCTCCTTCCAAATCTTATAGTTTTCACCCCTTAATTTGGGAATTTCACAACTTGTATAAGAGAAACTAACAGTCTGAATAACTGCATAAATTAAACATACTTGCTACTTATCAATAAATTGAGGCTAACAAATTTTATATATATATTACCAATCTAAAACATATCTTAAAAGACATAATCAAATGACATAAAATTGCCTGTGGGCTAAAATTTTAATTCAAACATATTTATGTTAAACTATATGATAAAACCATCAAATTATACACCAATTTCTAATACCTGTGGGTAAATTAGAAAAATAATTTGATATTTTATCTTAATTAATTATTCAAATATAATAAAAATTCCTGTGGGATAAACTTTATTTTACTAAAATAATTAATTACAATTAAAAGTCTTTAAATGTGATTAAGGTTGCTATAACTAAGCCTTAATAATTAATCACAAAAAACTTATATCCATAATATTATTCACAAGGCACAAAAAATAGATATTATAGTCACGAAATAATCTGTTGTAACATCCTGTTCTCATACTAAAGGGTAGAACCTGAAAATTTAGTATATGGGAGCTCAAAGAGAGATTAGATTGAAAGGATTAAGGGAATGCATTTTCTCGTTCATGCATAATGTTAGCATATATGCACATAACTATTGAATCTTTGCACACAAAAACATAATTGTACAAGCATTCATTGACAACTTCTAAGTATAATTGATTTTAAATGTGATTTTATTGAAAATGAGAAGTAGATCGAGTAGAAAGAGTGATCTTGGTATGAGTAGTGATAAGGAAAGATTTGGAAACAAAATTTGGTAGTTGATCTGGAAACTATTCACTGAGTATGCTTTAGTCTTTTCGCCACAACTTTTTCTCTAGTTATCCAAATGAGATGATTCTTAATTTGGATTAAACTAGAAACATATGGCTACATTTTTTATGCAGACATTGAATTCAAATTCTATCTTTAAAACTCTTAAAATTTGTCATGTAGTTAAGAACTGGGTGTAGTATATTGGTGGATGAATGTAAAATTCGTATTCTGAATTTGAGGGAAATTTTGAATTGATCTAGGCTGAATTAGAGAAAGGTTTCTTCTAGAAAGTTTTAGGTCTTTCTTTTATCTTTCCAACGGTATAAAGTATGTAATTTTTAGACATTTAAGTTGAAAGTTATGGCCCTTATAAGGGAAGACGTTTAAGAGTAAAGACATATCATCTATGATGATGCCATATTGTCTGTAAAAATGTATTGTCTGTGATGACATCATGTCGTCTATAATGAAATCATATCATCTATAAAAATGTATCGTCTGTAAAAACATATCATCTGTGATGACATCATATCGTCTGTGATGATGTCATATCTTCTATAGTTGATTTTCTATTTCTTCTGTTGTTGACAAAAACTTCTTCTTCTGTGTACCATTTGTCTGGTCAATTTTTGACCCTTCAGATGATAGAATTTGTCTTCAAGATCTTCATAAAAATTGTAGATCTTGAAATCCTCTTTCAAAACATACAAAGAAAACCCTAATCCAATATGTTTAGGGAAATTTATGGTAATTTTCCCAATTCGTTTTTTTTAATTCATCTGCTTTTTTGTTTGGTTTCATCTGATCCTATTTTCTGCTCCATTTTTGACCCTTCAGATGATAGAATTTGTCTTCAAGATCTCATAAAACTTGTAGATCTTGAAGTCCTTTTTCAAACCATCCAAAGAACACCCTAATTCGATATCTATAGGGAAAGTTATGGCAATTTTCCCAATTCATCTACTTTTTCAATTCGGCTGCTTTTTCGTTTGGTTTCGTTTGATCCTATCGTCTGCTCTATTTTTGACCCTTTAGACGATAGAATTTTTCTTCAAGATCTTCATCTATAGCATGATTAACAGTTATTCAATTATAATATCAACGTATAATATATACAAACATAAGCCATTAGTTTAGATAGCTGAGGCTCACCATATGTTAGACCCTGTTTTTGGAGCCCAATGTTCAAAGTCATCACACGTGAGCATATTACCCTGTAGTTCAATTCCCATGAACCCTCATTAGCTATCATCCCACAAGAGTATTGTTCTCAAACCAGTCAATCACCAAAATCACAATTTGACTCCTTCAAAACAATTGTAGCTCTAAGTCTCTAGTTTAATTTAAAGTAAGAACCATCTCAATCAGAGTTCTATAGATGGAGTTATGCTTAAGAAGCCAAAGTATGTTCATACTCCAATCATGCTCTCTCAACCAACCCCTC
>JANIJH010000007.1:11604616-11623514 GCA_024520975.1 Erythroxylum areolatum | reverse complement strand
CCTCTAAAATTAGAGGTCAAATGAATGCTCATATCACATATGCAATGTAACAACCTAGCCTGTCCCAATTTACCAATGTAACCTTCCCATCGGTGATGGGATGTTACAGACAAGTTGCAACTACGACCATAAGCATTTCCTTATTATATTTAGAGATATGCAGTTGAGATATCTCTAATAAGATATCTACGAGACGACAATGACTAGTTCTAAGGCCACATAAACTAGACATTCTAATCCACACCTCTTTAGACAAACCACAGTCAAAGAACATATGATCTCTAGTCTCCTCCACTAGATTGCACATAATAGATTGCTTAGGAGAGGATAGGAATTTTAGTCTATCCATAGTATTGAGCCAATTCAATAAGCTAGCCAGAGGAGAAAGTTGGTATTTGGTTTGAGAGCTTTGCTCCAAGTCAGGGAACACCACCCTATTGTTGTTACTGCCTCATCCATCAGCTTTTTAGCTTGCCTATTAGTGATTTCTGATACAAAAACCCCATCCTATAAGTATATATCATTCTCCCTGAGGCTTCTGTATTAGGAAATGGGCAAAAGTCTTAATTCTTTTAAGGAAAGCAACCAATTGTCATTTCTAACTATCTCTTGAAGCCTAGCTTTCTTAAAGGACTTTTCTAGCAATGATCTTGCCAACTGATTATGAATTAAAGCCCCTTGTCTGGGCCAATTATCATACCAGAGAGAGATTCTATCTCCTGCCCCAATTTGACATATAATATGCTACTGAGCATCTTGTCTTAACTTGAGGATTTGGTTGAAGAACCAAGAGTAATTGTCTTTAATTCTTAGAGCCCAAAAACTCTCACCCTTTAATAAATAGATATGAATCTATTTAATCCACAGTGAATGTTTTTTACTTAGAATTCTTCAAATTCTCTTAGTCATTATAAATCAGTTGTTCTTGTTGATTGACTCCAATCATAACCCACCTGCCTCCTTCGATTGACAAATTTGCTTCCAATTAACTTTAGCTATTCCTTTCTCACCTTTTCCTTTACCCCATAGAAATTGCTTCATTAGTTTTTCTACAGTTTTAATAAGTCCTTTAGAGAGGAAGATATAAGAGCACCGGTAAACTTGCATAGACATAATTACCAACTTTAAAAGTTGAAGTTTACCTCTATAGGACAAAGTTCTATTAGTCTAAGACCCTTTTTTTTTTGAATTTTTTATATTAAAGGAATACATTCACGAAATCTTAGTCTCCTAGAAGAAATAGGAATGCCTAAATATGGAAGAGGAGGGTCTTGCTTTGTCATGACAGTTTCTTGTGATAAGGAATGTATTAGGTGAGCAGCACTTTTAGAAAGTAAGAAATAACTTTTGTGAAAATTAATACTCAATCCAGACAGCTCCTTAAAACTATGGAGAGTACTCATCAGTAGAGAAACTGAAGGAGCATTTGCCTTATTTAAAAGTATGAGATCATCTGCAAAACATAAGCTAGTTAGGGAAAGCTTCTTACATTTAGAATGATATCTGAAGTTGAAGTCAGATGAAGTGTTGTGTTTCAACATAAGGGCGAGAACTTCTATGCAACTAAGGAATACATAAGGGAAAAGAGGGTCCCCTTTCCTAAGACCATTTTTGCCTTTAAAAGTCTAATCAGTATTCCATATGAGGCAACTGTAATGCATTCTTGAATCCATTTGATAAACTTATAGGGAAAATTCATAACCTTCATAATGTGTAGCAAGAAACTCCAGTTAATACTATCAAAAGCTTTTTGTAGGTCCATTTTAATAGTACAGTTTTGAGGGCTTCTATTTCGAGTGTACCTTTTCAAAAGCTCCTGCCATAAAAGAATATTATCCTCAATATGTCAACTTCTCATAAAAGTTTTTTATTCTCACTAATGAGTAAGTGAAGAACATCTTTCACACTATTTGCCAATATCTTGGCGATGATCTTATAGAGGAAGTAGTGCACAATATAGGTTTGACATCACTCTAAGTGATCGGGTAAGAACTCTTAGGGATCAAACATAGAAAGGTCTTACCAATCTCCTTAAGCAAGACTCATTTTGGAAAAACTACTTTACAACATCTTTTATGAGACTCCCAATGTTGCCCCAAGTTTTTTGAAAGAAAAAATCATTCAAGCCATCTAGACCCGAAGCTTTAGATCTATTCATGTTAAAAAGTGGCAGGACTAATTAGCAAGGGTGCTTCCTGATCAGGGATCTTGGCTGTAACATATTGCCTAAGATTCAATTCATAACCTGCAAAACAACCTTTTGTGCCTAATAGATTTTGTTAAAAGAATCCTAGCTTCCTTAGTAATTTCAAATTGTCCAAATAAAGTTTCTCTAGATTTAGATTTTATGGAAGTTACTTTGTTGCCATTCTTCTAGTAGTCACTGAATTGAAGAAAAATTTTGTACATCTGTCCCCATCCTTAATCCAATTAATTCTAGCCCTCAGCTTTAATAAAGAAAATTGATTATCCATTATTTGTAAGCAGGACTTAAAAGCTTCCCTTTCGACTATAGCTAGATTGTAATCAGTTGGGCTAATTGCCAAGGATTTCTGGATTATTGATAGCTCACTTCTTACTTTCTTTATCTCCTCTGTGGAATTCTGACCTCTCCTTAAATTTAACAATTTTAATTCCTATTTAATAGTCTTAAGCTTTTGCAAACTAGGAAACTATTTAGTACCATAGATCTTATGCTCCGACCCTTTAGTAATTGCTTCTTGAGAGCCCTCCATATTAACCAGAAAATTGTTGAATCTAAAAGGGTGATAGATTCTAATCATTTTGAACAAATTATGCACCTTGATATGGGTATGATCAGAAATTCTTGGATCTAAGAAGTTGGCAGAATTCTCTAAAATGGTAGTTAACCAGTCCACATTCACCATTGCTCTATCTAACTTTTTCTGAATGAACTAGTTAGAGCTTTGTTTGTTGGACCAAGTGAATCTATGGCATTCAGATTTTAAATATGTTAATTCCACATCCTACATGCAATCAAACAAATCAGAGGTGTAATTGAGTAGGTTGTAGTTCCCTTCTGCCTCTGTTCTGTATGGAGTTGTGTTGAAATCCCCACTAACTAACCATAGACCCCTAACTATAGCTTTGAGTCTTTGAAGGGAAGTCCATAGTTCAGTTCTCTGAAACCCTGTATTAAAGCCGTAGACAAATGTAGCTAAAGCATAAGTGTTTTCCATTTTGAAGTTAAGCTTTGTGTGGATAAATTGTTGATTGGTTTCCAGTACTTCCACTTCTAAAAGGTCTCCATCGTAAATAATAATAATCCTTCCATAAGTATGACTTTGGTGGTTTGTGAGAAATTGCTATTTGCTCCCTAAACAACTTAATTTATTCAGGTTAGCTTTCCTAATTTTGGTTTCCAGTAAACAAAATAACAAAGGGTTTTCCTTTAAAACAAAATCCCTTACCGCATTAAGCATAGAAAGGTTGTTTATTCCTCTTATATTCCAAACTATTAGGGTCACATGAGGTCGCTTTTCCTTTTGGAGCATTTCCTACTGATCCTACTACTTTTTTGAGAGATTACTTGTTTAAAACGTTCCTCTTGAGCAGCTCTTTTATGTTATTCTTCTAGCTATTGAGTATGCTCATTTAGTTTGATTTACTTGTCTCTATGACAAGGATTTGTCCTACTAATTTCCTTTTCACTTTCCCGCTGGTTCCCTGAAAGTTTATTTAAGGCACTCAAAGGTTGTTGAATTTCCACTTATTGATCTGAATTTGAAAAATTTTCTACTTGGACACTTTCATCTTTTGTAGGTAGTTCACTTTCAGTGTGAACCAACCTACCTTGGCTTTAACGATTATCTAAAACATGTTCAGCTTCCTCCAACTCTTTGTTATCCACAAAATTTAGCTTCTCCAATCCCTACACCTCCCAATAATCTCCACTAGTGAAAACTCTCCCTGTTGGTTTCCATTTTTTACCTTATGCTTTTAAGGAAGGTTTCCATTAGTAAGCAAGCAATACCTTATCTTCTCTGAGAGAATGCCCATCAACTAATTTTAGAATAGGAATGTTGTCTTTCATTTCCTTAGAAATATACATACTCACACATAATCGAGCAAATCTAATCCGTTTTCTCAAAGTAGTGTTTTTATCCATACAGATTGGTTTTTTCAAGTAACTAGCTAGCATACTTAAACCTTTAGTTGTCTAATGTTTTTCAATCTAATTTTCTCTGATTCCATGCTCGGTTGCCAATTTTGAGTAAATAAAAGAAGTTGAGAGATGTGTCAAAAGCCTTCTTCAATTACCTTTTAAGCTTTCGATTTGGAGAAGATAAATATTATGTTATCTTTCTCAGTTAACATAACTTCTATTAGCCCTCTACCTTTCTAATTTCTCTAGGTCCAAGCTTGTATCACAAGAAAAGTTAGTCTTTTATTCATAAAAAATCCAATGAATGTCGCGTCCCATGACCTAACTGCTTTTAGCAGAACGTCTAGACTTGGAGTCACTGTTAGTTTTTCTTCCATCTTAACTGGTGGACAATAGATAAAAGAAGAGTCCAAATTGTCACCCATAACTTGTTTCAAATTTGTCTTCATTATAGTTTATAATAAAGTCTAATAATGTTTTGTTTTGCAGAAAAATACTATCATCAGAGGAAGTAAAATGCTTGAAAGAACAAGATAAAAAGATGGGTGAAGAAGAAGGAGCTCGAAAAGGAGGAAGCTGAAGCTGAAACATTCTTGAATCTAAATAACCGGATGCTAACGAGATACTTTCCATATTAGTTCTATTATGTGGAGTCCATTTTGAAGCAACAAAATCCCTTAAATCATAAAAGTAGTTACCGATACTTTTCAATTAACATTCCCAAAGGCTTGCAACCGAATGATTTTATTTCACTTTTTAACTTTTGCCTACGTATGCCAATTTTTTGTTCTTCCCCTCCTTATTTTTTGAAATCCTGTGCTTAGATAAAATTTAATGAGCCTCTATTTAACGAGTCTAAATCTTTTGTCCGTGTCTTATTGTATTCAGTGAATTTCAATCATTTATTTATATAGGTCCTGCGTAGATTTCGCATAAATAAACACAGATTCTGCAAAAATAAATGGCTGAGATTTACTAAACACAATAAATCACTGTAAAATTAGATAGAAGATCTTGTCTTATATTTAATGCGTACGAGTCCGCCGTCCTATTTATAAATAAAAGTTCCTTCTTCACTTTTGCCCTTTCTGTTTCTCCCAAAACTTAATAAACACACTTATTTCCGTATACTGTAGCCGTAGGTGATTCAATCCCTCGGAGCCACAATAACACTTCTTCGAAACCTAGAAGATTTCCCAGATTTTCTTATCTTTTCGTCCCAACACCCATTTGCCGCGATCGGTAACGATTATCTCCTCCTCATTTTTGTTCATGTATCTTTCTCGGTAAGCAGCCCCACCTTAGGCGCAGAGGTATGTTTCAAGAGCTATAGGGTTTGGAGTTGGGTTATAAATGACCTCTGACTCAAAGACTGAACGTGAGTTGGAACCAAATCCTCCAGAAGTTAGGGATCCAAGTGATGGTAACGAAGAGAATGTGATGGAGGCTAGGGTTTTGGATAGTAGTATAGAAAACGTAGAAGATAGGGTTAGGCCTAAAGAGGAGGAGGATGTAGATAGGGAAACCAAAGAAGAATGTGAGTTGAAATATGAGGGGAACTCAATCGATCAATTGGATCCTGAAGGCGATAAATTTGATGCTGAAAATGAGCATTCTGCTTCTAGGAAGACTGATTTGTGGTCTCAATTTGATGAATTTATCGCCAATGAGAAGAATGAGGCCATGGCGGGGACTTCTAGGGCATTGAGTTATGGGTTTGAAGTCGGTGACATGGTGTGGGGCAAGGTGAAATCACATCCTTGGTGGCCTGGTCATATTTTCAATCAGGAATTTGCTTCAGCTTCTGTTAAGCGGACCCGTAGGGAAGGTCATGTATTGGTTGCATTTTTTGGAGATAGTAGTTACGGCTGGTTTGACCCTGCTGAGCTTATCCCCTTTGATATTAACTTTGCTGAAAAATCTCTGCAAACAAATTCGAGGAATTTTATTAAAGCTGTGGAGGAGGCTGTGGATGAGGCGAGTAGGAGGCGGGGCCTTGGCTTGATTTGCAGGTGTAGAAATGCTAACAATTTCAGGCCCACATGTGTACAAGGATATTTTGCTGTTGATGTGCCGGATTATGAGCCTGGGGGAGTCTATTCAGTAAACCAGATTAAGAATGCCAGGGATGCGTTTCAGCCTATCGATGCCTTAGCTTTTGTGAAGCAGCTGGCTTTAGCACCCCAAGAAAGTGATTCTAATGATATTGATTTTTCCAAGAATAAAGCAACTGTATTTGCTCTCCGGAAAGCTAGATTTGAGGAGAATGATTCAACCTATGCCCAGGCATTTGGTGTGCAGGCTGCCCGAGCTTCTAATGATGTTGCAAATCCGGCAGAACAGCCTGTTAAAGAGCCAACTAGGGGTATATTTCGGTTTTGCTGTTCCTCTTTCTTGTGCCGAATTCTATATTACTTTTTACTGTTTTACTGCATCTTTCTTTATCTGAATCTTGTCTTTTGCCGCCTTATATAGCACTATATTTTTATTCTTTTTAGTCGTTGTTTTCAGTAAATTATACTTCCGAGATATTCATAATTGTTGTAATTTTAGAAGTATTATATTAACTGTTACCTTTGTTTAATGTTAAATGTTAAAACTTGTTAAAATCGCTTATGAGTACTTAGCTTCAACTACTTTAATAGTCTCCCATCTGAATTTTTAATTCATTTATTGATTGGTTAGAGAAGAAAATGAACTTTTTTTTAATATATTTCATTTATGTTTATCTCTACTTAAAGTTGCCAACTTTTTTTTTTCTGACTTCATGAACCATTCATGCAAAGTCTTCATTTGCATTAACAGCTAAACTTTGTTGAATAAGTTGGAATTTATTTCATGGTTCTTGATTAAAGTTTGTTTTTCAACTCTGGCTTGGGGATTGAAACAAATTAGGCAACCTTGAGAATGTGATGTAGAAGCATATTGTTATCTAGGAATTCTATGTTTCCTTATTTACTAGGCTTTACATTTTTTTCCCTTTTGGGTGACATCTCCTTTCCAGTAAGTCCATTCTTTTCAAGTTACTGCTTGTGTTTCCATTAACAATAGAATTGTAATAGGACCAGTATAATTAACGGTTTTTATTTGACATGCAGAATTTTTATGTTCTTCGTTCAATTTTATTCAATAGGTTTTCTTTAGGTCTAATTCTCTTTCTACGGTTCCTATCACAATCTTTCCGAGTCTTGCCCCAACTTGTTGAAAATGGCTGTCTTACCCCCCTGTCTACATCTTATGGGATGCCTTGGAAGAAGTTCTATGATTGCATGCATTCCTAAGTCATGTTTTAATTTGTGATAGAGTAATATGAATTTTGTCCAAAGAAATGCTCGACACTTTAAGCTATAGTTTACAGTATATAGACTTGTGCAGCTTCTGAGTTCCCATTATCCTTCATTGCTGAAACTGGTCTAGATTTGTGGGTTTCACTCTTCTATTAGGGTTCTATGTCTATGTGGACAGGTCATTGAAGCCATCTCATTTTCTATTTTGTCTTGAATACTGCAGCTCCTTTGAGTGGTCCATTGGTTATAGCAGAAACTCTCAGTGGTGGGAAGAGCTCTAAGAAAACAATGAAACTCAAGGACCCATCAAAGACAGATAGATACCTTCTCAAGCGAAGAGATGAACCAACCTTCACAAGAACTCCTCAAATTGGCCAAATGCAAGCAGGTTCCTCTGCAGCAGTATACGTGGAGAGCTCGTCTGTTATAGAAGCTGGTGATTACGTATTGCAGAAAAGGGCATCTGCTCCACATATTATGTGGAAGGATGAACCACCTGTATCTATAAGTGAGGAAGTTGCAGGTCCCAATAATGGTACTTCTGAAAAACTAGCACTAGCAGAAGATGAGTCTCCGGGACACGTTGATGTTCTGTCCAACCAAGGTTCTATTTTCGATTTAAAGCCATCTTCTGAAGAGGAGAAGGTTTATGAAAAAAACACAGGAGACAGCATCACAGTTGATGCTGTTATTGGTGCCACAAATACAGGCTCTGATGTATCTGGGGATGCATCAGTTCATATTTCAAGAGATGGTATATTGCCATCATTTACACAAGACAGTGAGATTATGATTAACTCTAGACATCATGAGAGTGCAAACGCTCTGAAGTCAATTGAAGGCTCTCAGCAAACTGATTTGATCTTCTCCATGAAAGTGGAAGGAGAGAATGTATTGCTAAAGGCCAAGGATGATGAACCTTCAGCCCTTGATGTAAAACATCCTCTTGAAATTGGTGCTGAAGCTGGAGTGAAGAAGGCCAAGGTTCCGAAACGGCCTTTAGGGGATCTAACCTCCGAAAAGTTAATTACTAAGGACAAAAGGATGAAAAAGAAAAAGGTGATGAATCCACAGATGACTCCTGCTCATCCAAAGAAGCACTTGATTCCTGGAAAAGTTGGGGTAGTGTCAGCAAAGTCATCCCAGATGGTTTTTCCTCCAAGAGAGGAGCCCCGGGGAAATCATCAGAAGAAAGATATCAGCTCAAGTATTTCCTCATCTAATTATAGCTCGAAATTGCCCACAGTTGCCATGGGAAAATTTAACCTTGATTTGTCACAACTATTGAGTGATTTGCATGGTCTAGCCTTGGATCCTTTCTATGGCGTTGAAACAAATGGCCCATCAATTACAATGCAGTTTCTTTTGCATTTTCGGTCACTTGTTTATCAGAAAAGCTTGGTTTTATCGCCCCTGCCAGAGACTGAGCCTGTTGAAGTGCAGTCTAGGAGATCTCCATCGAGTGTTGGGGCTCTAGACGGTTCTACCATTGAGAATGTTAGAGATTCAGTGCCTTTGAAATCAGTAAAACCTCCAGTCAGACCAGAAGATCCAACAAAAGCTGGACGGAAGCGCATGCCATCTGATCGGCAAGAGGAAATGGCAAAAAAGAGATTGAAAAAAATTTATCGGTTGAAGTTGTTGGCCGGCGAGAAGAAATCCAATCAGAGTTCTGAGAGCCTGCGTGTAGAAGTAAAAGAATCGTCGGCTATGGCTCCACAAAAGTCAGTAAGACCAGATTCGGTCAAGAAAATGGATCCTCCAGCTAGAACAGTTGAGCCTACCATGTTATTGATGAAGTTCCCTCCCCAGACATCCCTCCCATCCGTTGCAGAGCTGAAGGCAAGGTTTGCTCGTTTTGGGTCAATGGATCAATCAGCTATACGTGTCTTTTGGAAGTCCTCCCAATGCCGTGTGGTGTTCAGGCATAGGTCTGATGCAGAGGCAGCATACAGATATGCTGTTGGAAACAGATTCTTGTTTGGCAATGTGAGCGTAAGATACACTGTTCGGGAAGTAGGAGCCACTGCACCTGATTCTGAGAAGGGTCGAGGAGATGACATTTCCATGGAGGCTGCGAGATTGAGGGATCCTCCAACTGAACCTGCAGCAACGCTCACATCCCTATCTCTTCCTACCATGCAACCAAAATCAATTTTGAAGAAACCAACGGGCGATGAAGTGGGGCAGGTAACTGGAGGTAATGGTGGTAGGGGGACATCACGTGTAAAATTCATGTTAGGTGGGCAAGAAAGTAGTAGGGAAGGGCAATTGATGGGTGGTAATGGTAATAGAAACAACTTCAACAACAATGCTAGTTTTGCTGATGGTGGTGCATCTACATCTGTTGCTATGGATTTTAATAGTAAGAACTTTCAAAACGTTATTCCTTCTACTTCATTGCCTGTTCTTCCTATGCCTACTCAATTTGCAAAAGCCCCGCTCGGTAATCCACTTCCTACTGAAGTAGCACCCAGGAATTTGCACAATTATGGGAATCCCGGTTTAGTGCCCAATAATCCAGTTCCTGCTGAACAAGTACCCAGGAATTTGCACAATGTTGGGAATTCCAATGCCATGCCCAATAATCCACTTCCTGCTGAACTAGCACCTAGGAACTTGCACAATTTTGACAATCATAATGCTGTACACAATAGCATGGATGTTTCCAAGCAGATGCTCAGCCTCTTGACAAAGTGCAACGATGTTGTTAACAGAGTTACGGGCCTGCTAGGCTATACACCTTATCATCCTCTGTAACGAAAATGTTTGGACAAATATTTGGTCGAAATGATATTGCTGTGCAACGATGGGCAGGACAAACTGCAGTCTTGTAGTTAGGGGCATTTTGCTTCATACACAAGGACTGGGAATTCAAAGAAGTCAAGAAAGAAGCTAATTGTAGAAACCTGTCAAGGGGTTTGTAAATTGCTTTATTCCTGAGAACCGGACCGGACACGAGAATATGTAATCAATACAAGCAGACACTGCAATGCCTCTTTTGTTGTCTGGTCTCTTTGTGTTTATTTTGTTCCCTGCTGATCACCTTAAGCTTTTCTTCGAGCTGTTTAGGGATATAGTCTGAGCCATAATTTGCCTGCTTAATGCTTTAAATGCATGTGAGAAAATTCACTTGAGCCGAAATCTATAGCTTTGGTCGGTGGTTCCTTAATGCTTTGGAAAATGACGAGCAAACTACAGCTACAATAGATGAAAACTTGATTTACTTGCACTCAAGGCTTGAAAGAACAGCCTTTGGGCCTTGGCTCAATCATATATTAGAACTTGAGGATATCGTGATTTATCGCCATTGGAATTCTAGGAAATATTAAAGTGATAACTTAATTGTATTATTGTCAATGAAATAATTTGCCAAAATAATGTGGTTTTACCAAATTCAGAATCCTCAATATACACATTTAATGGGAAAATGTATAGACTTTTTGGGTTAACCTTATAACTCATTTTCTTGCTTTTTTTTAAAAATAAGATCAATTGTATAAAAGACCACAAAAAAGCATTTATTTTGATAAGATATTTCAAGGACAGTTATACAATTTAAAAATAAGTTTTATAACTAATTGTTTACGGAGATAATAATTTTAATATTATCTGATAAAGTTGAAAAGCTTAACCGGATATTATAGAGAACATTTTGAGGTTTATTAATTCTACTTCATTGTTGAGAAGGATCCAGAATTTTTTTTAAGTGGAGGCAAAATTTTAATGGAAGTAAAATTGTATTTTTTTTATGAAATCAAAACTTAAAATAATAATTTTTTTACATGAATTTTTTTGGAGGCAATGACGGCAAGTGCCCTCACTTGCTCCCAATATGGATTTGTCCCTGCTTCATTGTATTGTTAATCCTATTTAATATTTATAGTTTTTTTTTGTTTTGGAAATGAAAATTGTACTTAATGAAAAAGGATATTTCATTGCAAGGTTACAACTCAAAGCATATGATATACAAACAGTCGTATAGGCATGGTCATCCCTCGCCATATAATCATATCTATTAGTATCGAGGTTCGTGAATCGAAATTAGACCTTTGGTCCTTTGTGGTGCCTTGTAATTTCAAGTCTCTTCTGCGTCATTCTTTGCATGTTTAAGAATCTACTTCATAGATATGATAATTTATAACTACCATCAATTTTCATTTGGTTATTTACGTGCACCATTTTGGTATGCATATATGATTTAATTTCCAAGTCTGTCAAGAGTGGGAAGTTTGAATTTGATCACGTTCTATATTGTAAGAGTAGCTCTAGGGTAGCTCTACAGTTTTTAAGAAAATTGAGAAGATGTTGAAATTGTTAGACATCATAATGGAGATAGCCTGGGATACTATTGCATTTGATTTGATTGATCTTTGTAGATGATCTAGTTCAGTGATCTGATTAAGGGGACCATAGGTGGTCCAAGAATCATGCCAAAAGTAGATATGCATTTCTGTATCCAAGCTATAAAGGTATTAAGAAAGTTTAGTGTTGTCAAGATGTTTAGCATGAAGGACCACTCAACAAAATCATATGCCTTTTGAAAGTCAACCTTCATTACACAAATCTTATGGCCTCTTTTCTTTGTGTAATGCTTAAACAGCTCATATGCTATCATGATACTATCTCCGATGCTTCTTCCTGGTATGTATTCACCTTGTGCTTCATCTATATGACTTTGTTAGACCAGTTTCAACCTTTCAACTAATGCTTTGGCAATGATTTTATAAACAATGATGTAACAAACAATTGGTCTATAATCATGCATGGTTTTTTTCTCATTACCTTTAGGAATTAAGGTAATGGTGGTTCTATTTATCTCTTTAAGCATTGTGATCTTATTGAAAAGTTCAAGGATAGCTTCTGTTACTATATTTCCTGTGGAAGACTAGTTTTTGTAAAAAAAAAATTGCGGTTGGTATATCAAGACCTGGTGCTTTATGTGGGTGCAAATATTTTAAGACTTTTGAGATTTCTTTTGGGTAATTGGTTCAGCTAAAGAAGCGGCCTTTTGGGGAGATAAGTTGTCTTGAAGAATCTCATCTAGTAATTTGCGTGTTAAAAGAGTTTAGTTACATGGAAGCTTTGAGGAACATGTTTTGAGTGGAGACTTGGTTGCCTTTATGGGTGATGGAGATAATTCAATTAATGGCCTTCCTGGAAGCAATGGATTTGTGAAAAAGGTTGAGTTTTTGTCACCATTTTTCAACTAACTTGTTCTAGACCTTTGCTTTAGTAATGAGTGTAGCTTATGAAAAGTTGGACAAGGCTTGCTTCTCTTTTGCTTGAAGTTCAACTAAAAAGAGATTTGCATAGAGATTAGTTTGAGCTTGTTCAAAGGCAAGTTTAGCATTACATACCAAGTGATGTATGTTTCCAATGTTCTGCTTGTAGAGCGATTTCAACTCTTCCTTTATCCTAGCTAGTTTTTTAATAAGGATAAATTGCTTTGTGCCCATCACCGTAAGAGTTAGACCTCTCTCCACATATTTATGGAAGCCATATAGTTTGACTAAAAAGTCACTAAACCTGAAAGACGTTTTGAATGGATGACTAGGGGCAATGTGAACTAAGATAGGGGAATGATTTGAGCAGCTAATGTTTGAAAAGTTTGCAATAGTGTGCCGAAAAGATTGTAGCCACTCCATATTAGTAAGGCCTCTATTTAATTTCTTTTTAATAAGGAGTTCTCTTTCTACTTTTCACTCTAAGTGAAGAAATTACTTGCAAAAGGCAAATCATTTGCATAAATGTCTTTAAGACAATGCCTTAAGTAATTACATAAAGGCCTAAGAGAAGAGTCACCTTGAACCTCAACTGAGCAAGTGATTTCATTAAAGTCCCTAAATAAGAGCCTTAGGCAATTGAGGGTGATTGCAATATCTCTTATTTTGTTCCATAAAGAATTTCTCTGAAAAGGATAGTTAAGAGGATAAACAGTAAAGATATAAGCATATTGGTAGAGCTCTTTGGTGCATACCATCACATGAATGAGTTGTTCAGTCACCATAGATTGAAGAATGAATATTTTTGTTTCATTATATAGTAATATGATTCTACCATTCAAATGAGCTTTATAGTTGTGTGATAGCTTCCAACATCAAGGAAAAAAGTTTTGAAACTGACAGTCTTGTTTAATTTTCGATTCAAGAATGCCAAGTACAATATGCTTATTGTTGATTGTAAACCCAAATACTTGTTTTATGCTAAAAACGGCAAGCATATGAGTTATTACTTGTCGTAAAAAGCAGATATCGTTCCACAGAGATTGTGCTTAGGCATCACTTAATTCAGGTTGTGCTTTGTTTAAGACTCAAATTTGAATAATAACTAAAAAGCAAACTAAATCGAAATAAACTAGCAACAATCGAATAATGCAATAGTGGAAATCCAAAGAAAGAATTAATCAAGTTGTGGGAGTGGAGATTTTACCTTTCATTAACGTTAATCTAGCCTTTTATGAGTTTACGGGATGTTAGTTTTAGACGATTGTAGGGTTGATCTCTCTCGTTATAATCATTCCTAAATTGTAAACCCTAATCAAATTATGAAACTTGCAATCTCTCGATTTACAAAATACCCACAATTTTAATTAATTATAAAGCTCTTTAATAAACAATCGGGTCTTGCACGAGATCTCTCTCCATGAAATTATCGACTAAATTGATTAAGTGGTCAATTAGATCGCCTAACTGTCATCAATCCAATGTAATCATTTTCATCCCACTCATCCTCTCGATTTTTACTGAAATATGCAAATATATCAATCAATCACAACACCCAACTTAAGTAAACACAAACCAACTAGATTAACATTAAAGATAACAACTCAAAATCCATAACCATACAACCTATCTCAATCTTACACATTTAAATGAATAAAAAAGTAAATGGGGGGAGGAATTGAAACTCAGGTTGGATGATTCGAGAGAGTAGTGGCATTGGGAGATTACCTATTTTGGGAAGCTTCAATGTCAGAACCCTCTTCTTCTTCCTCTTTTTCTTTTCTCTCTCTCTTTTGGGTTTCCAAATGTAGGTAGAATGTAGACTCCCTCTAAGGTTCCATCATTATCCTTTAATAGTCTTTTTCAATTAAGGTAACCCTAGTGTCTTTTGGGGGTCCGAAATGTCCCTTAAAAACTTAAATTCGAAAGTGACTTTGCGTTTGTCTGCGCACAGGCCACTATCGTGGCCCTTAGTGCACGATCACGGCCAATTCATCTGCCACGATTGTAGCCCTATGCTTGAACTTCTATCACGATCGTGGCATATTTTCCATAATCATGGCCCTATGTTGGTGCTTCTGTCACGATTGTAGCATGTCCCTCACAATTGTGGCCTTGTGTTTTGGGTCCGGTCTCCTCCAAAACTCTTTCGAATGCCCTGAAACACTAACAAATTCATCATGACACCTCATATGACAAAATTGAAGCTCAAAAATATGTTCTCATCTAAAGAACACTTAAAACACAAATGTTTGTGAACTAACACAATTCTTAAGCTAAAAACACACTAAACAATCAACTTAACCACTAAATACATATCAAATTGCCTATAAAAATACAATGCAATGTACACCTATCATCATCCCCACACTTAAACTTTTTCTTGTCCTCAAGCAAAGATCAAAATAACCAATAAAATTCTATCACTTAATTTTCACAAAGATTAAAGCTTGTAATCCCCCAGACTTTAGCTAACTTAAGTGTCAAGCTACTATATACATCATGACTAATTTTCATGGGTGCACATACATAAACTTAACCCATGAAACCATCACTCAAAGATAAGTATAACTTCATGATGGATCTTCTTTACGAATTTCACTCATTTCTCTCAAGTGTTTGATGGTTAGTTTTTCACTCAAACTTCCAATAGGAAACCATACTATTATAGGCTTGCTAACAAACCAATTATTCTCCACAATGATTACATGCTAGGATAGATCAAAAGGGTTTTGTTTCGCATTGTAACGTGGCTAGGGTTAAGGTGGGTTAAACAGGTTGTAGGGGTTTATCACAAGCATTTATAAACTATTAAGTGTACAAAAGGATGACATGTAACACCCGAATACCCCCTGAGAGGATATACAGATGCCACATAAAACATTCCTAAAACATATCAAGATATTCCAGATTTTCATTGAAAATAAGATAACATACTTTACATTCATACTTTGCTGACTTATATACAGAATATCATGTACATAATCATATACATGACTTACATGTACATCCATCTTGTATTATAGTTATTACAAACCATTTATACAAAACACAATATGTTTCAACACATTGAAATACAACTTAAGCATAACATTTTCCAAAATCATGTCAAGTCCTTCATTGGCCACATCGGTTGTCCCAGCCTTAAATCTTCTTATCAGAACCTACATGGAGGCAAAATCATCGTGCTAAGCATATAACTTAGTGAAGAATAATTAAACATGATATATAATGACGACTGTTTCTAATAGTCGACTAACATCCACATGTACTGAATCGATTCATATCATAAGCAATCTTTAATTGTTCATATTAAAGAGCAATACAAACAATATTTGTCTAATAATAGAATGCAATTCATCAGTATAGAATATTCTTGCATCAGAACAAAGCATATAAGTATTAGAACAGAACATCATTACTTCATAACAGAATGTACAAGTCTTAGAACATAATATAATTATGTTAGAACAGAACATAACTAGTATCAAATTAGAATATATCTTGTATCAAATCAGAACTTAGCTTGTATCAGATCAGAACATATATCAAAACACAAAATAGAGTAGCCTATTAGTTCTTTTTTACAAAAGTGGGTAACGAGACCAGAACAGAAGATACCTATGATTGGTATCTCAGAAACAAAAGAGACTTAAGTCTTTGAAACAGAAGACACTGAAGTGTCTAAGACCAGAAGACACCAGACTGTCAAGTATAGAAGACATCGAAGTACCTAGATATAGAAGACACCTTAGTGTCTAGTTACAAAAGCAGCTGTAGACCCTTCTAAGCATACCTATTTACTTACGAATAGGACTTGGCAGTTTTAAAAATAAAGCATTTTGGATTTCAGAATCACATGTAAGTGATGTAGTGCATAACATATGAATTTATTCCATTTTGCTCAAATTTAACGTATTCATTCACATTTGATCAAAATTAACATGCCTTACAAACATAAACAATTGCAATAATGCACCAATGAATACATTAAGTAATTACACATTACATGTATTCACACAAGTTCCCAATTCACAAACATTTATAACTAACACATTACTCTTGTTCTTTAAATCACACTAGCATTCATAAGTAAACTTCAATCCTTTAATAACTTATAAGTTCCAAAATTAAATACTTTTTTAATAAAATAACACCTTCCTTAAGTTATTACTTCAATTAATAATCCAAACCTTATTTAACCTTTAATTAACTAATTGTACATCAAACTAGGTTCATTTTACACCTTAATCAAGTCCAATTACACCATTAAAAAGTGTCTTAACCTTATATAGTCCAACCAATGTACAAAACCATCCTTTTTCCCTTCCAAAGCATTTTCCACGATAGTAGGAAGGTGCTATATAAATCCCATAATCGTGGGATGAGTGAAACGAAGGCTCATTCACCCATAACTTTCATTTTGTTTCCAATTTTATCTCATTCATACTCCATCCAACACACCTTCACCAAAATCCATCAATTTCACTTCAATTCACCTTATTCATGCTTCAATCCCTTATCAAATTCATGTCCAATACAATTCAAAAATCATTCATTAGGCAAGTCACAAATCGTTATCTTTCATACATTAAAACCAAAACAGAATTTGCCATACAAGGTTTACTTTTCTAGCACTCATTTATCATCATCATAACACACATTCCATACCAATTCAATCATTATAGAACTTGTATTAATATATGCTATCAAGTTAAGAATTCCCTTACAAGTTTAACTTCAAATTTCAACTTTAAAGAACCAGCTAATCTAGCTCTTCTAAGCAACCATCACACATCCAAGATAAAGGCGTAAATCTTAGCACCAAAAATATAGCATGAAAGATAACAAGATCTAGCTTCCTTGATGCAGCATCTTGCAAAGATGTCAAGTGATGAAGATCCAAATTGAAGAATAATCTAGGAGTTTGTGAGAGTAAGAGAGAGTTTTGGTGGAGAGGAGCAAAGGCTAGTGAAAATGCAGCATAAATATCAAATGGGTTCCAGTGATTCAGCACTTGTTTAGTGGTAGGTGTCATAAATTTGAAAAGGCACACGTCTTTCAATGAATCAACCTACATGTCACACATAGAAGTAAGCCACTAGTCCTCCATTTAAGCTACCAAATGTTACAATGCTATTAGGCCATTTGTCACTCAACTAGTGCTAGCAAATGTCTTTCAATGTATAGGCTTAGTCATACTAATTTTCATATACCAACTTATCTTTCTACTTGACATTTTTCGTATCCAAATGTACATTTTAACACATCAATTTTCTAATGGTATCAATTAATTCCACGTTACTAATCATAGTCCATCAAACTAAGATTCTCATATTTACTTTCATGAACCTGTAACATTTCAACTAGGGTATAATTTGGGGCCTTACAATTCTCTCACCTTTAAAAGAATTTCATCCTCGAAATTCATATATGATGAGAATAGCTAAGGATACTTAGCTCTCATAGTTGATTTTGGGACCCGATCTTGGAACCGGACCTCAACTAGAAAAACAGAAAACGAATCACAAATTTCGAAACGAAAGGCGAATCACAACGCGAAACAGAACGGATCCTAAAACAAAAGACGGATAAAACAAAGTGCGAAACACAAATCGGATTTGAAAACGGAAAATCCAAAGTGAAAACATATCGGAAACGGAACCTCAAAGGAACGGATTACAAATCGAAACGAATCGAATGAAAGCAAACAAATCGCTTAAACGAACTGAACAAATATCCGACATCCAAAAACTTAAACTTGTTAAACAAAACAAAAGGGTCGCGTTGGAAACCCTATAACATCTTAACCGAAGCTGATCAAAATCGGTATAAATTTTTTTCTTTCTTTCTTTTTCATTTCTTTCATTTAATTCATCTATATTCAAAGCACAAACTTCTTCAATTTGGAAATTACAAATTTCATAACCTCAATTTTCTATCCGTCAATTTCGAATCATAATTATCAATTTAAACAAAAATCTTATTTCTTTCCTTTGCCATAAATACTCACACAAGTCAACATAATCACAAATCATACACACACTCTTTATTTAACAAAATTTGGGCAGCATAACGGCTGTATTTTAACAAACCCAAACTTGCAAAGGGTTTTAAAACTCACTTCTATCTATATACCAAACCAAATCTACACCATTCATCGAACCTCCTGTCTGGAATCCTAGCATAAACAAACACAAATCTATACCTAGCACTTCAATAATTTTCAATCATAATCAGAATCATCCATATCCAAGTCA
>JANIJH010000007.1:11588893-11604516 GCA_024520975.1 Erythroxylum areolatum | reverse complement strand
AAAACAACACTTTAGACCATAATTAATCATAATCATTAATAACCTATCTTAATCTCATATAACAATTCATATTCTTGGCTCTTCTTTTTCTTTGCACACAAATAAGTCACCATAAGTTTCCTCATTTAATGCCACTTTAAAATTCAAAAATTCTAAGAAAATTCGAGGTCCAACAGTTGATTCTGATTCCCATATTGCTTCCTTGAGTCTATGGTGTTGCTAGAGTACTTTCGTCAAAGGCATTTGCTTATTTATGAGTTGTCAGATTTCTCTAACTAAAATAGATACAAGCCCTTCCTCATAAAAAAAATTCAGTTGTACTTGAATTTCTTGCAAATGAATCTCATGTCTATCATCAGACCGATATTTTCTCAACATAGAAACATGAAACACATCATGCAATTTGGTTAATTCTTCAAGAAGAGTTAACTAATATGCTACTGGTCTGACTCTCTTAAGAATCTTATAAGGGTCGATATATCATGGGATGAGCTTACCTTTCTTCCCAAACCGAAGTATGTGTTTCCACGGTGACACTTTCAAGAATACCTTACATCTTACCTGATACTCAATATCTTTCCTTTTTTAGGTCAGCATAGGACTTCTGCTTATCACTGATGACTTTTAATCTTTGTTGAATAACTTGAAAATTTTCCTCAATATCAAGCCCGATGATCATGTTTTCACCTAATTCAATTCAACATACTAGAGTCCTACACTTCCTACCATATAGGGCTTCATAAGGCGCCATGCCAATACTAGTTTGATAATTGTTGTTGTGAGTAAACTTCATCAAAGAAAGATAGTTATCCCAACTTCTAGAGAATTCTAACACATCTATGAAGCATATCTTCCAATATCTGAATAACCCATTCATATTGTCCATTTTTCTAAGGATATAAATCGGTACTGAACTTGACTTGAGTACCTAAAGCCTTTTGTAGACTTTTCTAAAATCTTGAAGTAAATCGAGGATCACGATCAGAAATAATAGAAAATGGTACTCCATATAATCTTACTATTTCATTCACATATATGTCTGCAAGCCTATCTAATGAATAATCAGGACAAACACAAAGAAAATGAGTAGACTTGGTGAATTTATCCACAATCACCCATACAACATCATGCTTCCTTTGAGTGAGAGGAAGCCCAGTGACAAAATCCATGGTAATGTTATCTCATTTCTATTGATGAATTGAAATAGGATGTAACAAACCAGATGGAACTTGGTGCTCAGCTTTAACTTATTAACATGCCAAACATTTGGATACATAATCCACAACATCACGTTTCATTCCTAACCACTAGTAATGCTGCTTTAGATATTAATACATCTTATTTCCACCAAGGTTCATTGTAAAGATAGTATTGTGGGTCTCATACAATAGCTTTCTCTTCAATTCATCGTTAGCCGATATACATAATCGACCTTTATAATACAGATCACTATCTTCTTTCATAGAAAATTCAATTTGTTTGCCTTCCCGAGTAACTAAGATAAGTTGTTACAACTCATCATCAAACTTTTGAGCATCAAAGGTTTCTTGTCTCAAGGTAGGCCTAGCTTTTAACTGAAGTATTAAATTCCCATCAGGTGCAAGTCCCCATTCACTCTGCTGTACATACAAGAGCTTTAGTAAGCATTCTTTTTAGTTGATCAAACAAATCTTCTATCCTTGGCAATGGGTACTTATTCTTCATTGTGAACTTATCCAATTGCCTGTAATCAATGCACATTTGAAGAGTTTCATCTTTCTTCTTAACAAACAGAACCGGTACTCTCTAAGGTGAGACACTAGTTCTAATAAACCTCTTATCCATTTCCAATATCCGTAGAAAAAGTTATACTAATTGTCCCGAAATAGGTTCAATATCATTGAGGACAAAATCTTGTTTGATTTCCTTTGGCCTTAACTGTGTCATCCTACCTCTAAATGAGATGATTCTTGTTTCTAAATAAACTAGAGACATCGAGCTACAAATGATATGAAGGAATAGAATTTTAACTCAGTCCCTAAGACTTACAATTTCTGGATAGAAGTTGGGTATAGTGCACTGTCCTAGTTTAATAACAGTATAAAAAGGTTTTGGGCCCAAACTCATAGAATTCTAAGCCAAATTCAATGATTTTTGCGTCCTTAGAAACTTAGGATAAAGGGGAGAACAAATGTTCTGAAGAAGTTAAATTGTAATTCCAGTTTAGGTTTTCCCCAAAATCTGTTTTGAAATAGGAGTCATGAGTTTGTTTGGATGTTTGACCGGTGTGGGCGCCACTCATCTGGGATGGTGACTAATAAGGGTCCCTTGAAATAACCCTATAGGATAATATGCTCATGAATTATGACTCCGAATGTCGAGCTCCGAAATCGGGGTCCAACAAAAGGGTTTTTTAGTAAATAAACCTACTAATCTTTTAAAAATAACAAGAATTTTCATGAAAGGTTACTTACTGATAGTTTTCCTTTTTATTGATCAATAATAATAAAGGCATGCTTACAAGTGCCACAGATGTATAAATAAGGGTTAATGTTTTGATTCATATTTATATTCAAATCAAAGAACTTAAACATGAAAGGAATAAGATAGTATGTTGGCACATTTTGAGTGATTGGTGTTTAAGGTTAAGTTAATTTGATAAGATTTGATGTCATTGTATCGTTATTATATTGTTGCATCATTATGTGATTATGTGTTTATGTATTTTGTATGTTAGTAGGCTTTAGTTTTGCTTGAGGATAAGGAAAGATATAAGTGTTCGGATGTTGATAGGTGTAAATTATACCATGTTTTGCTAGATGTTTAATAATGTTTTTAAGTATTTGTTAGATGATTATCATATATATAGGTCTAGAATTATGTTACTATTAATGTTTATTTGTATTCTAAGTCTTTGTTTGGTTTAAAGCAAGAATTATATCTTAATTATATGTTTGAAGAGGTATTTGATGTGTTTGTGAGTGTTGGAAATCAAGTAATTGAAGAATGAAGAAGATGGAGGAAGATTGAAGATATCAAGATCGTGCACAATTGGTTATGATCATGACTGTAAGGCCCTAATTGTACCTTAGTTGAAATGTTACATGTTCATAAAAGTACATGTATAATAGGTGTTAAAATTGTGATATGATTGAGAATTGCATATGACTTGAATTTTGATTTAATGGATCATACTTAGTGATTTGAAGTTAATTAACATCATTAGAGAATTGAGGTATTAAAATGTACAATTATACTAAAAATTATCAAGTGACAAGACAGGTTGATATATGAAAATTGGAATGATTAAGCCTACAAGTTAGTGACATTTAGCATAGCTGATGCATTGACATTGGTAGCATTGATTGAGTGACAAATGGCCTAATAGAATTGTGACATTTGGTAGCTTAAATGGAGGAAAAGTGGTTCATTTCTATGTGTGACATGTGGGTTATTCCACTAAAGGACATGTGGTTTGTGTATTTATATGAAAAGTGTCCATAGAGTAAGGACACTCATCTTACACATGGCATGGCCTTATGCATTAGCTAATTTCTACTGTAAGTCATCCTTCTCTTTGCTCATTCACCACCGAAATCATCCCCTCTCTTTGCTCTGAATTTTACTTCAATTTTGATGTGCTATCACACTAAACTCCTTTCCATATACTGCATCAAGAAGCTACCTCAAGCTATCTTTTATACTATTTTCTTTTGGGTGTTAAGATCGTCCTACACCTGCCTAGATTTTGGAAGTGTATTGGTTGCATGAAGGGCTGGTTTGGTTAATTCTTTGAAGAAGGAAATTGAAGGTAATTAGGTAACGGAATGCTAAACTTGATTTCATGTTATAATATGAAATGTTCGATACTTGAATTAAATAGAATATATGTTAATATGATGATAAATGAATGCTAGAAAATGATCCTTGTATGATAACTTTTGGTTTAGTTTTGAAGTGTGAAAGATATTGATTTGTAAGTTACTTAATGAATGATTTTTGAATTAGTTTTGGACATGAATTTGATGTCGAATTGAGGCATGAATAAGGTGGAGGTGAAGTGGAATTGATGAATTATGGTGAAGGGGTGTTAAAGGTGTATGAAGGAGTTAAGTTTTGGAAGCAGTATGAAGGTTGTGGGTGAGTGAACCTTCGTTTCACTCATCCCATGATTGTGGTAATTATAGGGCATATTCCCATGGTCGTGGAAAAGGGTTAGGAAGGTGAAAAACTTGGTATTGTGCAATTATTGACATATATAAGGTTAGGGCATTTAGTAATGGTTTACTTGAACTTAATTGAGGTTGAAAATGAACCTAGATGATGTGAGAATAATTGAGTATAAGTTAATCTAGTTGTGGACTATTAATTGAGCTAATAACTTAAATAATGTGTTATTAATTAATAATGTGTCTAATGTTAAAATGTATGGTATGTTCAAGACGAATGTGTTCTTAAGAATACAAATATTTTCCAAGGATTTTATATGATGTGAGTTAGATATGGATGTTTATGATTTGGGAATTTATATGATGTTATGTAATATGTAATGACTTAATGTTTCAATGATGTATTGATGCAAATGTTTATGTTTATAAGGAATATTGAGTATGATCAAAAGGGCATGAATATGTTCAATTGGAGAAAAATGAAATAAAGACATATGTTATACACTACATCATTTGCTTGTGATTCTGAAATATAAAATGGATTGTTTTAAAACTGTTAAGTCCTAGTTATGGGTAAATAGGTATGCTTACAAGGGTATGTAGCTGCTCTTGTGACACTAAGGTGTCTCCTGATATTGACACTTTGATTCTCCTAATATCGACATTTTGGTGTCTCCTGATATTTGACACAACAGTGTCTTCTAATACCGAGATATAAGTCTCTCCTGTTCTGTGATACCAATCATGGTATCTTTTGTTCTGTTCCCGTTCCTTACTTCTATAAAAAGGATTAGTAGGCTAACCTGGTTTGTGTTCTGATACATGTTTGATTCTATTATAAACAAGTTCTAATATGAAATAAGGTAAATTCTGATGTGATACAAGATGAATTCCGATTTGATACAAGTTCTAATATGTTTTGGCACAATATGTTCTGTTTTAAAACTTATGCATTCTGTTCTAAAGCAATAACATTCTATTATGATAATTATATGTTTTGTTCTATATTGATGAATCATAAACTGTTATGAGACACTTAATGTTTGGGTTGCTCTTGAATATGAATAACTAAAGACTGCTTATAATATGATTAGATTTTGAACATTTGAATGTTAGACGACTGTTAGAAACAATCACCATTATGTATCCTATTTAGTTATTCCTCACTAAGCTTTATGCTTATCACGATGGTTTTGCCTCCATGTAGGTTCTGATATGAAGGTTTAAAGATTGGGACAAAGACAATAGCAGTGGCCCAGAAGATTGTGTTTTGTTTTGGAAATGTTTAGTTTGTCTTTTAGTTGTATTTAATGTAATGAGACATATTGGAATTTTTATTTTGTGTTTATGGTTTGTAATAACTATATCATAGGTCAGAATTGGATTTATGGTATGTATTTTGACAAGTTCAATATGTATGATGTATATTATGTTTTGTTTATAAAATAACTCATAATGGATTATAATGTTTGTTTGCTTGAGTTTCTGGAAATGCATGTAAAGGACTATTTGCTATGTTTTAGATTATTTTGGTTTTGCTTTGTGTAACATTTGTATATCCTCTAGGGGGTATAAAGATGTTACAATGATAGATAGAAAATTACCAAGAGCACATTTGTCACTCTTATATCATGATCAAGTTAGAAAGTTTTTAGGCACGACTTTTTCCATCTGTTTTAAGGTTCGGGGGCATCTTTTAGATCGAACAAAGTTGGAAAACCCTAGTTACACCCCTAAGACCCTATTAGGTACGTGAAACATACCAAAAAAATATAGCAGCCATTGAATCAAAGTGGATCTAAGTGGAGAGATCAAGAAAGCATATGAAAATTCCAACATTTCAGATTAAGGAGAAAATAGAGTTTTTATTCTTTTCCTCTTAGTTCTTTCATTACTATTGATGTGTAATTAGAATTATAAGATGTTTATCATGTCTATGGAGTTTTAAATTCAAAGTAGGAATTATTTTGGATTTATTTTGTGACTTTGATTTTTTTATTTCAATATATGTTAGGATGTTTGTGATAATTCCTTACGTTATACTTGACAACAAATTAAGATAACGAGTTAAAAGTAATCAAAATTAGATTGTGTAACAAGAGTTTGTAGTTTAATAGATATGCAGTTAACAAATTAACAATTATTTAAAGAGTGGTCATATTTGAGAAATTAATTATCCAGTATTTTAAACCAAACTACTTTGAATGTTAATTTGCCAAGATATAATCATTATGAAGGCAGGGATTTATTTATGACAAAGACCTAATAGAGTGGAGCCCTATTTGATGGTTCCTACCCATATCATATCTAAATTTAGGGAGCTGTAAAGTTTCCGTCTTCATATTTAGAAGGATGATAATGAAGATCCTTTAAGGAATGAAATCTCCTAAGATTTGTCACGAAGTATTAAGCGGAGGATATCTTAAAGGTGAAAAGAATTAATCCAAGTTTTGTAAGAGCAATACCAATGTTGATGCTTGGAGGAATAATGGAGCTAGGAGAGCATGAGGCACAAGCTAAAGGAGAAAAGGTGTTAAGGAAAAGGAGAAAAGATAAAAGAGAAAGACACAAGTGAGGCAAAATTAAGAAAAGGAAAAGGATGGAGGGTAACAATAAAAATTTAAAAGTTGATGAAGAGGAAAAGTAAAGGAGTAAACAAAAATCACAAACTTAACTAGAGATGAGTAGAGAAAACATAGATGAGATAAGAAATGTGTGATAGACTAATGATTAAAGAAGCATCATTTTAAACCATAATATAATAGTTTCATTATAAACAAGATAGAGCCAAGAGCTTCTTAGTTTTGAAATTTCCTAAAACCCTCCTAACTCAAAATTGTAAATGTTAATAATATTTTAATTGTAAAAGAAAAATTTGTAGTTGCTCATTATACAACTGACATAATACTAATTGAAATATAGATAATCGATGGATAAAAAATAATTATTATATCATTAAATCCTAATTCTACTTATACAAACTAGGTAGGATAAAAAAAAATGGAAGTCTAGATTCTTCATTGTTTTAAACTTCCATGATTAGTCTATTTTTATAGAATGTAGTGTTAGTTTATATCATTGCAGCAAATTGATTGGTTGCAAATTTATGTATGACAATATTATTTTAATCAATAAAGGCATTGTTTATCTTTATGTATTATGTTATTTACGTTTGATGTTTTAATACTAAAGGTAAAATCCTTTGAATAATTACTATGTCATTGAAACCATGATGAGATCATAATTATGAGATTCAATATGAATTTTTTGTTATTCCCAAATTGTTCCTAGTTATAGTTTCATTAAGATGGGATATTGATGAAATAATAAAACTAGCACACGTCATCTATTTTTCTTATGAAGAAAGTAATTTATCTCATAAACTAAAGTGTGGAGATACTAGAGTATCTCCAAATATATAGGTGCTTATTAAAGAATCAATGAATTGACCTAATTATGAGGGCCTCAAAAAGAATATTACTTATATGTTTGTGAATTTTATCATTATGATGGCTTTATAATAGATCTTTTTACTTGAGAATACTAAGTTGGTAATAGCTGGATACAGTATGAACTATATAAAGATGGTTAAGAAAGTCAATAGAGGATTTGTCACTCCAAAGTAATTAGAGATAATGTTCCATTATTCTTTATTAGTAATGATTTAAAGAATTCTATGGTCAGACTAAATTGACATTCGAAATACTATTTTAAATATTAATTATAAATCAATTACTAAGAACTAACATTTATTGGAATTGAAAGAGTAGAAACTATAACCAAACTTTGTCTAATTAAAGCAATAGACGATGAAAGGATTAAATTGTGCGTTATAACCATACATGAAAAGGCTACACCAAATCACTTTGGCATTCCCAATAATTGGGTAGTCATGATATATTGCTATATTTCAATCTTGATTTAGGATTATAAATTATTCAAATAGAGAATTAAAGATAAATGAAAAGGAGCTTTCATTTATCTAATTCAAATTATGAGTTATAATTATAATTTATAATCATTTCCAACATATTAAGGACCTAATCCAACATATTAAGGACCTAATGGGTCATACGTGAAGTTAACAAGATAAAAATCAATTTCAATTAAGTTAGACATGATTGTGAAGTTTAAGAAACTTTCGAGATCAAATATCAGATATTTCATTTTATTAAAATTAAATTAAACTATAATTCCAGTTTGAATTTAATTATGATAAAATATTTAATGTAATTCGAGTTTGACTTTACTTAAAATTAAAATATTTAATGTTAGTAAAAATAAAATCCTAAAGCTTTTTTTATAGATAAAAAATCAACCTAAGGGAGCTAACATTACTGCTAATTTCATCTTAAATAGTTAAATGTCCTTTTAGTACTTTATTGTTAGAGACTAAATATGTGAACATACTGATAGGCGTGAAATGCATTGTATTTTAAGGTATAGTTTTATATGTATTTAGTCGTTTACTTGATCGTTTAGTGTGTGTTTAGGGTAAAATTGTGTTAGTTTGTGATTTATTTATGTTTTAAGTGTTTTATGGGTTAAAACAATCCTTTGAGCTTAAATATGATGTTTTTGAGATACCTTGATGTGTTGTTAGTGTCTCAGGGTAAAGATCAAAGAACAGAGGAGTTTCAGAACAAATTGGGTCCAATTGCATGGCCTATGATGGTGACAGAAAGGGACCCTAAAAAAACCCTAGTTCAACCCTAGACACAAAAGAACATAAATAGAATTACAAGAATAAATAAAGGGAGCTTTACATTCAGCCACTCTTGGAAACCCTAAAGGGAGAGAGAAAGAAGAGAGAGAGAGAAGAAGAAGGAAAGAAGGGGTGGATCTTGATGCCATTACTCCCTAGATCATGTGGTATCCTGATGTTGTGTGAATGTGCCAATGGCTTAGATGGATTGAAATTGATTTAATTTTGAACATTGTCTATTAGGTTGTGAAGAGTCATTAGCTCGCAAAATTAGTGAATTGGGTTCTTTGGCTAAATATGCAAGTTAATTGGGATTTAATGTGAGTTTGTCACCTTCTAAATTGTCATATTCATTCATAATTTTATGTCTTTCGACTTAAGTAGCTCTGCTAGTATTTTTCATGAAAACTAGTAGCTTAAAAAACAAGGTAGGCAATATAAAAAATTGTGTTGGTTAAATTTATATCAATAACTAGTTTGCTAGCCTTCGAGTTATGAATAGAGCTAGTAGCTAGTTAAGAACGTGATGTAGTTGAGTAATCAGATTGACACGAATCACAAATGTGTGCCTACGGGTCAAAAGGCTATAATGACATTTCAACCAAGTAGCTTAATAAAAACAAGATTTAGTCGAGTAACCGGATCAATATTCATCATCATTGTTTGCCTCTGAGTAAAAGAGTAGGTCCATGTGTAAAAAATATTTTTTAAAAAATGTGTTTCCTAATAAAACCTACCAAACTTGTAAATAGCTTGACTTTTCATGAAAATGTACTTTAGAGTAGTTATAGAGTTTAAATGACCAAAGAATTATTAATGTGTGTGTAAAATTAAACATGTTGAATAACCGGACATTTGAGTTTTGATTAATGTGTATGTTTAGTCCAGAGCTCCTAGATGCAAAGTTTGCATGTTAATCATTTGGAATAACTTAAATGATTGTGTTTAGAGTTAAATTATTTCGTGAAGTTGAAGCCATTTCCTCATTTGTTGCATTGTGTATTTTGTGCTTTGTCTTGTTTATTGTTTTGTTTGCTTAAGGACAAGCAAATATTTAAGTATGAGAATGTTGATAGGTGTGAAATGTATCGTATTTTAGGGTATAGTTCGATATGTGTTTATCCGTTTATTCGATTGTTTAGTATGTGTTTAGGCTAGAATTGTGTTAGTTTGTGATTTATTTTTGTTTTAAGTGATTTATGGGTTAAAACAATCATTCGAGCTTAAATATAATATTTTTGAGGTACCTCGATGTATTTGTTAGTATTTCAGGATAAATATTGAAGAACGGAGGAATTTCGGAGCAAATTGGGGCCAATTGCATGGCTACCCACGATCGTGACAGAAAAGCTTGACATAGGCCACGATTGTGGCATATGTCGGGCAAATGCACAACCACTTCTAACTTTGCATTTTGAGGGACTTTTTAGACCTTTTGGATCCTAGAAAAATCCTAGTTCAACCTTAAACACAGAAGAACATAAATAGAACAAGAAGAATAGAAAGAGGGAGCTTTACATTCAACCACTCTTGGAAACTCTAAAGGGAGAGAAAAAGAAGAGCAAGAGAGAAGAAGAAGAGGAAGAAGGAGGAAGAAGTGGATCCCGATGCCGCTGCTCCTCGGATCAAGTGGTATCCCTACACCGCTGCCTTCCCGATTTGTCCAATCTAAGTTCCATTTTCTCTTCATTTCCTTTTTCATTTAAATGTATAAAGTTGAGATGGATTGTATGGAAAAGGATTTTGGGTTGTTGATAATGTTTTGAACTCTCCTTCGAGATTTTACTTTGAGTTAATATTGATTTAGTTATTTTCGTGTTTATTTTTTTGGGTGTTGTAATTGATTAATATAATTGCATGTTTCGGTAACAAATCGAGAGGGTGAGCCAAAAAAAACAATTAAATCAGATTAATAAGAGTTAGACGGTCTAATTGACCACTTAATCAATCTATTCGATAATTTTGTAGAGAGAGATATCGTGTGAGACTCGATTGTTTATTAGAGAGCTTTAGAACTAACTAGAATTGTGGATAATTTGTGAATTGAGAGGTTGCAAGTTTCAAAATTTGATTAGGATTTAATGGTTATAACTGGAGAGATAGTAATCAACCATAAAATCTTCTAGAACCGATACATTGTAAATACAAAAATGGCTAGATTAGCATTAATATTAGATAAAATCCCCTCTTTCATAACTTTCTTTTGACGGATTTCAATTGTGACCTATGTGTGACTGCTCAGTTTAATTATGTTTTGTTGGAATTTTCACTTTATAATTCTTGAATCAAAATCTTGTATTTACTTTCCGTGTTCACTTGTGCAGTTTTTATTTCTTTTTATTCTTTTCTGTGAGCCTTAGATGACTTAAGATTAGGCTAGTACCCTCTTTGTGGGATCGACACCTCTTATACTACAGTCGTAACTCGTGCACTTGCGGTATTTGAGGACTTATAAATTTTAAAGCTCGAACGACACGATCACATATTATAGTTGACACTAATATCAGAAACTTCGAATCAGGTATGGTTCTAAATTTTATAATTTGAGTTTTTAAATATTATTCAATTATTATTATTTTATTTTTCACTCTGTCTCTCTGTGATATGACCACTATTGGTTTCCCAATATGCAGTGGTGTCATAACCCCTCGCGTTATTGATTGAGAAAGCTTAACATTGCTTTTCTCTGATAGTTTTTCAAATGATAATTCTTTTTATTCTTAAACAAATATTTTTCTTAATTAATTTTCAATCACGACCTAATACATGTAACCACAGTCATACCAGATAGCCCCTCAGCATCATACTTTAATTTGTTCTTCATAAAGCAATATCGTAGTCCCCCCATGGTTTCATGCAAGCAAGGAATCATTCAACTCAAAATATTCTCCACCACGGCCTCTACGAGTTTATTCCATTCATATGTATTTTAATTCCTCAATATCATCCATCGATCCTTTTCATCGTATCAGGATGGACTACGGCCGAACAATTTTTGCCATGATAGGCTTCTCTGCATCCTTCCTTCTGTGTATACCAAACTTTAAGAGATGGCAAAGCCGGCATTTGATTGCAACGAAGCTGAGGCTTGTAACTCAGGCACTGGAGCAAGCCGAAGAAAGGGTATTAAGGTTTCAGGAACGGCACGATCAGATGTTAAGTGAAGTCTGCTCTCACTACTTAACCCACAAGGAGTTGGAGGAGGCATTGGCCAGTGCTAGAGCTGCCATGAATGAGGCTTTGGAGTTTGCTATGAGGTTGAGAGAATTGCAAATAAAGCTGCTCACCAGCTTCCCCGTTTGATTTCATTGGTTTGGACAGCAGCCGGTCTCTGGTGAGAAATGGCTGGCCAAGAAGGAACCACTGGAAGCTTCCTAGAATTACAATATGTACCTGTAGCTAGTCGTAGGTAGCTCATCAAATTAATCTGTTGGGAATATCTGTGTTCCGCCAATGCGCAATGCACGAAATTGTGTTTTTCCTGTTTGATAACTTCAATTATTTTTATAATAGAAAATTTTAGAGCTATCATTTCATATCGATTATATTAACTAAATAACTTATATATATCACAAATAATTTTATTTCATGATTAAAAAATTAAAATTAGTCTAAGTTATATTTTTAGTAATTAATATCAAACTCTCGCTTTAGATTAAATATAATTTGAAGTTAATTTTTGTTAATAACTAATATTAATTTAATAACATGGCTTCATAGTGAAATTATTTAAAACTTTTGATACATAGAGCAAAATAAAAAAGGTTTAAAATCCATCATCCAATTGCCAACAATCTTTGATTTTTTAATTAATTAAGATCATCATCTTCATGCGAAAAGAGGAGGTCTCCGAGAGAAAATCCACAAAGATCGAAGCACTAGCATCTGAAGGTGCACAAATGGGACAGGGAGCCATCGGAAATTTATTAGTTTTGTAAGGGACTTTGTCCCATATGGAAAGTAAGTGAGGGAGAAGAGGTGGCTCAATAACTATAAATAACTCCCCCCCATTTAATTCATCCAAAAAGAAAAACAAAATATTAACTCTTAGTTTATCATCCTTTGGTCAGTAAGAGAAATATTAAGAGTGGTAAGTTTTTTGTGAGTAATTTTAGGGTGTATTGGGGTAAGGATTTGAGAGTGTGTGTAAACACTAGTGAGTTGATTGTTGAGTGTAAATACTTGTAAGTGTTGTTTTTTCTCCCGAATAAAAAGAGCGTGCAATAGCCTCGAAGACGTAGGCACAATTTGGTCAAACTCCGTTATCAAATTTTGTGTTGTTCTACTGACATTCTAGTTGTGTGAAAATAGTTTAATTTACTAACAATTGGTAGCAGAGCCTTAGAGAAGTGACTATGCTCTGTAGTCGCTACAGTAGTGAATCTTTTACATTAGAAAACTTTTCTTGGGTGTGTTGAAGCTTGGAGTTAGTATGCTCTGTAGTTGCCACAAGGGTGGATCCTCTGCATCAGAAAACTTCCCTCAGGTATTTTTTTGGCTACTGAGTGGTGTTATTAAGGAGGTTCTGTCTAAGGAAAATTGGAACTTAAGTGGGACCTGTTGTATCTTCCCACCCAACCTTTCCTAGGAATTGACTTTTGATAACTGAGAACCACAGTTCAATAGTCAGAGGAAACTAGAAGCCAGTGAGAGTGATGGTACCAGATGACATGCTCAACAAAATCGATAAGTTCAATGGCACAGATTTCGAATACTAGAAGATGCATATAGAGGATTATCTGTATTAGAAGAACTTGTTTCTACCGCTCTTTGGAAAGAAGCTAGAAAACATGTCAAATGACAAGTGGGTTATTCTTGACAGGTAGGCCCTTGGAGCAATTCGAATGACCTTATCTCGAAATATAGCCTTTAACGTGGTAAAGGTAAAAACCACAAAAGGTCTTATGGAGGAACTGATGGAGTATTATAAAAAAACCATTAGCAATAAACAAAGTACTTTTGATGCGGCGTCTGTTTAACTTGAAGATGGCGAAAGGTACCTCTGTAGATCATCATATCAATGAACTCAACAAAGTCATGAACCAGTTTAGTACAGTGAATATTGATCTTGATGATAAAATACAGGCCTTAATACTTTTGTCCTCCCTCCCAGAGAGTTGGCATGCCACAGTCACATCAGTGAGTAACTCAATGGGAACCAACAAGTTAAAGTTCAAGGATGTTATTAGCCTAATTATAAATGAAGAAACTCGAAGAAAAAGCCTCATCCTCCCTCGCCCTTGCTGCATAATCAAAAGGAAGAAGCAGGGGACGTGGGAAATCTAGATACCGTGATAGATCAAAGGACAGGAGGTCTAAGTCACAGAATCCCATTACTTCCCAAAACTCGAAAAATATTGAGTGTTGAAATTGTGGAAAGACTGGGCACTACAAAAATCAATGCAAGAATGGTTCGAGAAAGCAGGAGTCAAACAACCACGAGGAAAATATAGCTTCCACCTCAGGTGGAGATGGTGCCTTGATATGTGCTTTAGAAAATAAGCAAGAGGTATGGATATTAGACTTTGGAGCATCATTCCATGCAATTTCGAAGAAAGGTCTTCTACAGAAGTACGTGCCTGGAAATTTCGGCAATGTATATCTTGGTAATGATCAACCCTGCGAGATTGTCGATAAAGGTGTAGTGAAGCTCAAGCTAAATGGGTCCATCTGGGAGCTGAAGGATGTCAGACATATTCCCAATCTGAGAAAGAACTTAATCTCAGTGGGATAATTGGCAAATGAAGGCTACATCACAACCTTCCGTAGTGATGAATGGAAGGTGTCAAAGGGAGCAATGATTGTAGCACAAGTAAAAAAGAACGGTACTCTCTACCAAATAGCTGGAGCATGTTGTTCAAATGCAGTTGCATAAGGAAGTGAAGATTCCAACTTGTGGCGCCAAAGATTTGACCACATGAGTTAAAAAGGAATGAAGTTAATGCATTCCTGAAAAACTGAAGGGAGTAATTATTTCGCAGACTATCCAAATATTATTCTTCGCTCAACCAAAGTAAAAACTCACAAATGCAAAATAACAAAAACACTGAAATTTGATAATGCAGTTCGGCACACTTTGCCTACGTCTGCGGGACCCTCACCTAGATTAATCACTTTCACTGTAGTTCAACAAAAATTACACAAGAATGATCTAACCACTTAATCTATGTAACTATCCCACAACCTAACTACCCGTGAAATATTTTCACACCTGGTAACACGACCAACTCGTGTTAACCTCGTTAGAGGATTTGCCTAACTATTTTTCACTCAAAAATAATAACAAATAAACCAAAGAATGACAACTTCCCAGATCTGAAATTTTGCAATAATCGGATCAAGTTTCTGCACTCACAGATCACACATTCATCAACAGTCGGTCTCCTATATGTTGCAACCTGCAATCTTCATTAACTGACACAAAGAATCAATAGCTCACCTTCATGCGTGACCTACTAATCAGAATTCGTTCACTGTATAAAGAGGAAGGCTTCTCACTAAAAGACCTATTCAAAACAACCCAACATCAAAACGAAAACATAAAAACTTCAGCAGTGATTAACCCCAAATAACCCTCACAACCATGTCACCTTGTTCAGTGACTAACCAAAACAGAAATTTTTTTACTGAGCCAACCATTGGTGCACAAACACCTGAACACTTTCACTTACGTAAACCACAAAAACTCCTTACTCACCAAGGAAAACCACACCAATCATAGGCAACAAATAATCCAGTAAAAGAACTTCTTTTGTGCGTGACCCACGTGA
>JANIJH010000007.1:11572431-11583468 GCA_024520975.1 Erythroxylum areolatum | reverse complement strand
ATTCATGGAATGTAAATCACATTACATAAATGAAATACATGCATATATAAAATGAATACCTCATAATATATTATTAAGAAATCATAATGTTAATACATGAATCACAAATGTTCATTGGCCTAGGGCACACTACTAACAGTTATGGTTAGGCTGATATTTTATTTGTAATTGCTGTACGTTCTATGTAGTGTAGCTTTTTACTGCTAGTAGGATCCTCAAGGAGGATCGTGTATAAATCTCTGCTTTGTTAATATATTTCCTTTCAAATTTCCAAAAAAAAAAAGCCCCTCTGAAGTTTATAATTTTATATACAGCTTCAAAATTGAGTAAAACATCAGTTAAAAGTAGTATGTATCATATAATGTACAAAACTGGTCCTCTGTGTTAGACAATGTAGTAAACCTCTCTCTTTGCTGTTTTACGTAGATATATATTACAAGTAATAACTGGAATGTAAATGATCTTACACATTATTGATTAAATGCACCCAATGGCTATGTTTTTGGCAAGGTGCTACAAAACGTGTATACTTGAGTCTCCCAGTCTTTACTGATGAAGTGTTATTACATATCCATTCTGAAAACCAACTTCAACTAACCCAATTAGCAAATCCCGCATAGCCAGTAAATGCCTGCTACATTGGGATTCCTAGGCATTCCGAAACAAAACTCTACATAAATCCAAAATAAAGCAGTATAAGCACAAATAGGTACATCATTCTACCTGAATGGAGCAAGTGGATTTGGACTGCTAGGAGCTTTCAGGCTTCTGAGCTCTTTGCATACATGATCTAACATGCCGAGAAAGTCTCTTACAATCACGAAAATACGAAGTGGCTTGGCTTCATCTTTGCTCACATCCCCATGGAAGTACTCAGTAATTTCTCTAACATGTAACATAACTTTGTCTTCATCTTCCTGCAACTCCTTCAGGTTCTTCTCAGCATAATTTTGGAATGATTTCATTGAGTGAATAAATTTTGTGCTCCTTTCATCCATTGACAGGTCCTTTTGTATAAGATGCTGTAATTTGGCCATTCCATCTGATAAATATGAGACTGAGCTTGCAAGAACATCTATGTCTACTGTAGCAGTTTTCTTGACATTGTAGAGTTCTGTACTTAAACCAGCAACAAGTCCTAAGCCCATCTTTCTATAATCTTCTTCCCTCTCTTCAATTGTTTTATTTTGGTTTTTCTGATTGATCTTTCCCATGATACTATCTGCGACTCGAATCCCTTCCGTCCTTGTTATTTCTTGAACAACAAAATGTAGTAATGTAGTTTTTCCATCTGTTCCTTTCACATCAGCAAGCTTGAGGAGAGCATCGAGTTTGAATGCTTTAGCACCTCCTCTGATTGTTCCAACATTCATGCGATTGCCTGTTTTGAGCACAGCTTCCAGTAATTTCATGAAGAGCCGGCTAGACCTGAGTTCTTTGCAAGCCTCCTAGTACATGATATGGTAAATTCAGGTAATGTAAGTTGAATGTAAGATATCGCTTGCAGACTTTCGATAAAGGATGGACTATTTTTATGGTAATTGTTACCTCTAGCATTGAAAAAGAGTTTCTCAAAAGAGCCACCTCATCTTCAAAAGTTTCCTTATAAAGCATTGCTTCAACTCTTGCGAAGGCAAATGGTACTCTAAGCACTTCTCTGACAAATTTCTCTGCTGCTCCCAGTTCGTTGATGTGCCCTTTATATTCACAAAGCTTAGCCTCTTCTTCCTTAGTTAGTGCCATCTTCGCCAATGCCTCAAGTTGTTGCAGTCCCAATCCATCCCCTGCTTCTCACATTTCCAAGATTGTTAGTACTTGCTGAAGGAAAATTGCTTTTCTGTTAGATTTTGTCCGACCATGACTTTAGGGATGAATCAAAAGTTGATCTAGCTGGGTTCATTATTCATCATAAGTCGGTCTCGATTATTATTTTCCTGAAAATATTAAGATTAAGCCTTGCATGTATCTTGTGGTTGCCCTTTTTTTATATATGCATATTTGTACCTCTTATCAGTGCCTCGCAAACTTGATCGGCGGTTGCATTCAAGGCTTTAGAAAGTATAGTTATGTTCTGTAGCCTCTTGGCCTCAAGGACGTGCTTGCTTGGAGATGGACTTTTGCTCTTCACCTCATCGTCCTTCAAAGTACCTTGTAAGTTGTACCCAAAGAGTGATTCGATCATCTCCTCGTCTAACCTGTTTCATAAGTCTAAGATGGTAAATTTTCTTGTAGAAAGTCAAAGAAGCATCATATATAAGAACACTACACTTACTCGAAGGAGCTTGATCTTATCTTGTCCCACACCATAGTACGATCTGGTGCGGCTCTAACTTTATCCCAGTGAAGGGGCTTTAGTTTTGCAAGTGGAGCTCCGTCCTTGCCCAAAGGCATAATGGGAGGAAATTGAGATGGTGGAGGAGGTGGTCCTTTGGCTTTTAGAAATGATGGTGGGCATGGTGGTGGAGGGACAGTTAATGAAGCTTGAGAATGATTGGCATATTTCTTAGGTGATGAAGATGAGTCATTTTTGGGCTTTTGACTTAATGCTGACGAGCAATTCAAACTAGAAGACATTAAGTTTGGGAATGCCGAAGGCATGGAAGATTTAGACGAAGATTTTCCCAAGTTGAATAAAGGCCTACTTGGCACAGAAGCAGGTGGAGGTGGAGGAGGAGGAGGAGCAGCTGCTGACGTAAATGTACAAGCCAAAGCGTTGTCACAGTCATTATTTGAATATTGTGGGAGCTTCTGTTGCAAATTTGCAACGGAAATTGAGATATGATCAGGTGTTGCTTGTGGTGTGTATAAATTTGTGGATGAAGATGGTCTAGATGGTGATGTCTTGGGAAATTTTGAAAGTGAATGTTCTGAAGTTTCAGTAAGACTACCAGCTGAAGCATTGGAAAGCAGGTTAGCAGGAGAATATGAATCAACGAAAGAATGAAAAGATTCATCATCAGATGAATGGCATTCCGTATTAATCGTTTTATTAGCAGACATGAACTTAGCACCATCAGACTCATATTTTGTTGATTCTACTTCCTCGTGAACGGCCATGATTTCCCTTCTAGAAGAACCACCACTGTCACAACATTCTGATCTTATTTTTAGTTCTTGGCTAGAATCCTCCCTCGTCTGAAATGTCAGGTTTGGTGTATCATTATTTGATGAGTTCTTAGCATGGGCAGAAGGTTGTTTACGGCAGGAACTTTGTTCCTCTATATCTCTACCTAAAGAAGTAAGGTACAAGAGATCAAGAACTGGATTTAGACTCACCTCGCTTGCTGATTTCTTCCACCTCACATTCTTGGCCTTACCTCTGTTCTTAACTTTGTTCCTGAACACCGACCTTTTAGCAGAGTTTGTTGTATTCCTTCTAAATCTACCAGAAATCCAGATGAAACCAAGAGCAGAAACTATGAAAGCAGCTCCTACTGAGACAAGAACTGCTGTGACAACTCTTCTAGTTCTAACTTTATCACTTTGATCCTTGTGAACCGTATGCGGTGAATGTACTGGACTGATGTGATGTAATGGAGGCCGAGAATGTACATTGATCGGCAGCCTTGGAGGGGAAGCTATCGCGTGGGTCGGATCTGGAGCCTCGGCATCAATGAGGGGTGATGGAGAAGGTGATGGTGAAACATAATTGCTTGGACTGTTTGTTTTCGGACTTGTCAGTCCAAGTAAAGTTCTAAACCTTTCGACGATGGAAGTTTCTTTTCGTTCATTATCATCATCTCCAGAAACTTTCTGTATGTGCTTCTCATTATCAAAATCTGTCGCCACCATCAAATGCAACTTTTGTTGAAGTCTGCGGTTCTCTGCACCAATCCAAGTTTGATCGTTTTGTAATGATAGAAGCATGAAAATGGTGATGATGAGAATCATGCGGAGAATCTGAGAAGAACAGCCCATGTTCTTCAACCAGAAATCATCAAAGTAGCAATCCAACTTTCTCCTTATAAATCTGATTCATTTTTTCAACATTATTTATTTTTACTGGAAATAAGTTGATTTGGCTGGTGCAGGTGCAGGTGCTGGTGCTGTGAAGTGAAGAACATGTGTTGCAGAGTCTTTAATGCTACTCCAAGGAACCCCTGAGCATGGCAGTTGTAGTTGTACTGGTCCTTCTTCTATTTGTATATACATTCATTCTTATCTCCTCTCACCTCCATAAATCCTCTGCAAAACACTGTTTCTTTTATATTAAAGTAGTCCTCCAGGCGCTGTCCTCAACTTTTAATTCGATTCTCGCTCTTATGTCTTTAGTGTAAAGATCTTTCTTAACAAAAAGCTGATTAGATGGCCGTACATGTATTGGTGCCTAACCTATCTCCGAGAGAAAGAGATGTAGTTGGTGATTTTCATCAGTTTTAGTGTGTAAAATTCAATCATGGGATATGCACTTTGCATGAATCTTGTAGACGCTGAAAGAAGCCAGAAGAACAGACAATTAAATGGTTTTCCATGGGGTCCCAATTTGGTTGGACTCGCCTAACCTTCAAGGGCTCCATTATTAAGAGAGAGAGAGAGAGAGGTTACATGGTCCATCACTGTCTCGTGTGTTGAGTGTGGTATCTTCCAATTCACAAACCAAAAAAAAAAAAAAAAACCAGTATGAAAGGTAAAGAATCTTGTGCTTTGGATAACAGGATTCTTGGAGAAGGGATTTACAAATTTAGTAGTCTCTTTCAAACTTTTAATGCCACCACTAGCAAGTAAGCTCATGTTGTTTTCATGTGATTTAATGTTACTTTTTTCCATTATAAAACAGCTTAGCATTTGTACTTTCTTAATCTATCAGTCGAATTTAATTTTTCATCCACATCAGACTTGCAGAAAGGAATAGAGAGATCATTGCATGATGCATGACTTGAAGCTTCTTCTAACTATGGATAATCGACAAGCAAGTATATGCTCAAAAGTCAAATCCATTGAACTAGCTTTTGATTACAAATTAATGTTCCTTGAACATTTATAGATTTCCCATTTTGGAGTGATTCTGTTGAGGAATAACAACATAAAAATCCAAAAAAGATGTCGGTGACCTTTCTCTGTCAAACCTATTATGTTTCTGTCAAATATGAAAAATGGATCCTATATCATACAAATTCCAGGATTCATGCAACAGATTATTAAAAGGAAATTACGGAGTTCGCTTCAGGGTTTCGATGGGAAGTTGGGAACCATGAATTCTTAGAGGAATCATGTTTTTGCTGTGTGTTTAATTTGTATATGCTTTATGGTGCGGTATCCAAATATAGTGACGAATTCTGCATTTAATATTTTCATTGAGTGAGAACAAACTATGTAGGAAATAATGCATACAGGTTGTAGAACTAACGTTCCAATCCAACTAAGATATTCCTCTTGCGTTTAGTTACATTTGAAAGATTTACCGCTCCTCTCTTTCTATAGAATTAGGCCCTGAAATTTACATAAAGCATACTAATTAGCAAATTTTGTATAATTAATAATAATATATTGAATCTTTTAAAAGATGAAATTGCACACCATTTTCTGTTCGGCTTATTATCTACAGTTTCTACACACTTTCTTTAAAGGTAATTTTTATCTCGTACATATATAGATGTATATGATAAAGTTTGTAGGATAATTATATATTACAAATAAAATTATAATGAAATTAAAATTATGATATTCACATTTCATTTACGTATTATCCCTAAATTGTTTCTAGTTATTATTCTTGTAACATCCTAATATCTCTTGGGAGGATATACAAATGCTATACAAAACAAACCAAGACAAGCCAACAACTCCAAAAAAAAAAAAAGGAATATATACAACAAATTTCATATTTCACTGAGGTTTAAACGAGTCACAATTTGCACATATCAAATCCATACATTACCCATCCTACGTTATGGTTATTACAAGTCATTTACATATACTACAAATTTTCTCATAATATTTATGAATACAACTCAAAGCTTAAGCAGAAAATCTTCCAAAAGTGAATACGTCCTTCTTTGGCCATTGCAATTGTCCCAATCTTAATCCTGTCTATCAAGACCTACACGGAGAAAAAATCACCGTGCTAAACAGATAGCTTAATGGGAAAAATAATGATGCAAGATGGCAACTACTTTCAACAGTCGTCTAACATTTACATGCAAATGATTCATGACAATCAAGCAATGGAAAATACGTTATAACAAGAAGTCATGAAATGTCATATAACAAAAATAGAATATGATACTCAACGAGCATACCGAGCATAAGTTTACATCAAAGCAGAACAAATATCAAAACCTATACATAATTTTCCTGTTAATCTTTTCAGAAGTGGGTAATGGGAGCAAAACATAAGATACCTATGATTGGTATTACATAAGAGGCAATAACCTTTGAAACAGAGGAGACTTAAATCTGTAAAATAGAAGATACCTTAGTATCTCATAATAGAAGCAACTGCATACCATTCTAACCACGCTTATTTACCTACAATTAAGACTTAGCAGGTTAAAACTAATCATCAGAATATTAAAGAGAAATAATTAATACATTCAAACTCATTCCCTAATGTTTGCATTATAATTTGAAAACATTCATCATGCCCAATCAAATTTAATATGCTTTATAAACATAGTCCTTTTTCAATAATGCATCAATGAAAGCATTGAAGTAATTACACATTATAAGTATAAGTATCATGTTACCTGTATATCAGGGTTGTTAAGTTCCAGTGACATCCAAAAGTGTTTGTATTAGATTCAACAGCATTTAGGTAAGGATAAAAAATCATGTGTGGGCTAAAGTAAGGGTGATGCATGACTGTCCCAAAATTTTTAGCTTTTTTCTCGAAACAAGTTTTCAGGTCAATTTTGTATGACGATTTTGACATAGAAACTAGAGTTTTAGGCAGAATGGTCTTCTATAAAAATGTTCATCTGTGTCTTAATTTTCTCATGGTATAAATTTCATGCAATTTAGTGTAGTCTCCCGAGAGTTATACTAAAAAAACTACATAATGTTCTAAAACAGGGACAACAATCAGAACCCAACTTCAAGCTAAATTTCAAAATCATTAGAGACAAAACTCAAATTCATTTCCTCCATAAAAGTTGTATTACTATGTCTTTAGTTTAATCTCCATTTAAAATTATCCCATTTGGATATCTACAAGTCAATATATGGCCAAAATAAAAAAGTTTATTTAGTGAAACCACTCCATCTAACGAGATACACACTCTAATTAACTCACTTCCATCTTATTATGCAAGAGTAATGCCGAAAACACGTCACTCCAATTAACTCACTTCAATCTTATTATGCAAGAGTAATGCCGAAAACACATCCAAATGAACTAGCAACATCCCATTTTCATATAGAATACTTCTCTTAATAAAACTCCTCACGTTACACTTAAAAACTTGAACAACATATCAAATTTCCATACCTTTTAAAAGAGTGATCAAAACCCTAATTCTTCACTCCACTTACTTCCCTTTTTTGGTCTTCTTCACTTCTACACATAACATACCCATTCACAACTCATCTTTAACAATCACACATACATAACAAAACCCTAGAGGAAGAGGAGATGAGGAAGGATTTAATGTTCACACCAAAACATCAAATCAACTCACCTTAGACTTCAAATGCACAAATTTTTTTTGTTCTCTTTCAAATCCCTTAAGAAATAAAATTTCACAAGACTTTGGATGAATAAAGAAGCTCAAACTTCTTATGGTTGACCCTCCCCTCTTCACGTGTTTAAGTAAAGTTTGTGGTAGGTGACATGCCAAATGGATAATTCTTATGGTGTAGGGCATGACACATGGCTCAATCTTATTGGTTTTTACGTTTCACCTTTCATTAATTACAAAAATGTCCACACTTTTGTCTTATTATATGAAATTGCATGCCATGTTACTACATTTATCAATTTAGTCCATGATTAATGTATATTTATGCATGTATAACAAAATTAACATAAATTATCGAAATACCCCCAAAAATTCCGTTCATATCTATTACAAACACATTCATGGACATGAAACATTCTTATTAGTGTATAGTTTAGGGCATCAAATTTCTCTCCCCCTTAAAAGAATTTCATCCTTGATATTCATACCTAATGAGAATAGCTAGAGATACTGAGCCCTCATAGTCTATTTTGATTCCCACTTTGCTTCCTCAAGTACATAGTGTTACCAAAGTACATTAACCAGAGGTATTTGTTTATTTATGAGTTGTCAGACTTCTCTAGCCAAAATAAACACCGGTCCTTCCTTATAAGAAAAATCCGATTGACTTGAATTTCTTGCACAGGAACCTTGTGACAATGCATCATAACACTATCCAAAATAAACTATACTACTATAGCAATGGTGAGTCTAGGTCGATCCCACGGAAAGTGTATGTAAAGCATATGAAATGAAATTAATCAGTATTTAGGTTTAAGGGGGTTTTGGTTTTAGAAATAAGAAAATAAAATAAAGTTAGAATAGCTAACAAAAGAAATGTAAAGAAAACATGTAAAAAAATGATAAAACTGGAAAATTTGGTGGGGACTTGGTTCTTTGATTCAATCTCAACTTACACATTAATTAAACATTTTTCCATGATTTGTCATTCTCAAACCTCTCTTAGAGTCTATTAATCATGGGTTAATAATTAGCCTGAATTTTTCCTTGGGTAGTGTTTAATCAAGATACGATCATTAATTAAACCTAACTATCAAACAACTTAGGATACAATCTCTAGATTCAATTAGGCAGTAGCATTACGAATTAGAAAAACTGATTAATCAAGGCAAAACTATATGCGATGCGTCATTTAACCTAGATTATGTTATCCCTAATGATTAAGAATCATTAGTCGCTACACGTGAATTTCAAATATAATAATTACAGATTATATCCAAATTAGAGATGTCAATGGGCCGGGCCAGACTGGTCCGTGACCTGGCCCGACCAATGACCGACTGGCTTGTGGCCTGACGGGCCATGGTTAGGTTAGGCCAACCCAACCTACCATACATATTTTTTAGAAAAATTTCAAAAACGACATCATTTTTAAAGTAAAGGTTAGGTTATAGGGCCGCCCATGGCCCAGTCAACCCAGGTCAAAATCAAACTGAGCCCTTTTTGACATCCCTAATCGAAATTCTAACAATGGGTTTGTAAATAAATGATCCAATGAACGCATTTAAATAATCTTTTCACAATACCTAATGGGTTTATACGTAAATAATCGAGTAATAACAAGAATACGATTATCCATACACAAAACTTAAATCAATTAACATAGGATAACATGAATCATTTCTAAAGAGAGAAAGAAATAACTAAAATAAAGAAAGAGTGCTTAATTGCGTCATTGGTGTAGATGTCACCTCCAAACCGGCATCGGCAAGCTACCCCTCCATGGGTCCCTCATGGTGGAGAGCTTACCTCCATCTTCGTGCTCTCTCGAAGCTCCCAAAGTTCCCGCTCGATTCAACCCAAAGAAAACCCACCGAAGAACCACTCTCACTCTCACTATTGTGCCTCATACGTTGCTATTCTATTTTTCTAATCAATTCTTGGTCCATTTTACTGTTCACTTATTTAAGTCCTATGCTCCTATTTCTGTGTTTCATTCATTCCAACTAACGACTGCATTTTATCTTGGCTTATGTCTCCATACTGCGCATTTTGTCCTCCTTATTAGCTTGGTTGTATACCAACCTGCACGTCATTTTGGTCCTTGTTGGTATGTCAGTTGCCACATTCCTTCTTATGTTGTCTGCAATTTTGCTTCCTTTATCCCTCACGTTTGTGTTGCGTCATTTTTGTCTAACGTGTGTGTGTGCATGAAACACACATATTGCTTACATGTTGGCCTAACTTTGTTTTCTTCTTCTACTGGCATTTTGTTCTCACTATATTGCCGTTTCATGCTTTTACTTTCAACCTTGAATTTCAGGTTTATTCAATTTCCATGCACATGCTGTAAGCAACTTCTTTGTGTTTTCATTTATTTCTTGTCTTCTCTTGCTCTAATTTTCTTCTTCTTACTCCATAAAGACAAGTGAGTGCTAATCTTTAAAAAATGGCCCAAAATATAAAGCTTTTGACTTACTTTGACTTCTTTGCTTCTGAATTATGCCTAAAATCACGTATGAGTCAAAGTGAGTATCTTCAGTAATTTCATGTCAATAATCACTAGGTGTTATGGAATAATTTCATAATTAATTAATCACATATCAATTTCTCCCACAATTAGTTTTTGGTCGTCCTCATGTAAAACATTAAAATTAAGCTCAAAGACCTAAATATATTTACTCAATTCCTATATGTTCCAAGAGCATATATTTATAAACGAAGATGAACGACTTTCAAAAATCATAGCATGAACTTAGCATTCTACGCTCTTACTCATGATCAATCAACTTTCAATACCTTTAAAAACCAAGCAATCTAACGATAAACTTCGAAAATGTGTTTAACTAAAATATATCCATGGATACACTCAATACCATTCATGATCATGACAACTCATAACGTTGCATATCATTTCATTTCTCCACCACTAAAATTCATATGTAAAATCATGGATCAAAGGAATTTTTAGGGTTGTTGTTGGGACTCGATCTTGGAAACCGGACCCCAACCGGAACAAACGGAAACACAAGTCAAAAACAGATCGAATATTTAATGAGCCAAAGAAAAATAAAATCGAAGGGCTCGGATTTGCAAATTTTCAGAAACACAGAAACAAAACGGAGCAATCAAATGTTGGATCCCGTTTTTTGAACCCAACCTTGGAATCGTAATCGAACGCATGTGCAAAACGTGAGCAAACTTGTATTTGGCGAAGACGAAAGAAATCGAATCGAAGGAACGGAAACATAAACTATTCGAATGGACCAAATCAATTTTCCCGACATCCGTAACTTATATATTAGAAAGACGCACATTGGATACCTTAAGACTAAACCAAATTTGAAACCGGTATAAAATTTTTCTTTTCTTTTCTTACTTATTCGCTTTATTCAATCTTATACAAATCACATCCTTAAAC
>JANIJH010000007.1:11517077-11529821 GCA_024520975.1 Erythroxylum areolatum | reverse complement strand
CCGATCCTTCGGACACCCTTAGTCCGAAACCAATTACAATCAAACATATAACCCTCCATTCTTCCACATGGCATAAGCACGTAATTTAACACACAAAGATTGAGGAACCAACTAGGTTACTCACCTGTAACTTCCGAGCTAATGCTGGAAAGTCTCAGCTACGTCGGAGGATCGACGCTCCACTGGTGCCTCTATAACAATTAGAACACATAACATTACTAATTGACTAATTTCCGAAGTCAATTATGCACATGAAGCGAATTAATTGCGTACCATACATGTTTATAACATTTTCGACACTAATCTGAAATTTTCCCAATATCAATTCTAAAACCCGAATTCATAATCCCTAAATTGAAATAAACCGGAAACCAATTGAATCTCCCTAACTCCAAAATCCCTAGCTTCAAAAATCAATTTCAGAAATTTTGGGCGACCTCACCGCAGCGTGTGGTCGCTCGCCGTGGCGTACGCGTCGCGCACGTCACGACGTAGCCTTCCTCGCTCTCCGCGACGTGCGCACGTTGCGGCGTGCGAACCCAGCAACGCCCAAAAACCCAGATTTTTCCAGATTTTCGACTGCTACGAACTTCCAATCCAAATTTTTCCTTTTCAAAACACTCCCAAACAATTCAGTATACATCAAACAACTAATTCCTAACCTCAATTCCATCAAATAACCATTATTCCTAAATTATCAACACCAAATCAAACAAAATCATCTACCGAAACCTAACATTTTCCATTCATCAAATTTTATCAAATCTAACATCAATATAACTCAACAAATTCACAAATCCAACTATCTAAGACAAGAAGAATGAAAACTTACTTGATTAAACCTTCAAAAACTTCAAAGAAAACTTACTTGATTAAACCTTCAAAAACTTCAAAGATCACCAATCCCTCAACTCTTACACACCCACGATTCTCCACAAGCCAAACCCATCATCATTTTCTTCAACTCAAGCTAAAGGGGATAGATCAAAGACAAAGGAAGGAGTAATTTGCAAGAAGAAATCAAGAAGCAATCAAAGAGGAGATCCACGATGAAGGAAGGAAAAGAAGAGCCAAATTTCTTTCAAAAGGGAGCTAGCATCGTGGAGGACAAAATTCAAAGGTAAGAGTTTATAAACTAAGAGTGTGTTTGGCAATTCTAATTGCCACAAGATCAGTCCAACAACCGAAATCCAATTTCTCATTCTATTTTCTCCCGAATTCAAATGGCTCTAAACCCTAATTCTTCAAATCAAATTTCTAATCTTTCATTGCCATTGGGTAATCAATTTCGGAACCGGAAATCAAATTAATCAATCATTAGGTCAATTTTTCGGTCCGGACCTATTGCTCCGAAAATTTCAGAAAAATTCCTATAATTCCTCAAAATTAAGAAACTCAAGATCATGTACTCCAATTTCATATTTCAAACTCCTAAATCTCATTTCTCGCTCCAATTGAATTTCTCATAGCTCAATTGACCTAATTATCTCCAAATTACCAATTTATCCAATCAAATCGGGAATATGTCATACATGTATGTACGTTCATATGCTAGTGCAATAATTGCCCAATTATCCAAATATACATAACTAAATAATGCATGAGCATGCCAAATATAAATGCACTCTCACTGTACTCATCCCATCGGTGACGGGATGTTACATCTTCTCCTCGCAACATCGTCTCATCCTCCATCGAAGACATCAAACTCGACAATGCTTCCTCCTCCACCGGCCACCATCTCCTCCACGCGAAGCCACCGCACCGCACCGCGTCACCGAAGACACGTCTGAAACCACCGGAGACGGATCCACCCACTGACCCGTTATAAAACTCGACCACCCATCAGACCCGAGTTGGTTTTTGCGTTTTTTATTTCGAAAATTTCTGAATTTAAATTTTTATTGTGTTTTGGTTATGATTTTGGTTGATGATCCGATGATGAATTTGTTATTTGGTGTTGCCGTGTTGGAGTTGGTTGTACTGTTGGAAACTTGGAATGTTGATGGATTTTTGTGTTGTTGTTGGATGACCCGATGATGGAGGGGAACATGAAATGAAATGAATTGGGTTGTGGTCCTTGTGGATGAAATGAATTGGGTTGTGAGTTGTGACTTGTGTATAAAATGAATTGGGTTGTGAGTTTTGCAATTTTTAAAAATTTTAGAGACTATTTTATAATTTAAAAAATTTTTCAAAATGGTACTCGATATTGACCGGTACCGGTACAGTTCCGTTCCAGAATTCAATCCGATACCGAGCCTGGCACGGTATTCGTAACATTAGTTCTGATCAGACTTAAATTCCCAAAAAAAAAAGTTAGTAATTATTATTGCCAATAAAAATAAAAGAAACCCGAATTCTTGGTCATTAAGTTCGTGAGGACTTGCTGACAAGCTGGACCCTCTTTCCACCTCCTTTTAAAATGAGATTATTCTAAAATAAGCAGGCTGAGCTTGGATTTCTTTTAGAATAAGCTTTTATCCTTTTTCAGTGAAAGCCGAAACTCATCAGATACAATGCTTAGCTGACAGGCACCGGTCGAAAGGGAAAAAGCAGACCATGTCCATAAGTTGATTTAGAACGAGTATTGGCAGCCAGCAGCTTCACTATACCTTGCCCATGAAGTATGAAGTACCAATCTTCTATGCATTTTGCTTTCACTTGAATCTTCCTCTGAAGCACTTCCCACACATTTCGAAATTCTCTCCCTATCTTCTCCTTCAACCACCCCCCTCCAACACTGCTTCCTAGTAATGGCTACAGAAGTAAAAGAAGAAGGTCATAAACTAGAAGCCAAAGAATCAGTTGCAGAGCCTCCTCTTAATGGCAAGGTAAATCAAGTATTCAAACATGTCATCTTTGTGCAAAAATAAATAATCACTTTCCGGCTTCTAATACTATTTTCTCTGTTGCTCAGACATGGGTTTTGAAAGTCTCTGTTAACTGCGAAGGCTGCAAGAAGAAAGTCAACAAGATCTTAAAAAACATAGAAGGTACGTTCTTAATGGGATTTCTTAACCTTTTCTTATTCGTTATGTTCATTTCAGCTTTGGTCCTTTAATGAGTGCAAATTCTCGCCTTTTCTCCTCTATTTTCTGTTGAAGTACCATTAGCTAAAATTTCAATATATTGCTTCTTTCTCATCTGGGCGGTGTTAATGGTTACCTTTACTTTCCATTTTTTCCTACCATTATCTAAACGTAGCACGAAAAGGATTCCTGGTTTTCGATATTCTGTTCTTGTTTGTAATGTTCAGCCACCAGTAATGATCTAAACTCGTCCATAATTGCAGGTGTTTACAGTTCACAAGTAGATTTGAGGCAACAGAAGGTGACAGTAGTAGGAAACATAGATCCAGATATCTTGATCAAGAAACTAGTTAAAGCAGGGAAGCATGCTGAGCTATGGCCTGATCAAAAATCTGATCAGAAAGGCAAAAACAAAAAAGGAAAAGGGAAAAACAAAGATACTAAACACCGCGACCAAGAAAGCGGTCAGGACGGTGGTGGTGGTGGTGATGGTGGTTGTGGTGGTGAGGACGGTGGTGCTGGTGGTGGTGTTGCTGGTGGTGGTGGTGAGGAAGAGGAAAAAACAGCTAAAGCTGAAGTCTTACAAGTGGATGACCCTTCTAAAACCTCCGAAAATGAATGCGGAGCTGCCGACAAAAATGGCGGCAACAGTGATCATCATGTCAGAAGCAAATCTGGCGAGATTGCAACAACAACAACGACCAGTAAATCCAGCGTACAAGTTAAGGAACTAAAACAAACAGTGACCTGCCCGGCGGTTGTTAACCCGTCGCCGGTGGGTGACCAGATTGCAGTAGATTGCCATAAGAAGAATGATGATGGTGGCTGTGGAGGTGAAAGGAAGAAAAACAATGGACACAAAGGGAATAACAGCAATGGTGATAATGGCCACCATTTCCAAAATGCAAACGGAAGCACAGGACCAGCCACTTACTGTCACATAACCCATGGTAATCATGTGGAAGGTCAAGACCAATATGCCCATCCAGCCAATAACAGCCCACCACGCCACGACACGTCTCCGTACTCTCATTATTCCCCTTCAGCGTACGCCGTTGTACACAGTGCATCGTACCCAAGTACGTTTTACAGTGATCCATCGCATTCATACGCGTATATGCATCCCGGTACGGCGAATCAGCCTCCTCCCCCGGATTTCGACGAGATTTTCAGTGATGAAAACCCAAATGCCTGCTCAGTTATGTGAAAAATTCTTCAATGGAATTGATACCGCTAGCATAGATCCCACCGTTTGTATTTTATCCAACAAATAGTAAAGGTAGTTTTAGCTACTTAGTTGGTGGGGTTTGAGTTATAACTTTTAAGGCTCTTATGGTGGCTTCTTTATATGTTGTTTGTGAATTTTTTATTTTCCAGGCTAATGTAGAAAGTGGGTTTGGCAATTTTGGCACGTTATATGTCTGTTGGTTTTCTTTTTTTTATTAATAGTAATTTATTATTTACATTTTCAGAAATTTTTATTATCTGTTTTAAAGAAAAATTAAAATCCTGAGTAGAAAGTTTATGTGGCAATTTAAGGTAACAATTAAATTTAAATATAACTAATTAAATATGATTTATATTAATAAATTATTATATTTAACAAAGGTCAAAGCCCATTTGGCTTTCGGTTGCGCGCGTGTCTCTGAATTGGCACTTGGGCATGACTGTGAAAGTTGCCTCTTTCCTTCTTGATCTTTGTTTTATATTTTCCTCCCACTTACAAAGGCAATTGGTTATTATAATTGTCATAGTTTTATTTGCTTTGGCAAAGGAAAAGTAACGTAGGAAGCCAAGTTTTTTATCGTACAGAATCAGAGACACGACGCCTTTTTGATGAAAACATTTTTGACCTCAATCAAACTGTTTTGAACCCATTTAAAGTCTTCTTTGCCCTTGCGGGACTCCATTACAGTCCAATTCCCTGCTAATGATTTCATTTCATGCACTAGTTAGTGGGTTTGATGGGTTCTGATAAAGCAAGGAATCAAAGATTTGATGGGTCATGCAAATAATGAAACTTTTCTTAAATCTTTGAAAACAGTAACGTAGGACCAGTGTTATCGTATGGGCTGAAAAATGGTACAGAGAGGGATGCTTCCGTATTAGGTTCATGTATTGATCTGCACCGGCTTGTTTCAGTTAGTACCAAGCAATACCTACTCTTCTTCTTTCTCTCTTTATTTTGTCTCTCAAAAGTCAAAACCTCACACTCTCACTCTCTCTTTCATACAAAAAATCAAATTAATTTAAAAGCCACCACGTTGCTCTTCTTCTTCTTTCTCTCATTATTTTCTCTCTCACACTCTCACTCTTTCTCTTCTTCACCGTTACCACCACTCCCTCTCCAGTCATCCGAAGACGACCATTGCACCCCATCAACTACCTGATGCCACCAACCCACCACCGCACCAGTCACAATCACGAAGTCTCTCTAGAATTGCCATATTTGAAATAAATCTAAATCTAAACCTGACCCGACCTAAAATCAAATTAGTTTTTAATTTTTTGGGTGTGCTTTTTCTTTTAAATTTGGAAAACAATTCTATTGTATTTGGTTGTTTATGCATGTTTTTATAAAAATTGTTGGAAATTATTTGTATATTTTGTAATAAAAATTGTTGGAGATTATTAGAATAAAAACGTTTAGAAATTATTAGAAATGAAAATTGTTTATGTATGTTTTTATAATTGTTGAATTGAACTTGTTGGAAGTTGTTAACAAATGAAATTGTTAGAAATTGTTGGAATATAGAAATGGAAATGGAAATTGTTAAAAATGCAAATTGTTTTCGTATATTTCATTATTTTGTAAATTGTGAATTTGTGATGGTTGAAATTGTTGGTTGTTAGAAATGAATTTTTTAGTTGTTCGAAAGGAAATTATTTATGTATGTTTTTGTGATTTTTGAAATTTTGAATTGAAATTGTTCAAAATTGTTGAAAATAAAAATAAAAAATGTTGGAAATGGAAATTATTTATGTATTTTTGTATTGGTTGAATTGAAATTATTGGAAAATGTTAGAAATTAAATTGTTGGAAATTGTTAAAATGTAGAAATGAAAATTGTTATAAATTGTTGAAAATGCAAATTGTTAATGTATATTTCATTATTTTGTGATGGTTGAAATTATTGGTCGTTGAAAATGAAATTGTTGGTTTTCAGAAATGAAATTGTTGATAATTTAGAAATGAAAATTGTTTATATATGTTTTGTGATGTTTAAAAATTTGAATTTAAATTATTCAAAATTGTTGAAAATAATTGGGAATAGAAAATGTTGGAAATGAAAATTGTTTATTTATGCTTTGTTATTGGTTGAATTGAAATTGTTGGAAAATGTTAAAAATGAAATTGTTGGACTTTGTTGGAATTTGAAAATTAAAATTGTTTATATATGTTTTGTGATGTTTCAAACTTTGAATTGAAATTGGAGAAAATTGGAAACATATAAACTGCCATTTCTTTCCATTTAATTAATATGTAAAATATGTTGAATTATTTGGTAATATATATGTGGGCTATAGTAAATATTTATAATAGATAATGTATGAAAATAGTGATGTAGATGTGTCCAAAAGGAATCTTTTTTCCAAATTGTGAACATGTTGTAGGCTAAACTCCAACCACTTATACTAAGACTTATTAATATCGATTAAAAATCATGAAAGTAATTTATATATTTAGAAACCAAATATAGAATGGCGGATATAATATTATGGTTTGTTAGAAATGAAAATAAGATTCAAAGCTTTAAATAAAAATTTCAAAGAAGTTATATCCTTTAACTTGATCCTCATGCTATGAATAGATGTGTATGAATAATTGTATAAGATATGCCATTCATTATTTGGTCATGATTATGTAAATCATACCCTTTAACTTGATCCTCATCTTTGAAACTTTGAATTGAAATTGTTCAAAATTGTTGAAAATGGAATTGTCAGAAATTTAAATTATTTATGTATGTTTTGTGATTGTTGAAAATGAAAATTATTTATGTATGTTTTGTGATTGATGGAAATAGAAATTGTTTATGTATGTTTTGTGTAATTATATTTGTTAAATGATTAAATTGTTAGTTTTTGACTTATTGTGAAATGTGTTAGATGAAATTGAAATGTATGAGTTATATTATATAAGATGGGCATGCGTATTATATAATGAAATTATGTTGGATCCTGCTTTTGGAACCCAACATTCGTAAACCATTCATAAACATGAGCGTATTATCCTTTAGAGTTATTTCCATGGAATCCTTTTCCCCCATTAATTCTAACAGCTCAAATCCTGAACAATTTCTTATGCATATGGCTTATACAAATGTGACTCAGACTAAGGATCAATCTTTAATGTCTGCTATGACATGTTCACAATGCATGCACATTGACACATAATTCAAAAACGCCCATGTATGATCTTAAACCTAGTCGCTCTGATCCCATAACTGTTGGACCCCATTTCTGGAGCCCAACTATCCGAAGTCCTAAAGCATAAGCGGGTTTCCTTGTCGGGTTATGTCAATGTACCCTCATTAGCCATCATTAGTTCATCATCATTCTCATAACATCTCAAGCCACATAAGCGAGCCCACACAATGGAATCACAATAGTCACAATTTGACTTCTTCAAGATTATTGTAGCTCTATGTCTCTAGTTTATTTTGAAGCAAAAATCATCTCAATCGGAGCTTTATAGATCAAGATATGCTTAAAAATTCAAAGTGTATTCACAACCAAGTCTTGCCCTTCCAACTGATCCCTCACTTTCTTTCCATTAATCTTTCTGAACTCAACACAAAAGGGTACTAATCTTTATGGAAAGATAGCTAAACGTCTTAGGAATCTATTACTTCAAGAATCGCTTAATTTGGAGGTCGAGTCATGTAATTATGGCCAAAAGAGTCAACCATACTCATGTCCTCAATCACGTTGAACCTATCTTGGAAAATGGGCATAACTTTCACTAGAGATGTTGGATTTAGTTCATTATTAGACAATTTAAAAGAGGACTTCTATATTTATAACTTTCGTGAAGAACTCGAAGCATGATTTGGTCATTTTGAGGGTCAAAACATGACCTATGTGAAATTCACACAGACCGTGTGTTTCTAACGCAGAAGCACAATCACACCCGAAAAGTTACACGGTCTGCCCGTGTGAAATTCACACGGCCCATATTTTGACCCTCTAAATGACAAAATCACCCTCTAAATGACAAAGTCTTGCTTTGAGTTCTTCATGAAAGTTGTAGATCTAGAAGTCCTCTTTCAAACCGTCTAATAATGAACTAAATCTGACATTTCTAGTAAAAGTTATACCCATTGTCCCAAGATAGGTTCAAGACTTGATCTACAACTTTGGATTTTTAAGCATATCTTGATCTATAAAGCTCCGATTAAGATGATTCTTGCTTCAAAATAAACTAGAGACATAGAGCTACAATTGTTTTGAAGAAGTCAAATTGTGATTATTGTGATTCCGTTGTGTGGGCTCGCATATGTGGCTTGAGATGTTATGAGAATGATGATGAACCGATGATGGCTAATGAAGGTACATTGACATAACTCGACAAGGAAACCTGCTCATGCTTTAGGACTCCGGATAGTTGGGCTCCAGAAATGAGGTCCAACAAATTATGTATTCTTTATTTTGATGTATGCATTCATTTATTTTTACAAATAAACGAAAGTTCAAGCAGTTCTGATCAAACCACTTCAAAACGATACAATGATCCAGCTTGGGCTCATACTGTATTAGTTCTAGGTATGAAGAACCTACTATTTGCTTATTTTGCAATAAGCATTTGAAAGGTGGAGGAATAACCTGATTAAAGTAGCAATTAGTTGTGGTTAAAGGATATATGGAACCTTGTAAAAAAGTAAGTCATGATGTGAAGTGGCAGATGAAAATTTTGCTTAAAGAATGTCAGCATGATAATGATAAAAAGGAAAGGTTGAATTTTGAAAATAGTAGTAGAAGTTTATTGTTCATTTGCTGGTTTTCATGATGATTGTGAAAATGTTGAAAGTGATAGTGATAATGCTAGTGTTCCATCACAAGCCCAGCAAGAAGTGAATGTTACATCTGTGCCTGACCTTAGGAAAAAGGCAGGTAACTAGTTTTTTTTTTCAAATGAACAACTCCTAGAACCTAACCTTCAATTCGTAGTATAATGCAATCAAGATATGCGATTCATAATGTCAATATGGCAGTAGCTAGATGATGATATGATACAGGTTCATCATTCAATGGTTCACAATCTTACTATTATCAACCTATGGTGGATGTAATAGCCTCTTATGATTCGGGATACAAAGCTCCTTCGATTAATAACTTAAGAAGTAAACGTTTGAGTTGCTTAGTTTATGAAATTAGTTATTTGGCTGAAAGAAGAGTGCATTAGGCTACTTTTGAGTATTCAATCATGTGTGATAGTTGAATAAATAGGAGACAAGAGTCTAATATTAATTTTTGGTTTATTCTACAAATGACTCAACTTTTTTTAAGTCTATTAATGCATCTGACTTTGTTAGAAATACTAATAATTTATTTTAGATTTTTTGATGAAGTTATGAATGAAGTGGGGCTAGAAAATAATGTTTAGTTCATTACTGACAATGATTTTATTTATAAAGCGGCAGGAAGAAAGTTACATAATAGGTATAATTCTTTTTTTAAGACGTTTATTTTTAAGGGGGTGAAGGGTTATAAGTATAAGTTCTGATCAAATATTGATAATAAAAAATAAGAGATATTATTATAATATTATCAATATATTATTATGATATTGCTCTTATCAAAATATTATCATCAAAAATATATATTACTATTTCTATATTAATTTCTTAAACAATTATTTTATTTTATTTCATTTATACTTTTATTATTATCATAAAAATTATTTATAATTATCTGAAATTTAATAATTTTATAAATCATTGAAATTTTTATTAATTATTTATAAAATATAAAATATTTTAATTATTTATTTACAAAATAAATCATATAATAACTAAATATGAGTAAAAAAATTCTCATTATCATTTTTAATATTTAATAACAGATATTAGTATACTGTTAACTTTATTTAATACCATACCAAACACTCATAATTAGTAATGTCATTCATATTCTAATTCTCATTTTTCATTTTCATTCCTTTATTATTAGTTAACAGACAAATACACTAGTTTTGCTAACTCTTCAACTTCTTCTCTCATCCATTTTACCAAAAACAATACTTGGGAACTGAATTTTCTAAATTTAATCAAGCTTAGTTTCTAACTGCTAGATAACCCATTTGATTTAACCTAAAAAATGAAAAATATATTAGAACATACATTTTTTATCTTTTGAGTGTGTACTGAATAAATAGTAATTATTATAAAATACATATAATAATTTATAAATTATTTTTTAGATAAGTATTCGACGAATTAATGATTTTAAATAAATAATTTGATTTAATTAATATTTATAAATTTAATATATTTAATTCGAGCTTGAGAATTTTGAGTTGTTATATACATAAAAGGAGAAGCCCTACTAGCTGCCCTCTTGAGCGCCAGATAAAGCAAATTGGGTTGACAGAGAAGAATTTTTCCCACTTAGCCTGAAAGTTTCAAGTTTACGTAAATCTATACAGCCAAGAATTTGACCAGCAAACATTTTATGATGTTATTGGCTTCTTTTCTGAAACATGTTGCTTTCTTTAACCATCCTCAAGGGGCACGAATAGATCAATTATTACCTTACTTTAAATCTTAAAAGGAACTCACTCTCACCTTATCACACTCCTAACTAGAAAAAGCTGCCCATGGACTGGACCTCGTGTTTGTTTATATGAAAAGGTAGCTGCTTTTTTTCACTATAGCTACCTAACTTTATTATTGTAAAAAAATATGTATTAAGAAGAAACTAGGCCACTCTTTGAACCAGTATTAAAATCTGAAAGGGCTTTTGTTTACCCATCAAACTCTCACCGAAAAAGGCAAGCCCACTTCAATCGATTTTATAAATATGCATGAACAATAGTTCTATTCTTCCTTTTGCTTTTCCACCGGCTTGCCTAGGAAAGATGACCCCAGACAGATAGCATTACGATCCTAATAACATTAGACCTTCACCAATTACTTCCTCTCATTCATTCCAATGAATGAGACCAATACGGCCCACAGGGTCCATTCGCGGGGACCAGATATAATTTTAGTCTGATTGTTATTTCTCCAACTTGGGCAACCCACTATATCAAATGATTGTTTCCTCCTCCAACTAAAAAAAGGACTAGTATTAAGACTAGAGACTCAACAAGCAACCCAAAGCACGCCAAAAGTAATCTATAAGCCAAAAGATGGAGTCTTAACATCAAACGAACAAAACATAGATGTAAAATATTTGTCCACAATTCAATCGCGCATTCCCAAAATTGAAAGAGAATAGTTTCGAGACATCGATATCACATTCCCTACGTGCACTTAACTTGTCTAAATAAGGGCATACAAAGTCAGTACTAGTTCATCATTGACGAAGTTCAGCTTTCTTCTTTTGCCAAAGCCTGTCAATGGCACTGTCAGCATCACCCTGGAAAATAAAATCACTGTGATAAACATTACATTCAACTTCTTTCACACAGAAAAATCCAATGAAGGGTATCAGTACAAACACCATGTTGAATCTTTACACAAGGAACCCAAAACTTTGAATTATCAACCAATGATTCAAACCTAAGTTACATTCTACGAGCAATTCCAAGAATGCATCCAAAAGTTTAAAGACGTTTAAAAGCCCTCTTGAACCCAATAGATGAACAAAAGTATCGATTGAGAACTTCAATACTTAAAATACCACCCCCTCCCAACTATGAATTTTACTGCTCCTAAGGTTAGCAAAGGTCATGCTTAATGCCATGACTCCTCAAGGTTGATAATTACAATAACAATAACCATCTCATATAAATACTTCTTAAACCATCTGAATCAATTGCGTCATTTTCACATTAAACAAACTGCTGAATCAAAAGCACAGACATGAAGAGCATCCCACGGTATTATCATGTTATCTATTGCATCAAACCAAAAACCTCCAATATACAGATCTAAATGAAAAAATAAACAACCGCAAACTAAACAAGAATGCTCATGTTCAATGTGAAGGTTTTTTTCTCTTTTCATTTCTGTTAAGCAATACATAATCTACAAAAAGCAACTCCTAGTCAAAGCAACAAGCAAATATCCAAATAGCAACGCCTTAAAGTTAAGGGTAGAATCAGAAAAGATAACAAAACCTGAGCCCGGACGAAACCGCAGAGAGCATAGGTGGTGAATTGGCCTATATAGTGGCCATTGGTATCTAAATGCCCAATATTGATCTGCACAGATGCATGGTCCTTGGCGGTGATGAGCCTATTGGTGGCCGAACTGCAACAGCACCCACCATAATATGTGTACGGCCATAAAACTGATAAAACCATATCATTATATAAACATAAAAAAGATAAACATACCATTTTCTTGGGATGTAAAGATCCATGTTTTGCCCTTCTTCGTTTTGCATCTTGCCCAACAGATTAAACACTCAGAAAGCAACCCCCGAAGCTCAAATCACCTGATTCAAAGACAGAACCACAATGCTTAAACGCCAAGCAAAGCAAACTTCGCATCAAATTTTGTTTAAAGAGAGACTAAATTCGAGTTGGAGTTAGAGAAAGAAC
>JANIJH010000007.1:11499967-11516977 GCA_024520975.1 Erythroxylum areolatum | reverse complement strand
AAAGAACCTACCAAGACAAGGTAGTGGCCGCAAACACCCTCACACGGCTGTATGTGTTATATTATATATGTGAAACCCTAATTTCTTTTACCCTTTTGTCCGTCTTTCGGTTACACATAACTGGACCGGCCTTGTACGCCCTTGTTCACACGGTTCGGTCCAGTTTTGACATTCAATAAGCTCTAAAAACGTTTTAAATATCGAAAAATTAAAAAACCAAATCTTCATGAAACACAAAAAGTTTTGTTTTGTATTATATTATAAATTGGGAATAATACGATCTAAAAATCTACTTTTAGGTGACAAATTATATTTCTATACTAATAGAACATATAATTCACTATATATATATATATATATATATATATATATATATATAGCTCAATTGATCCAAAGATGAAAAGACTCAATTGTGTGAATTTTCCAAAAGTTAACTTGATTAGTATTCTTGGGCATGAAAATTAGTAAAGAAGTTCAGAATTTACCAGTTGAAACATGATTAGCATGTCCTTCAAAAATAGTTATCTACTAATGGACAGTTAGTTAAGACATGGCCATGATTGGAGGATAATTGGAAGTTAAAACGATTACATGAGAACCGTTTAAGGTAGTTGAATTTGAGAAGGTTATATAAACAGAGTAACATCACAACACAAAGGATCCCATGACATAATCACACTAGTTAAACCTATCATTGTTTCAAATTTCTTGACATTTTCTACTCATCCTTTACTTAAATAAAATTATCATTTTAGCTTAAATTTGAAAGTCTTAACACTATTTCACATTTAGCAACTTAGAATTCTATTCTTTAGGTTTTCCAAAGCCCACTTATATCATTGTTTAGAAGTCAAATGCTTTTTTGAGAGACGTCCTCCTTAACATGCTCGAATTTTAGGTTGGTCATAAAAAATGATTACACATCTAATGAGATCATGATATCACATGAAGAATGGAAAAGAAGTTCTTGTGCCTCTAGCTTTGGAGGAAGAAGTCCCTATAGTGTTTAACCTGATCTTGGCAAGTTGTGCCTGACAGAGAGGTGTCATCTGGTAGTTGCACGATCGTGCTTGTTGTATGACAACTTTCTGCACTCTTCACTCTTTTGGCCATAGCTTCTTCTTCGAATCTCTTATTTACTTGAAATTTGAACTACAAGCTTCTGAGTAAGCCTATATATCCAACTACTTAAGCCAATCCGTATGGTTCACCTTCTATCCAAATGGCCTAATTCAATCTTCAAGCATCTGACTCAATCCTATTTTGACTACTATGATAGAATCTCAAGGCCATAACTTCTATCTCAAAGATTCAAATGCAGGGAAAATTATAAACCTAGAACTAGCAACCTAATATGCAACCTACAAGACATGCCAAAATGAAATGCAATCACAAACATAAAGTAATTAGCTACAAAGCTACCTCCCCACACTTGAAGGACACATTGTCCTTAATTTGTGATGAGATAACTACAAAACAAAGAACATAATTACTAAGGCCAAAAACCACAAAACAAAACACCAATGCAACAGTCACAAAAGAACTAGAAACAAACGAACAAAAAAATAAATACAAAAAAAATAACAACCAAAGAGGGAGTTTAGAAACCTTATGGAAAGGGCGGATGCGATGGGGTTAGAGATGGCATATGGAGTCCTTACATCTCCCAAGACTTGTGGATTTTCTTTTTCAAGTATCGATGTTGGCTAGCTATCATTGCATTTGCTCGTTCATTTGGTTGGGTTGTTGTTGTGTCTTTTTGTTGTTGTCGGCCATGAGTGTGCACAATTTCTCCCAACCTGTTGGCGCCTCTGATTCCTCACTTGATTCAAATAAGTCCGGAGAAAGTCTGGAATTTGAAGCTCCACCTGAAAACCAGTGCTTGAATGTAGTGCGTGTCCGAGGATCTTGAAGCTCCATATTGTGGTGCAGTAGTATCACCACACATCTTAAGTACAGTGCATCAAAATACTCATAAGAAATAGGGTTTAGTCTAGTAAGATCAATCTTAAAATGCTGAGCCAAAGCAGTGGCTAAATAACCCATTCCTATGGATCTTCCATTCCTTGCCACAGATTGGATCAAAGATTGAGAAAAATAAGAGAAAATGTTAGGCTTAATCTTTTCATCTATGCACCATAATAAAAACATCTCCTTAATGGAGCATTTATTGCTTTGAGTTTTAGAAAACATAGCATAACACATAAATTTGTTCAAAAGCAACCACTCAGGACTAAGAATGTGAGCATTCAATGCATTGTGAGCATTAAAATCAAGTAAGTCAGATAAATACTTCCAATAAATGGTAGATGAGAAGTCTTGATGGGAATCTTCTACCTGTGGCTTAGAAAAACCAAAGAGTTGGCATAACAACTTCTCATCCAAACTACGAGCCTGGCCTCATAGTTTAAACCAAAATTTACTAGGTTTACTATATTCAAACCTCAAGGAAGTGAAAAACTCAAGTGTTAGTTCACAGAAAATAGGGTAATCCATATGCACATATTGTCTATAATCACCTTTACTACACAATTTTAGCAATTTATCTTTCAACCTTATTTCTTCTAACAAATCAAAATCTAAATATCGTGGTGTATGAATGGTTCTAGTTTTGAGAACAACATACCTGTCACCTTCCTCCTTGGAATAAATGGGAAAAGGGACATCATAGTCAGCTGCAATGTCTGTAGTATTTCGGCCTCTCAGGTCAGCTTGGATGAGTTTGACAACTTTTTTGGTTCTTGGAGGCATAATGGCGTGAAAACCTGCAAAAAACATAAAAGAAACATGATAAGTTTCAAGAAGAAACACACATAACCCCTAAAGAGAGAAACCTACGAAAATGGAGGGAAGGAGGGGAAACAAAAAACAAAAACAATACAAATCTGAACAAAACAGAATATTTTGATGAAAAATCTAAGCAAACTTACAAGATTTGGTAAAAAATTGGAACAAAATGAGCAAAATCTCTTGAAGAAAGGTTATGGGAGCTAAAACTGGAGAGATGGGGCATAGGGAAGAGCGAGAAGATGTGTTTTAGGTTTTTTTAACAAGGGGTGGGTGAGATCTGCTACATGCTGGTGCACGATCGTGCAACCTAGTGACTAGAGGGTTCTGTTACAATCGTACTGGTGCACGATCGTGCACCCTTAATGGCTGGAGGGTTCTGTCACCCTCGTGCTTGAGCATAAGAGTGACAGGGGGTTTTCAATCAAACTTGTCCTAATTCACTCCATATGGCTTCCAACTTAGTTCTAATTCACTCCAAACTTGCAAATTCAAATTTTGAAATAAAAAACTATAATCAAATTCAAGGAAAAACGACACCTAAACTCAAGAAAAGAAAAGATTAAAGCAAGAAACAACTTGAAAACCAAGTAGCAACAATTTAAACAACCTAAGAACTAGACGAAACATGCTTCATTTAAGGTCTTGAGCTTAACCAAAGTTCAATTTAATCAAGAAGAGTAAGGGAAAGGTAAGAAATCACTTCCTTTTTAGGAGGGAGATCTCCTCCAATGTAAAGCTTGCATCGATTTCCATTAACCTTAAAGGCTTCACCCTTGGTATTCTCTAATTCTATTGCTCCATGATAAAATACTTTAAGTACTTTAAAAGGTCTACTCCACCTTAACTTAAGCTTTCTGGGAAATAAGCGAAGTCTTGAATTGTATAGAAACAATAAATCCCCACTCTTAAACTCCTTCTTCTTAATGTGAGCATCATGCCACTTCTTAACTTTCTCCTTGTACAACTTGGCATTTTCATAAGCATCAAATCTGAACTCTTCCAATTCATCAATTTGTAGCAACCTCTTCTCAACCGCAAGTTTCCAATCCATGTTCAATTTCTTTATTGCCTAATAAGCCCTATGCTCCAACTCCAAGGGTAAATGACAAGCCTTCCTATACATAAGTCTATAAGGAGTAATACCTATAGGTGTCTTGAAAGTTATCTATATGCCCAAAATGTGTCATCTAACTTCAAAGCCCATTCCTTTCTTGAGGTGATCACTACCTTCTCTAAAATCTTCTTCAACTCTCGATTCACCATCTCCACTTGACCACTAGTTTATGGATGATATGGGATAGCCACTCTATGGTAAACATTATTCTTCCTCAAAAGAAATTCAAATGGTTTATTACAAAAATGACTACCCCTATTACTTATAATTGCCTTTGGCACCCCAAATCGAGTGAATATCCTCTTGATGAAACGTTGAACCACCTTACCATCATTTGTTGGAGTAGCCATAGCTTCAACCCACCTAGAGACATCATCCACTCCAACTAAGATATACTTGTTACCTAGGGAGGATGGGAATAGTCCCATGAAATCCAAACTCTACACATCAAATATCTCCACCTTCATGATGTTTGAAAGTGGCGTCTCATCCCTCTTTGATATATTACCCACTCGTTGACACCTATCACACTTCAACACAAAATTTCGAGCATCCTTAAACAAGGTTGGCCAGTATAATCCACTCTCCAAGGCTCGAATAGTTGTCTTATTTGCTCTATAGTGCCCTGCAATAAAAGAACTATGAAATTGCATCAACACTTCAGGTATCTCATCATCAGGGACAAACCTATGAATCACACTATTAGCACAGATCTTATACAGTATGGGTTCATCCCAAATGTAAGGAGAACACTGTAATAAGAAACGTTTCCTTTGTTGATAAGAAAGATCAGAGGAAAGAACACCACCCCAGAGATAATTTGCAATATTTGCAAACCAAGGAAGAGAGGGGTTTTCTACCATCAATAAGGCTTCATCACATAAGCGCTCCTCAATTTCCTCTTCTTCTTCTTTATGTTCCCCTCCAAGTCTTGATAGGTGGTCTACTATAACATTTTTTGCTCCTTTTTTGTCTTTAATCTCAAGGTTGAATTTTTGTAGTAGAAGTACCCATTTGATAAGCCTAGCCTTGGCATTCTTCTTTGTAAAGAGATAACACAATGCCACATGATATGTAAAAAAAATAATATGTGAGCCTAAAAGGTAAGAGCGAAGCGAAATTTCTCACATGCAAAGACTACTGCAAGCAACTTCTTTTCCGTAGTTGTGTAGTTCAATTGTGCACTGTCAAGGTCTTGCTCGCATAATAGATGGCATGTAGTTTCTTCTCCTTCCGCTATCCAAGTACACATGCCACTGTGTGGTTACTTGCATCACACATAATCTTGAAAGGAAATGACCAATCCGACATTGTCAAGATAGTTGCTATTGTAAGTGCCTTCTTCAACCTGTTAAAAGCATCCAAGCAATCATTAGTAAACACAAAAGGCACATCTTTTACTAACAAATGGGTTAAGGGTCTAACAATAAGGAAAAAATCCTTGATGAACCATCTGTAGAACCCTACATGACCAAGGAAAGCTTGGATGCCCTTAATGTTGGTGGGAGGGGGTAATTTTTCAATCACTTCGATTTTTGTTCAATCCACTTCAATTCCTTTACATAAGGTCTTATGGCCCAATACAATCCCCTCTTAGACCATGAAATAACACTTCTCCCAGTTTAGAACCAGATGAGACTCCTCACATCTTTGGAAAGCACTCTGTCTAAATTAAATAAACAATCATCAAAAGAATCTCCAAAGGTAGAGAAGTCGTCTATAAATATCTCTACGAAATTCTCAGTCATGTCTAAAAAATGGCCATCATACACCTTTAGAATGTGGCAGTGCATTACATAACTCAAAAGGCATTCTTCTATAAATGAAAGTCCCATAAGGACAAGTGGTCTTCTCTTAATCCTATAGGTATGTAAACACCAGATTGTACCCTGAATATCCATAAAGAAACAATAAAATGCATGGCCATCTACCATCTCAATCATTTGGACCACAAAAGGTAAAAGAAAGTGGTCTCTCTTGGTGGCCAAGTTAAGCTCCCTATAATCAATCCACACTCTCCAACCCCTAATAGTCTTAGTAGAAATCTGTTCACCTTTTTCATTTTCCATCATTGTCATGCCTCCTTTTTTAGGCATACACTGCACAGAACTCACCCACTCATTATCTGAAATAGGGTAAATAATTCCCGCATCCAAGAGCTTTATTGCTTCATTCTTCACAACCCCTTGTATGTGTGGATTTGACCTTCTTTGTCTCTCCCTCACTATTTTGCATCCTTCCTCAAGTTTAATCCTATGCATCACCAAATTGGGGCTAATCCCCCTAATATCAACAATTTGCCACACCATGGCTTTCATCCGCTTTCTAATAGCTCTACCACTTTCTTTTCTTGCTCAAAATCCAATGAGTTGGATATAATGATGGTAGGATGTTGTCCTTACCTAAGAAAGTATACCTCAAGTGAGAAGGTAAGAGTTTTAGGTCTAAGGTGGGTGGCTTAACAAGGGAAGGTGGTGTAGGGGTAACTGATCTCTCCAACTTCTCTTGCTCACTTTCCTCACATAACTCTTCTTCATTCACACCTTCATCCATATTCACTTCAACAACTTCTGCAACCTCCTTTTCAACTTCCTTCAAACAATCATCTACAATATCAATCTTCATACATGTAGTATCATTCATCGGTTTCCTTAGAGTTTTAGACATATTGAATTCAACCGGTTCATCACCAAATATCAAAACAAGTTTCCTTTCATGCAGATCAACTAATGCCCTATCAGTATTCATAAAGGGCCTACCCAAAATCAAAGGTCAATTCCTATCCTCTTCAAAATCTAACACAATAAAATCCGTCGAAATGATAAATTTATCTACTTTTACTAATACATCTTCGACAACTCCAAATGGCCTCTTGATGGAATGATCTGCAAGTTGAATGAGCATAGATGTTGACTTGACTTCTCCTAAGCCCAGTTTCCTGAAAACAGATAAAGGCATCAAATTAATGCTAGCACCTAAATTATATAAGCATTTAGCAAATTCAAAGTCAACAATAACACATGGAATCGTAAAACTCCATGGATCTTGTAGTTTTGATGGCAAGGTGCTTGAAATGATTAAACTACAATTTTCTATCGAGGTCATCGTTTGATTGTCCTCCCAAGTGCATTTTTGTGTGAGTATGTCCTTGAGAAACTTTGTATACTTAGGCATGCACTCCAATGCTTCCACCAATGATAAGTTAATCTTAAGCTTCTTCAGCTTCTCGAAGAATTTGGAGAACTGAGTATCTACTTGATGTTGTCTCACCCTTTGTGGATACGGAAGCTTAGGCTTGTAGGGTGGTGGTGGAACGTATGGTCTCTCTTCTTCTTGCTCCTCCTTCTTCCCTTCGATCTTCTTGCTCTTCTCCTTTGTTTGACTCTCCTATTGCATACTTGGTTCTTCCAATTACTTACCACTCCTAAGGGTAATCGCCTTGAGTTGTTCCTTTGGATTTGCCTCAACGCTTAGTAGGCTACCTACATTTCTAGAAGATAAGGCAATAGCAAGTTAGCCTACTTGAACCTCTAAATTGTGGATAGATGAAGCATGATCCTTCAAGATTGCATCTTGGCTTACAAACATCCATTTCTGCTACTCTTTTTGGCTTGCAAATGTTGAGTTCATCGCATCCATCATCCTATCCACTTGCTCTCCAAAGCTCCATCGATCTTGTTGAAATTCTAGAGGTCCTAGAGGTCTTATTGGACCACCTGCATTATTAGCAATCCAAGAAAATTTTGGGTGATTTTTCAACCCTGGATTATAAGTGTTGGAGTATGGATTGTTACCTCTTTTTTGCGGTTGGCCCAAGTAATTGACTTATTCTATGCCACTGGCTCCTAACAAGAAACACTCTACTATGCAATGGTTGTCCTGCCCACATAATTCACATTGGGTTTGCATAGTTTTGCTTGTGGATGAAGAAGCTTCTTACATATTGTTCAACTTTTAAGTGAGAGTGGTAATCTGGGCTTACAAGTCTGTAACATAATCGATTGGAATCATGCCTCTTTGTTCCTTTGTGTCGTGCCTACTCCTTTCATTTGACCACATGCAACTGTTACTGGCCAAGTCCTCCAAAAGATCATGAGCTGCCTCAATGGTTTTCCTCATCAAAGACCCTCTAATAGCTGCATCAATTTTCCCTCTTGTAGTTTTATTAACACTATTATAGAATGTCAAGAGTAAGAACTCCCTTGGAAGGTTGTGATGTGGGCAGCTTCGTTGTAATTCTTTGAACCTCTCCTAAGCTTCATATAAGGACTCCTCATCATTTTGCTAAAATTTTGTAATCTCCTTAATGATCTAAGTAGTCTTTGTTAAAGGGAAGTACCTGGCGAGGAAGGCTTGGGCTACTTGCTACTATGTGGTAATCTGAGATACACTAAGTGAGTTGTACCATGCCTTAGCTCGATCTCGTAAAGTGAATGGAAATAGTCTGAGCCGCACAGCATCATCAGACATCCCTTGAAATATAAAAATATCACATATCTCCAAGAAGTTTACTAGGTGGGCTTTGGGATCTTCAGTTGATAACCCATATAATTGAACAATATTATGGAGTATGTTGAGGAGTGCAGACTTGATTTCAAAATTGTTTGCTTAAACCGTAAGCCTTGCGGCTCCTTGTGGACTAAATTCGAGCGTCATGAAATCCATCAATGTTCTCTCGGCCCCTCCTAGTTCTCCTTCTTCCGCCATATTCCTTTGTAATGCCTCTTGGCACTTAGCTGTTCTTAGCTCTCTTCCGTGTCTTATGATGCAGGATAGCTCTTCTTCACTAAACTTAGTGGATCTTCTTGTGCTCCTTGTGTTCATATACTTGCAAATACACAACGAAAAGTATCAAACACTCTTAAATCAAAATCACATAAACTAAACAAGATGCTAAACAAATCAATCTCTGGCAACGACGTCAAAAACTTGTTCGTTCACAAACCAAACTATTAGTTTTACATTAAAAACTGCAAGTATACGGGTCGTTACTTGTAGATAAAAAAATAGCTATCGTCCCACAGAGATTGATGTTAGACACCACTTCATTTAGGTTAAACTTTTTTTTTAAGAAAGTGATTTCAAAAGATTAAAAACTGGAAATTAAATGAAAATTAATTAAACTAGCAATGAACAACCAATTAAGGCAAAGTGTAGTAATTTAATGGCCACGGTTTAAAATTAGGAGTTAGTCTATCCCCATTTTGCTTCCCTTTTGTGTTCTTGATCTAATTATGCTTAACCCAAGATTTTCTAATGTTCAATTACCCTCTCTCAAGGCATAATCAGCTAACCCTAATTAAATGGATTAGAATTAGTTATGCTATCTCTAGGCTTACCAACTTCTACTAATCCTTCAACAAGATTTTAAGCACTCCTATAGGTGATTTTAAGCAAACAGCTAAGATCTCTCCAACTATTTAGAAAAACTTGAATATTTATTAGGTCTGTTTGGAGCTAACTCTTGTTACACTACCTAACTCAAATACCCAAACTCACCCTCTCGGTCTATTGTATGGTATAAGTACAATAAATATCACAAAACATCTTTCATTGCATCCAAAACAACAAGAATTCCACAAATAGTTCAAGAATAACTCCTACAAGGTGTTTAGCTACACATAATCATGGATAATCCAACAAATCCATGTTTTTCACACTAAAAGTCATAAAGAGAAAAGAATAAAGCTGGGTAAAGTCAAGAACTCCTTCTCTCTACTCCAAAAAGCTGGAAAAATTCTGAATCTTGATGTTGTCGCTACTTTTCCAAGGTAGATTATGCATTTACCTCTTTGGCTAGCCTCCAAAAGTCTTACTTTTTCTATTTTTCGTGTGTTCTCTGATGGATGGAGGCTCCTAGGTTTAGAGCCTCTATATATGTCAAAGGGAGGGTCAAACCACTTAAAATCTCGTGTTTATCCTGATCTTGACGAGTTCCACCTGTATGAGGGTGACAAAGAGGTGTCATCTGGTAGTTGCATAATCTTGCTTATTGTTTGACAGCTTTATGCACTTTTCACTCTTTTGGCCATAACTTCTTCTCCGAACCTCCAATTTACTTCAAATTTGAACTACAAGCTCCTCACACATTGTCCTTCCTCTCCACTAGATTTCATTGTCATTTGAATTCTCTAAGTCTGCCCAATGGTTTCATTAAATCACCTATACCACATCCACTGCAAGTCTAATACCTGCACAATTCATCAACAAGGTGCATCAATCTATCCTACAAATAGGCTCCAAAACTACCCTCAAACACTAGATAATGTAAAGAAACAACTAAACACTTCAAAGAACAAGAAAAAATGCAAAAGATGTTAAAGATCAAATAAACTAGAACTAAAACACACAAAGAAGCGCTTAAAACACATGAAAACACACTAGAAACATAATCTAAAAACACATTTATCACCTTGCTAGAGAAAATGCAAGTTGTTGGATTAATTGTCCATGACCTGTCTAATTGTCATACCAAACAAAGGCTCTTTCACCATTCCCCACCTTACAAAAAATATCTGATTTAACTTAATCCCTTAACTGAAGAAGTTAGCCAAGGAACTAAGAGTGAGAAGAGCTCTTTTACACCATCCATATACTTTTGTCATTCAAAAAATAGCTATGTAACCATTTCACCCAAAGACAATTTTTATCCTTCATCCACCATAATCACTTCAACATCAAGTCTGAGTTAATATCTTTTATAGCATTCACATTCACTCCTGGTCCCCCTTCTTCTTTAGGAGCTCATATATTAGTCCAACTGACTTTTGCTAAACCTTCTACTCCATCTAAGTGACTCCACAGGAATTTTGTGAACATGCTTTCTAAGAATTTGATAAGTCTTTATGATAGGAAGATATGGAAACTCCAACAGATATACAAAGAAGAAAGAACAAACTTGATCAATTATAGCTTGCCAATATAAGAAAGTGATTTATTCAGCCATAAGGAGAGTCTTTTTTTGACCCTTCAATAATAGGATAGCATTTATTGAAGCTCAATCTTTTAGCAGAAATAAACAGTCCTAAGTGCATCAAGGAATGGAGCTTTCTATTCATATTAGTTATTTTAACAGTGCTTATTTCCGTATATGAAGTTGCTTTAAAGATCATAAAGTTACTCTTGTTTAGGTTCAATTCTAATCGTGATAATCTTTTGAAAAGCTGAAGGGAGTCCATTAAAACTTGAATTGAATCTATATGAGCTTTACTTGACAAAAGTAAATTATTTACAAAACACAAATTTGTTAAGGAAACTTTCATGCATTTAGAGTGGAATCAAATTTGGGATTTAAGTTGACATTGTGTTTAATAAGGAGGTGAGAACTTCCATACATAATATTCCTATAGACCCTTTAAAGATCTTATAAGGACATTTATTCACCAAGACAAAATAAGATGCAATATAGTTGATTTAAATAAACCTAGTTACACATTCAAATAACATTCTATCTTTTTGGCTTTTAGACAATATCTTTAAAATATTTAGAAATATTATTGTACAATAAAGCTTATAATTATTTATATTCAATTTGATATGATAATTTAAAAACATATTTTTCACTATTAAGATAAATATTAAATTTAGTTATAGTAAGACAATTGTCAATTAATAATAGTGATATTACCTAAATTTTACTAGTTAAAAAAGGATGTTAGTAATTTGTTAGTTTATAAAGTGTATTCAAGATTCAATAAATAAACATTTGACTTACTAAAAATTCAATGCATTTTACCTATATAATTAATTTATATAAATTACTAAGTCTAGGATATATTTATTATAATTTGAGAATTCAACCTCAAAGCATTTAAATGTAATTATAAAAGTTAGAGATCGATCCAACTATGCCTCAATTAAAAATAGGTTCTATTATAGTCGCACTTTAACATAATATCATAATTAATTATACTTGTATGGGTAATTTTAACAAATTATTGATTTGTTATAGGAATGTTCCTACATGATTATATAACGATTTTTTAAAATATTATCTTATTAATTGGTCCTATTGTTCCAAGTTAGAATTATAGAAATCATTTTATAATAGAGATAATTAATTTATCCAATACTGATTCATAAGAGAAAATATTTAATTGAAGAAACAATAATTAGTAAAATTGTTACAATTTTAGTATATTTATTTGTGTTTAAGTTAATCTCTTCATATAAGCTACAATTTTCATCAATCCTATAAAATAAAATAAATATAAAAGAATAATATTTTTAAGAATTAAGTAAAAAATGAAAATAAAAAGATTAAGTGAACATGGTAGAGTATTAATTTTAAAAATAAATTATTATTACTTAATAATGGTTTTATGAAATAGTGAATTTTGGTGTTTTTTGCTAAAAAAAATTATTAAGTGAATATAAAATACCAAAAGGCGTTAATTAAAATATTGTATGATCTTTTTATTTGTTAAAATTTTGAAATCCTTAATAAAATATTTTCAATTTTGATGAAATAGGAACCAAAGATATTATCAATGACATTCTTTCTACTAAAAAAAATGACCATTAATTTATTTGAAATATAAAGATAAGTTCATTTTTAGAGTTTTCAATACCATTAAATATTTTAATTCATAAATGAATATAATTATAAAGAAAGTTTGGATCATTTACCATAAAAATAACAAATCTGAATAAAAGTTCATGCATTATTTCAGGGACGCAGCTGATTGATGTCGCAGTCAAGTCAAAAGGGGACCATGTTATCCAAGAAACAAAACTGTGCGTGATCAACCCGATTTTTAGAGTTAATCTACAGTGTATAAATGTTTCTCAATTGTGTACATGATTAAACAGAAGGCAGGAAGAAACCTGGCATATTTCCTTCAGAAATATCTAGAAAAAAGGGCAGCTGCAGCACACAAATGAACTTGTTTTCCGCACATTATCTCTGAACGGGAAAATATATTGCAGTTGCTCTCGGAAACCTTCAATCCAGGCGCTCCATCTGCATAACAAAATACTGAATTCAACATGATATGGAGGAATTCTCATAGAGAACACTTCCCTATGGATTAGATGGGTTAATGGATTTTATCTTCGAGGGGATAGTCCATGGAATGCAAAATTGAGAGGTGATGCTTCATGGACAATGAAACAGATCTTCAAATACAAATCAGCTATGCAGCACCACATAAAAGTGAACATTGGTAATGGTTTGTCCTTATTCTTGTGGTTTGACAATTGGAGCCCTATAGGCCCTCTCTACCTGCTCCAAAACTTCCATACACTAAGATCCTTTTTCCCAACCAATGCCAAGGTCCATTTCCTGATCCAAGGAAACAGTTGGGTGGAAGCTAGAAGATTCAGAAATGGCTTGCCCAACTGGATGTCAAATTACCAACCAACCCCTTCCAATGAAGACAGAATCAAATGGCAACTTGATCCTACTGGAGAGTTCACTGTCGGATTCTATAAAAATATGATAGCTTCTTTATGGTCTAACATTCTTGCCAATTCATTATCCTCATTCAGTGCCCAGAGGCTGCTCAGTCTCATGGCATAACCTGGTATGGAGCTCTCTACTGCCCCCAAAAATATCCTACACAGTTTGGCTAATCATGAAGGAGAAGCTTCCTACATTAGAGGCTCAAAAGTTTAACTCAATCAAGTGCTAACTCCATGTGCAAACTCTGCAAAGGAAGTGTTGAAACAGTTAATCACTTATTCTTTGAGTGCAGCTTCTAAAAACCACTCTGGAGGAATACATTGGAAAGATGTGCTGCCCCTGAACCCCCATGAAGTTGGCCATAACTAACTCAGTGACTCCTGAATCTAAATGACCTGGGCTTGCCTAGTTTACTGAATATGGCATGAAAGAAATTCAAGGACATTCAAAGGTTTAACAATGGAAAGGTCAGAATTTCAGCAAACAATATTCCACCATGTCAGGGAAATGTAGCAACATGACAATCTCAGCATAACATACAAAACAATTGGTCCTTGTAAAGTAAACTATCTCATTAAATAGCTAGCTGTATTTTGTTTTTGCAGAAGATGTATGGGAACATCCTTGTGTAACTAAGCAATTGCTTTGATCAATAAAATTCTTTAAATTTCAAACTTTAAACATAAGAAATCACCATAAGCACTGACTAAAATGTAAAGCAGCTGAAGATTAGATTGTTCAAATTAATGTCAACCACAAGGTGTGACAATCTACATGCAATGTCAAAAAAATGGAAAATATGCATCAAGAAGACCAAATGTTTGAATATGAATTTAAGTCATAATGCATCATCATTGCAACCTATGCTTCAAAATCCTAAGGGTGAAATTCTTCATCCATGAATGCCTGTTTTATTCCTCAAAGCTAAAGCCATCCTGGATTAGCTGTTGAAAATCATGAAATGATAATGATTGACATATTTAAGGATCGATGGTTTCATGATGTACCTTCCACAGGCCATCGTTGAGATAATGCATGTTATCCACCCCAATACCCTTATTGATTGTTTTGCTGTAAAATAAGAAATGTAAGTTAAAACTAATCAAGGAGTGGAAAAAGTACCGAAGAATTATACACTAAGCAAATCATTGTCTAGTCTACAAATGACAAGGCACTAAAATGCACAAAAAAATATATTTTGAATAACTTAAACACAAAGTTTCAGATTAGTAGATTAGTTTCAATGCCACAAGATCCTGTCCTCTTGTTTGCATGCAAAACTACTTATTTGATTCCCAATTGATTCTTCTTTACAATTATGAACAGATCACCAATCCGAATCCACTGAAGAGGATTTCTTCATTGACGCTGTATACATCTCAGACTCTATTTAAGGTCCTAATGTTTACATGGGGAATTATTATTCACTCAATTCTTTATTACAATAATCAACAGGTCACCAAGTGGATTCCCATGAAGAGGATCTCTTCGATGATGCTGTATAGCCAAGGTCTCAGACTCTTATTAACGAGCATTTCTAAGATCTAGGGTTGTCCGCCCACTAATTATATGGATCTCATATTTCAGTACATTGTAACATAATTGACATTTTAAGCGCAAGGTTGCAATGCCCTTAATGTGTCATCTTTTCTTCATGGAAAATTAAAGTATAAATAAGTAAGCATATATCTGGATATCAGCATGCAACTGATCATGCATTACTAAGAAGTAATAACTCAAGGTTCTACACCTTTTCCATAAATCATCTCATGATTACACATAGATTAGCTTCTACTCCAACAAGGAACAGACATATCACTTTCCCTTTGTCATAGTTCATTGTTAGAGAGTTAAAATATAACTTACATGTCTTTTGCTGACATTTTTGTGAATCCAATAGCAAGAGCATGTTGCTTTCCTTCTGCCATTATGGCCTGAGAGTTTTCATTTAACACTCAGAAACATGCACATAATACTGGGCCAAAAATAGACAATAATGACATTCTCAGGAACAGTTAAGAAGAAGGAAACACTCAGCACAAGACTGTACACTCCATACCACAGGAGTTTCTGCTCCCACTTCTTCATCCAAAGCACCGCCCGGAGAAGTAAGTCCAGGACACATTATGTTAGCACCAGCTAGGACAAATTTTATTGCACCCCTATCCACCTGTAACTTCTTCATGATGTCTGGATCTGGAGACCAGTAATATATAAACCAGTAAGCAAGCAATGGTATAGAATTGCAAAATCTTAAAAGTCTCTCAGTGGAGGTCTAGTATCAAAGTAACAGTTGAGCAAACAAACACCCAACTCTAAGCTTCACGATAAAAGAATTTAAAATCAAGGAAAAAGCACCTCATTCAGCCCAAAAGGTTGTAAAAGTCGCATAAGTTCTGAATTTACTCAGAACAGCATTATACTTTAAGAGGATCATACAACTTCTAACAAAATCTAATAACAGATGCCTGGATAAATTATTCTACACTTCCTGCCATGCTTGCCGATAAAGCCGAGAGAAATGTGAGGACGTGAGTACACAAGGTAAATTTAGCTCCCACTAAAGAGAGTTGAACATGAAATCTTACCACAGGAAAAAGCATGCAACATTTACAATGTGCGAAAACACCAGGCTTCAAATTGCATTCATTGTATAAGTTCATCAACAATTCTACAGCTATAAACGGGATATGACACAATAACAAATATCACAAACCATAATGAGATGGGATGCTTTACATTGATGGAGAAGCCGCAAGGTAGGCATGTAAGGTCCATCACGGACGTTGAAAAACAGGGGCACATTGTTAACCAGAACCAGATTTAAATGATTTTGGCTGCAAGACAAGAGATAAAGTTTCCCAATATATCAGAAAAAGAACTACAATACCAAAAGACAATAGAAAAGATAGAGAATCAGACCATTTGGCTACAATCAGAGGAGCCTTTTTTGGAAGCAAATCCTCCATAACCGGTTCAAGTCCAGGGTACTGCAAAAATTGACGAGTTGTTTCAGAACACTAAACCTTAAACCTTACAAAAAGAAAAAACTGAACTTGCAAGACAGAGGTGCAAACCTCGTCAACTATACTTTGTCGAATTTTGCGCTGGACCGACGCCTTAACTTGGTTCTGCGAGGAAACATCCTCGGAGGAAAACCTGACAAAACCTCATTGTTCAATTGGGTTAGTTGTCGACAAATAGTTAACGCTTACTACAGTAACCATCAAAACCCAAATAAGAACTTTCCTGAAAAAAAAAAAAGGTGAATGCCGAACGCTTACTTCTTGAACATTTCCTGAAGGATTTGAGAATGGAAAACGCAATTAATCGAGTGAACAAATTTAGGGCTTTGAGAGGTTTCAATGCGATCACCAAGAAAAGTGGTAATAGAGTTGACGAGGAGAGCAGTTAATGGGTTCAAACTCTCCTTTAGTAAAGTAGGCGATGACAAGGAGCACTGTAGCTTTGCATTTTGCGAATTACGTTTAAACCTTTTCCGAGACTCGAAATCTTTAGGTCATCAACTAATTATCTTATATAAAATGTTTTAGTAGTTGGTTTGGAAGTAGGACCCGCACTTTTTTGGTTTTGTCCCCTTTGGTCACACCCACATCTAATAGAGAGGCGCTGCGCATCCCGTGGGGGCAGCGGGAGTCGAACCTGTGACCTCAGGATTTTGTTGGGTGCAAGACCCACGCCT